>JBBMOL010000262.1:324998-817705 GCA_037954665.1 Laguncularia racemosa | reverse complement strand
TTAAAGTGCCTCCTAGACCGATCACAAGAAGTCAAGCGAAACGACTCAAGGAAGCACTTAACGGGTTGATAAAGGATGTCTATGAAGCCGGAAAGGATTGGGGCAATCATGAAGTTGGAACGGATTGGAACAACCATGGGAAGACCCTTGCTCTTATACAAGTCACACCAGACACGGGTTGAAGAGGGCGTGTACTTTCAAGGCACGGCCGTGTATGGAGTCAAGCAAATCCACAGAAAGATACACAGCCAAAGTACATGGGTGTGTATGGAGACAAGCAAATCTATAGAAAGATACACGACCAGAAGTACACGGTCGTGTATGTGACCGGAATGTGCACAGAAAAGTACACGGTCGTGTACACGGCCGTGTATGTTGCCAGAAGTTGTACGGAAAGGTACACGGTCAAAGTACACGGCCGTGCCGGCCAGCTTGTTCTGTTTTCGCGCTTTTACGCCACTTATCTAAACTACGTCGTTTTGGACTTGTTTTACACGAATTGTAACCCTAGTATAAAAGCTCCTAGGGTTTAGAACAATGAAAAATATACATCTTTGAACATTAAACACTTTTGAGAGGCACCTCTCTTGGTTCTTCAAGAACTAAATCGAACTTATCGGATTGATTTCCGTGGCGTTCATCCCGACTTATCAATCGGTCTTTCATCTCGATTGTGGCGTCTTCGTTTTTATACCAAGGTTCTTGTCTCGCTTATAGACAATGGGTCGTGGTTTCCACTTTAGGTGTTTGGGCGTCTTAGGCAACGAATTTCCGAACGTATTGGTATTGGGTTTCGTTACGGGTTGGCGTGGTTCGTATCAGCAAACAACCTTAATATTCACATGCACTATCTCTCATTTTCACCCATCAGATCTCCATTTCTTTTGCCTTAGCTTATCTTACCCTAACTTGTTGATGTGCCTTACGATTCCAATTGCATACACATCAAAACAAAATGCGTGATCAATAACACTCCTTTGATCCCTAATTTACATGGAACCAAATGGAAATGATACTAAATGGTGTTAATGATCAATGCAATTGTATAAGAAGCAATGGATAATAATATAAATGAATTAGAATTCCACTCAAATTGACTTGATTCAAATCTAAAATTAATGAACCTTAATTCACGTGAAGAACAACAAGTAGCACAAACAAATTGCACCTAGATATGATGCATTAGAATATAATTTGAAACAACTAGAGAAAGATTGATATTACTCACAATCTCCTCAAGCTAATCTCGCCACAATTTCACTTGTGAAATTGATAATAAAATTTTTGCATGCAAGGACCTATCCTCACGGCAAAAAGGTATATGTCTTTTAAGTTTACAAAAAGCTCCCTCAAAACCCTACTTAGCAAGTATTTATACTTGCTCCAATTAGGGTAAAAATAACACAACAAATTACAAATAAGTCACTTAAGTGGCCAGTCTTAAAATCAACAAATTACAAGTACAAATAGTCTTCAAATGGTGGTTCTTCACTTTAATTGAACACATTGTGGACTATTGGATGTAAGCCCAAGAATGTCCCCAATTTGATCCTTAGTGCATTTTATTTGCCATCTTGTAAATCTGATAAATGTACCTACTAGAATGCACAACAGTTATATAATGCAAAAAAAGATACTAAATCAACATCTTCAGGGTCTAATTGTTTAAGAAGGACCCTTATCGCTAGATTTTGTAATCCATTAGCTCGTGCTTTGGTGATTTCTCCTATAGGAATTTGATTCCTATCATCTCCTCAAGCTTTAGAAGATTTTCCCTCAAATCTGATAGGTCTTCATGAATATGATCTAGCAAATATGGTGACAGATCTGCAACATTAAAGGTAGTTGAGACGACATACTCTCTTCGCAATTCTATTCTATATGCGTTGTTGTTGATGTGTCTAACAACTCTAAAAGGTCCATCTACTCTAGGTGATAGCTTCTGTGACTTCTTATGAGGAAACCTATCTTTGTTGAGATTAATCCAGACTAGGTCACCTAGATTATAAATTTTGGTTTTTCTTTTCTTGTTTCCCTGAAGTTTCTATTGCTCCTGTGTTTTCTGAAGACGTTCAGCTATCTTTTGATGACGTTTTTGAATCTCCTTGGCTCACTCAACTCCACTTAAGCTCTCTTTCTTTGTTGCCGGTCCTGCTATAAGATCCAATGGAAGAGTAGGATTATAGCCATACACGACTTTAAAGGGAGACTTATTGGTTGAACTATGAGTAGACCTATTGTAAGCGAACTCAACAATAGGAAGACACAAGCCCCAATAAGTAAGATTCTTGCCAACCATTGCTCTTAGTAATGTGCCAATAGTATGATTAACAACTTCAGTCTGGCCGTTAGTCTGTAGATGATAAGAGGTACTATACATAAGTTTAGTACCAAGTCTTCTCCATAGTGTCTTCTAGAAGAAGCTAAGAAACTTAGTGTCTCTATTAGACACTATACTATATGGAACACCATGTAATTTTACAATCTCCTATAAAAAAAGGTTAGCTATAAAAAGTGCATCATCTTTTTTGTGACAAGGTACAAAATGGGACATTTTGCTAAATTTTTCAACAATCACCATAATAGAATCCTTTCCTCTTTAAGTCTTGGGCAGACCCAAAAAAAAAATCCATGCTGATATCAGTCCAGGGTTTAGTAGTTATAGGCAAAGGCATATGTTCACCCTAAACGCCATTCTTCCCTTTTGCTCTTTTGCAACTCCACACCTTCCAGCAACCTATGAACATCCCTTATCATGCCCTTCTAATAAAAATTTTCTTTTAACATGGCTAGGGTTCTCTTCTCACCAAAATGACTAGACAATCCTCCTGCATGTGCTTCCCTCACAATAATTCCCTTACAAACCTATAAGGTATAAATAACTTTCCAGCTTTACACAAAAATCCATCAATCATGTAATACCCCTTAAATATCTTTCCCCTAGAACATTTCTCAATAATTGCTTTCAGATAATCATCATGCATATATTGTTCCTTCAAGCAATTTCGATTAAAGAGAAGTGATAAGTACATACCTGCGTGACAAAGCGTTAACTATCATATTTTGGTTACCTTTCTTGTACTTAAACACATATGCAAAACACTCCAAAAACTCTACCCATTTGGCTTGGCAATTTGACAAAATTTTGCTGACCCTTGAAATGTTTTAGTAACTCATGATCTATATAGATAATGAATTCTCTTGGAAAGAGATAATGCTGCCATGTCATCAATGCCCTCACCAAGGAATAGAATTCCTTGTCATATATCGAGTAGTTCAAAGTTGCACCACTCAACTTTTCACTAATGTAGGCAAAAGGCCTCTTATCCTGCATTAACATAGCACCAATTCCTATCCCAGAAGCATCACACTCTAATTCAAAACTTTATCAAAATCAGGTAAAGCCAATACTGGAGCACTAATAAGTTTTACATTTACCTCCTCAAAACTCTTTTGGGCCTTCTCACCCCAAATGAAAGGAGCATTTTTCTTGGTCAGTTCAGTTAATGGACTAACAATGCTACTGAAGTTATGGACAAAGTGTTTATAGAATGAAGCTAGTCCATGGAAACTTCTTACCTCAGAAATTGATTTTGGTGTTAGCCATTCTCTAATAGCCCTCACTTTCTCCTCATCAACCTTGACACTAGAACTAGAAACAATAAATCCCAAAAAATGTTACTTCAGCTTGGTAGAAGGAACACTTCTAGAGATTTGAAAATAACCCTCAAGACTGAAAATAATACCTGAAGATGCTCCACATGATTTTCTAGGCTTTTGCTGTATATCAGAATATCATCAAAACAAGCAATGACAAATTTACCTAGAAACTCCTTCATTACATGACTCATTAATCTCATAAATGTACTAGGAGCATTACTTAAACTAAACGGCATAACCATCCATTCGTACAATCCATGGCGTGTTTTAAAAGCAGTCTTCCACTCATCTACTTCTTTCATTCGAATTTGATGATATCCACTTTTAAGGCCCACCTTAGAGAACACCTATGCACCATAAAGTTCATCTAGCATATCATCAAGTCTGGGAATAGGATACCTGTATTTGATGGTAATTTTATTGATGGCTCAGCTATCAATGCACATCCTCTAAGTACCATCCTTCTTAGGGATAAGAAAGGCTGGAACAGCACAAGGACTAAGACTCTTTTGGACAAAACCCCATTCTACTAGCTCATCCACTTGACGTTTCAATTCCTTAGCCTCTTCGGGATTCATGCAATACGTAGGTCGATTTGGCAAAACTAACCCAAGCAAGAAGTCGATGGCATACTCTATACCTCTCAAAGGTGGTAAGCCCTCTAGCAAGTCATCGGTAAAAAGGTCACTGTACTCATCCAATACTTGAAATACCATAAGAGGTTGATGTTGACGCCCCTCCATCTCTAGGGCATACCTCATCTATAATAAGTATACTGGCTCTCATCTGTTATGGCCTCCTCCAACTCTCACTATCCCATCAATAAGATCTTTTTCTTCCTAGATTTCTTGGCCCGTATTGGAACCACTGATATGCTTAATTTGACAAAAGCATATACACACAAGCAATTGAAATCTAGGCAACAACCACTACAAATGGCATGAACCCTAAACCCTTTTGAGTCCAATTTGTAAATCAAATAACCTTAACACTAAATGATGATGCACTCACTTGGATTAAGCACTTAATATAATAACAAATGGAAATCTAATGATCAAGAATAAAAAAAAAAAAAGAATGGCGTGAACCCCTTATGCAAAAGCTTCCATGCAATAATAGCAAATTCCACTAGAATTGAATACTTCACAATGATAATACAATTTAGGATCTAATTTCACTAAATTGCAAGCAATCCAATGATAAAATTGACCGTAAAAATGACATGAAATCAGGATCAAATAGGACACGATCTAAATCAAAACTAGATATGACACACTAGCATGAAATGGAACCAACTAAGGAATTGATATGACTCACAAATCCTTAAGTTGCCACTTGCCACAATCCTTGAAGAATTGATAAGAGTCTTATGAAAATTGGAGTATGAACCCTAATTATCACAAAAAAATAGGTAGCACTTTGTTTATCTCTCAACTTACTCCACAAACCCTACTTAAGCAAGTATTTATACTTACTCCACTTAAGGTTAAAATAGCTTAACAATTACATCTATGCCACTAAAAGGTAGCTGGTCCTAAACCCACAATTTCAAATAAATAAAATTTCCTAAAAACTTACAAAATAAATGGTTTAAAAATAAATTACAAGTACAAAAGATAATAATCTTCAAAGAGCTGGTTCGTCGAGTTAATGTTGATCACTATAGGCCATTAGATGTGAATCCAATGATGTCCCTAATTTGACTAACAGTATAGTTCATGTGGCATCTTGTGAAGAATGATTGTTGTACCTGCTAGATTACCATTCAAACTTTTATTAGATAAAGAAAGATGTATGCATGCAAGTGATTAGGATCATCATCCAAATCAAATTCCCTAACCATCAAGATCGCATGGTAGATTCCCATCAACTACTTTGACCTCTGATGGTTTATTGATCTGTCTCCAAACCTCTTAGACCTTTGAAGGTGACATTAGATTCAAGATGATACATTTGCCCTCTTTCTAGAATACATAGGTATTTCTGAAGCCATCATGTAAAACCCTCTTATCATACAACTAAGGCCTGCCAAGCAATATATGGAATGCACACATAGGAAGAATGTCACATTCAATTTCATCATGATATTTATCCCCTATATTGAAAGGTACCCTAGCCCTCTAAGTAACATGGAGACTCCCCTACTCACTTAAGCAATGTAATTTATAAGGTTTTGGATGTGGGGTAGTTATAAGTTTTAATTTCGATACTAATGAGGTAGCCACAACATTAGTAAAACTACCACCATCAATAATAATATCACATAAATTACCTTATACCCTATAAGAAGTGTGAAACAAGTTTTCTCTTTGCTCATCATCAATGGTAGGAAATGAAGTCAAAGCTCGATGTAGTACATTAGCAGATAAATACAAATCACCTTCCTCCTGATTATTAGCTTCATTTATAGATTCCGCATTTACAATAATGTTAGACATGGTTGTTGAATTAAGTTGTACAAAGACAATTCAAAGCAAGTGTAGTAGATCTCACAATCACCCTTTCATGCCAACAACAACATTCACTACTCCACATCCTCAATCATTTTAAGACACAAAATATACTCCACTTAAACTTCACACACCCACGGCACATGCACACATATACTGATAGGAATTAAAATCCTATAAGACCTATTGTTAGGGCAAGAACCAAAGGATTTCAAATCTTGGCGATGAAAGTCCTTTTTGAATAAATCGACCCCAGAATTATTTATATACCAACCTCTTTTCTATTACTTATGTATTGTCTATTCCAACAGGCACACTAATCGAGCTTTACAGGGCGATGGACAAACTCACTAAGACTCAGCTTGTGGGTTATCCATGGACTAACCTAAACCGAAGATGAGTTGGACCAACGAATTCCATTGAAGAGCTGGCTTGTGAAGAATATTTTTGTATTTGTTATTTTTCTTTGAACCATTTATTTTGTAAGCTTTTTGGGACATTTTATTTGGTTGTAATGGTGGACTTAGGACCAGCTACCCTTTAATGGCATAGATGTAATTGTTTAGTCATTTTAACTCTAAGTGGAGCAAGTATAAATACTTGCTTAAGTAGGGTTTGTGAAGGAAGTTGAGAGAAAATAAATTGCTACCTATTTTCGTGAGAATTAGGGTTCTTACTCCTTCTCAATTCTTCAAGGATTGTGGCGAGTAGCAACTTAAGGATTTGTGAGTAATATCAATTCCTAAGTTGATTCCATTTCATGCTAGTGTGTCATATTTAGTTGTGATTTGGGTTATTCTTATTTGTTCTTGATTATCATGTCATTTTAGGGTCATTTCTATCATTGGATTGCTCGCAATTTAGTGGAATTAGATCCATAAGTGAATTGTCATTATGATTATTCAATTACTAGTGGAATTTGCTATTTTGTGTGGAAACCTTTTGCATAAGGGATTCACACCATTTTAGTAGTCTTGGTGATTAGATTTCCATTGGATCTTGTGTTGTGTGCTTGATCCTATTGAGCACATCATCATTTAGTATTAAGGTTATTTGATTTACAAATTGGATTCATAAGGGATTTAGGGTTCACGCCACTTGTGGAGTTGGTATTAATCATAATTGATTCATTTGTCGTGTATATGCTTTTGTAAATTAAGGCATATCATAATTTGGTATCAAAGCACAAGTTAAGAGAAGGGATTTAGTGTTGGTTGAATCGTGATCTTCATTGTCAATTAGGGTTTTTTCTTTTTTATCCGAAATTTTGTATGTTAAGGATTGAGTTGCTTAATTGTATTGTTCAGAAGTTGAAATTGTTGTTTATTGAAGTCGAATTGGAGGATTTGTTGTAACTTCTTGTTGTTGAGAATTTCTGTGAAGGGAAGGAGTAGAAGTACATTTTCTTGATTCAAAATTCAGACTTAGAAATTACCTCATTTGTGAAGAAAGTGGAAGTGTAATCCATTGCTTGTTTGTTTTTCGAACATAGGGAGTACAATTGTGCATTTTCATAATTGAATTACGTGGAGTATATGGAAGTTATTTGATTTTCAAAACACACATTAAGTGGTAGAAGTTATTGTGTGGTCATTTGAATTTGAAAATTGCTTCTTACCAATTGTGGAAAGGTTGCAATAAGTGAAACAATTTGAATTTGAATTGAGCTACCTTTTTGTATAAGTTGTGGTTTGCAATTGTATTTGAAGTGGAAGAATTTGCAACGTGGTATCCTTGAGCTTGCCATGAGGAAGAGTAGTGTTTCTTTGTGATCATTTGTGATCACCTGGAAAAAGTAGAAATTTGAAAACAAAGAAGAGTAAATGGAGTGTTGATGAATTCGGAGTTGTGGTTGTCTTTTACCATTTCCAGATTTAAAGTTTGTGGAGATTATTTCAAATTTAAACACCATCTTTAAGTTGAAGAAGTTATTATGTGATAATTAAGTGAATGACTATTTGAATTTGAATTTGCTTCTTACCATTTGTAGAAGAGGTTGCATTTAAAGTGGAATTTGAATTTGTTGCTGCCTTTGTTTGTAAGTGGCGGTGTGAAGTGAGTTGTTGTGAGTGACGAATTGGAGTTGTATTGTGAAGGAGTGTTGCAACGTGAAGAGTATGTGCATTAAGGTAAAGGTGCTGCACGTAAAGTAAAGTTGTGGTGAAGTTAGTGCACCATAAGTGAATTGTTGATTGTGTGTATGTGTGGCAGTGTGAATGTGTAGTGAGGGAAGTGCCACTTGTGAATTTATGGAATTGTATGTGGTGTAAGGTGCTACACATTAACAATAATTGTGAGTGTGAAACCGTGACCAAGAAAGGAAAGTGAGTAGTAGAATTTGAATTCAAAAACAAACATTAAAATGTGAAAGTAATTGAACTCATTACTTAAACACTTGTTAGTTGAATTTAATTTCTTAACTACTTGGAAGTATTTATTTGTGCTTCAATTATTTTACTTGACTTTACTTGAAGTGATAATAAGTATTTATTGTATTGATTGTATGTTGCACCGTGGATGTGTGAGGGTGTGTTATTGTGGTGCATGTAGTGAAGTGTGTTGTTAACTTGTTGAAGTTAGTTAGCAACCGTGTCAAATGATGTGTATACTTCTACTAATTTAGTACATCAAGTATTGACTTCTTCTCTAACCATTGATGATGGACAAAGAGAAAATTTGTTCCATACTTCATGTGGGGTACAAGGAAACTTATGTGTCATTATTGTTGATGGTGGTAGTTGTACTAATGTTGTAGCTGCATCATTAGTATTGAAATTGAAACTTGTAACTACCCCGCATCCTAAACCTTACACATTACATTGGTTAAATGATCAGGAGAGTCTTTATGTGACCTAAAGGGTTAGGGTACCTTTCAGTATAGGGGATAAGTACTATGATGAGATTGAATGTGATATTCTTCCTATGTGTGCATCCCATATATTGCTTGGCAGGCTATGGTTATATGATAGGAGGGTCTTACATGATGGCTTTAGGAATACCTATGTATTCCAACAAGAGGGTAAACATATCATTATGAATCTAATGTCACCTTTAAAGGTCCAAAAGGTTCAACAACAGATCCGTAGACCATCAGAGATTCTTGATAGTCATAACCGCGTGAACTAACCTTCAGAGGACCAAACTGTGCAGAAGCAGATATGCCTACCTTCTAGATGAGCCAACCACCAAAGGACCAAACTATTCAAAGGCAGTTGTGTTCACCTTAAGAGGTTCCAGAGGTTCATGAGCAGTTGAGCAAACCATTAGTGGGCCAAGAAGGTAAAAAACATACAGTTGAATCGGGAAAGAGGACAACAACATCAATGGAACGGTTTGAGATAGGGGAGGTCTTAATGGATAATGGACCATTATATGTGTTGCAGACGAGGTATATCCTAGAAATGGAGGAGAGAAAGCAATCACCCCTTATAGTATTTTAGATATTGGGATTCTGTAGTGATACTTGTTCAAATGACTAGCTAAGAGGATACAGAGTTTCTTCTGCATTCGATCTGTCAGATTTGAAGACAAATCTTTTTTAGGCTCAAGGAGATGATAGGAATCAAAATCCTATAAGACCTATCATTAGGGCAAGAACCAAAGGATTTCAATTCTTGGCGATTAGGTCCTTTTTTAACAAATCGACCTTGGAATTATTTATATACTAATCTCTTTTCTATTACTTATATATTGTGTATTCCAGTAGGCACACTTATCAGGCTTTACAGGGTGATGGACAAACTTACTAAGACTCAACTTGTGGGTTATCCATGGACCGGCCTAAACCGAAGATGAGTTGGGCCAACGAATTCCAATGAAGAGCTAACTTGTGAAGACAATTTTTGTATTTGTTATTTTTCTTTGAACGATTTATTTTGTAAGATTTTTGGGACATTTTATTTGGTTATAATTATAGACTTAGGACCGGCCACCTTTTAGTGGCATAGATGTAATTGTTTAGTCATTTTAACCCTAAGTGGAGCAAGTATAAATACTTGCTTAAGTAGAGTTTATGAAGGAAGTTGAGAGAAAACAAATTCCTGCCTATTTTCGTGAGAATTAAGGCTTTTACTCTAAATTTTCATAAGACTCTTATCAATACTTCAAGGATTGTGGCGAGTAGTAACTTAAGGATTTGTTAGTAATACCAATTTCTAAGTTGATTCCATTTCATGCTGGTGTGTCATATCTAGTTGTGATTTAGGTTGTTCTTATTTGTTCTTGATTATCACGTCATTTTAAGGTCATTTCTATCATTGGATTGCTTGCAATTTAGTGGAATTAGATCCATAAGTGAATTGTCATTGTGATTATTCAATTACTAGTGGAATTTGCTATTTTGCGTGGAAGACTTTTGCATAAGGGATTCACGCCATTTTAGTAGCCTTGGTGATTGGATTTCCGTTGGATCTTGTGTTGTGTGCTTGATCCTATTAAGCACATCATCATTTGGTATTAAGGTTATTTGATTTACTAATTGGATTCATAAAGGATTTAGACTTCACGCCACTTATGGAGATGGTGTTGATCAGAATTGATTCATTTGTTGTATGCATATGCTTTTGTAAATTAAGGCATATCATATACAACCATGATGCAGCAACCTTTCACCACAACACAAACACACTACACCACGTTGCAACCCTTCACTACATAACTCACTCTTTACTCACAGTGCAGTACACATAAACACTTCACACTCCACTTCCAATCATGGCAACAACACCACAATTGCAACACTTAATGAAGCTTCTCCACAAATGGTAAGAAACAATTCAAAATATTCAAAGTGTATTAAAATCAACAATACACAATAACTCTTCAACTTAATGATTGTTTTGAATTTCAAATAGTTTCCAAATCCTCCATGCAAGAAGAGTAAATCTGGAAATGTAAATTGCACTTCTAATTCCGAAAACAACACACAAGAAAATGCACTTCCTTTTCTTCTCCTTCTTCTCACAGCAAGATGAAGATCACAAAGATTAATTTAGAAATTTCCACTTCCACTTCCGCAACAACAAGGTATATGACAATACAATTACAAGTAACTACTTCAATTCCACTTCAAATAACTCCAATTAAGAGATGAAAATTCAAGAACCCTAATTTCCAAATTGAAATTCACGCAAATCCCCTTATCTAAAACCTTTGCTCTGATACCAAAAAGAATGATGTTCCTTACAATTCTAATTACATACACATCAAAACAAAATGCATGATCAACAACACTCCTTTTATCTGTAATTCACGTGGAACCAAATGGAAATGATACTAAATGGTGTTGATGAACAATGCAATTGTATAAGAAGCAATGGATAACAATATAAATGAATTAAAATTCCACTCAAATTGACTTGATTCAAATCCGAAATTGATGAACCCTAATTCATGTGAAGAACAACAAGTAGCACAAAAAATTACACCTAGATATGATGCACTAGAATTGATGTGCCTAATTCCACTAAGAAGCACAATCAAAAGACTTAAGAAAAAACAATCTCAAGTCAAAGTGAAAACCGGATCCACAAGGGTTAATTCACGTGAACCCTACTGAAGATACAAGGAAATCCAAATGTTCAATGATGCAATTGTGAAACCTCAATGATAATATCTTCTAAAAACACCCTAATCTCATATAATCCACGAAAATATTCCACAAATTAAAATAAAAACCTCAATTCCAAGAACTTCTTTCCAATAGTGAAGAACACGTTTTCAAGGGAATTCTTCAATGAAGATTCGAATTCAATTGCAAAGTACCTTAAGTAAACTGAAGAATTCGACAATAATAAGAAGTAATTCTGACCAAGAACTATCTCAATTCGACCCTAGATATGACACACTAGAGAAGAAAAGAAATCACAACAAATTGAAATTGATACAACTCACAATTTCAAGGTGTTACACTCGCCACAATTTCAACTCTTGGGATTGAAATTGATAAGAGCTTAGATGACAATTAGGAACCCTAATTCTCACGTGTAGAAGATGTGTTTGATATGCAAAAATAAGCCCCCTCAAACCTTCTCTTAAGCAAGTATTTATACTTGCTACTCCTAGGGTAAAAAGTGCTCAAAATTACAATTTGTCAATTTTAAGGTGGCTAACCCTAAATGAAAATTACAAGGAAATAAAAGTGTCCCAAAACCAAAATACAACCAAAATAGTTCATAAAAGAGTAAATATATAAAAGAAATGGTCTTCAAGATGCCGGTCTTCTATAGGATCCATCGGCCTAGCTCATCGCCGATTAGGTCGGTCCATGGATAACCCACGAGCTGAGTCTGAGGGAGTTTGTCCATTGCCCTATAAAATATAATAAGTGTGCCTGTTGGAAAACACAATAAAAGAATAATAGAAAAGAGGTTAATTTATAAATAATTCTAGGGTCGATCTGCTAAAAATGGGCCCTCATCGCCAAAATTTGAATTCCTTTAGTTCTTGCACTAATGATAGGTCTTGTCAGATTTTTATTCCTATCAAGAATGCAATTTGAAACAACTAGAGAAAAACTGATATTACTCACAATCTCCTCAAGCTAATCTTGCCATAATTTCACTTGTGAAATTGATAAGAGAAATTTTGCATGCAACGACCCTTCCTCACGGCAAAAAGGTGTATGTTTTTCAAGTGTTAAAAAAGCTCCCTCAAAACCCTACTTAGCAAGTATTTATACTTGCTCCAATTAGGGTAAAAATAACACGACAAATTGCAAATAAGCCACTTAAGTGGCCGGTCTTAAATTCAACAAATTACAAGTACAAATAGTTTTCAAATGGCTGGTTCTTCACTTCAATTGAACACATTGTAGACTATTGGATGTAAGCCTAAGAATGTCCCCAATTTGATCCTTAGTGCATTTTATTTGCCATCTTGTAAAACCGATAAATGTACCTACTAGAATGCACAACAATTATATAATGCAAAAGAAGATATTAAATCAACATCCTCAAGGTCTAATTGTTTAAAAAGGACCCTCATCGCTAGATTTTGTAATCCTTTGGCTCGTGCTCTAGTGATTGGTCCTGTAGGAATTTCATTCCTATGACTTATCCTAATTTGTCCTAAATTATCTTGTCTAAACTAGGAAAAGGACTTGTGAATATTATGGAAAAATTTGAAACACATGGCTAGCCAAAGCAAAGAAACATAGCCATGTGATCTTATCTTACTTCATCATAAGCCATCATTTCCTAGTTTATCCTATGTTATCCTCTACCATTATTAACTCTAAAATCTGCCAATAATTTCTCCAAATAAGTATGGAAAAATAGCCTTAATAATGAGTAAGCCAAAAAAATTAAAACATTATAAAAAGGGAGGTAAAATCTAAAATTACTTAAGTAAATTTCCATTCCATTCCTCTTCCTTTTCTTATGCCACCTATACTCTTTTCCATATGAATTTCTCACTTAATTTTCCACTTAATCGAAAGGAAATCCCATCCTCATTTAGCCTTACACTTATCTCTAAAACTGATAAAAAGTTTGGGGATCACTTTTCCAAGAATCAAGGTAAGAAACCTCTACGAAGTTTATATAAATTCTATTAAATTTCTAAAAGAAGTAACTAACCTTACCTATTTCCTCTATTTTAGGATCATTACCATAGGTTTTCAAGGGGATTCTCAATCAAGAAGATAATCTCAAACTACCAAAGTCATCTTTGTAGTTTAACCTTTAAGTATACTAATAGTGCGTGTTTTCAAAAGTATAGGTTCTATTGATCATTCCATATCAAGCAATCCTAATTTTTGTAAGATCATTCCATTACTTTTCCTTTAGAATTTCTTTAGGGCAATTAGATATATTTTCGATCCTTTAATAATTACAAAATGTCAAGAAAAGGATGTTAAGGCCATTTGATGGGAATCAACCTTATGGTTCCATCAGTAGGGAAACCTACTTGGATACATGAGCCTAAAAATTCATATATCGCCATATTTTATCTAATAATACTTTATTTCTTTTTGCACTTTAGTAAGTACATTTATCGGTTGTTACAAGACGGCTAACAAACATGCACTAAGGATCCAATTGTGGGACATTCATGGATGTACATCGAACGATCCATAATTGGTTCAATTGAAGTGAAGAACCAGCCAATTGAAGACTATTTGTACTTGTAATTTGTTGCTTTTGGAACCGGCCACTTAAGTGGCTTATTTATAATTTGTTGTGTTATTTTTACCCTAATTGGAGCAAGTATAAATACTTGCTAACTAGGGTTTTGAGGGAGCTTTTTGAAAACTTGCCGTGAGGAAGGGTCCTTGCATGCAAAAATTCTCTTATCAATTTCACAAGTGAAATTGTGGCGAGATTAACTTGAGGACATTGTGAGTAATATCAATCTTTCTCTAGTTGTTTCAAATTGTATTCTAGTGCATCATATCTAGGTGCAATTTGTTTATGCTACTTGTTGTTCTTCACGTGAATTAGGGTTCATTAATTTTAGATTTGAATCAAGTCAATTTGAGTGGAATTCTAATTCATTTATATTGTTATCCATTGCTTCTTATACAATTGCATTGTTCATCAACACCATTTAGTATCATTGCCATTTGGTTCCACATGAATTAGGGATAAAAGGAGTGTTATTGATCACACCATTTTGGAATTGATTTAGTGATCACGCATTTGTATTGATGTGTATGCTATTGGAATTGTAAGGCACATCACCTTTTTCCTAAGACTTTACGACTTATGATTCCTCATGACCATTTTTGACCTATTAGACCATAATGGACTTTATTGGACTTACTCTTGGACATTTATTTGCCCTTATATGACATGATTTGATAATAGAACTTTCCTTAACGAAGACCTAAGTGTAGACCTTGACGACAGACTAAACTTTGAACAAAGGACCTAATATTGAAAACACCTTAAAAAGGCTTTAATAAAACTTGGGATTAAAAATGGGATATTAGAATAGTTTATTCTAGTAGTAGTTATTCTTATACATAATTCTTCTATGTTTAATTATTTAGGTTTTTGAGAAGATTACTCTTCTCTACTTAAGGATCATTACGATCCTTGAAAAATGGCTTAGTGAGTACCAATGATAATTGCCACTTGATTTGTACTTGTAATATTAGTTGCACTTAAAGTTGGAAACTAATGAACTTAAGTGTGTGCTTGATTTGGTTAATTTGATTGTTTGATGGGAACTAAAGTAAAAGTGGCAAAATTTCTTGTATACATGATAACTCCTTTAATTGATTAAGTGTTAGTGAATTGATTGGCCACCCTTCAATTTATGTTAAGTCTATTGCAGCCTTGACTTAAAATAGATCTTGCATAGCATCTCTCGCATATTCGTGTTATATTCCATCTCAATTACACAAGTAATGTAAGGATGCCCTAAGGGAGTGTCCTATTCTAACAATACAAAAATGATTTGAGGATTGTTATGTATTAGTATGAATTGTGTTCATTATTCTATTTTGGGCATATATATCTGAAGGTGTATGGGTAAAGAAAACATTATTTTCTTTGGTTTGTCTTGAGTCCTTACTCAGAAGATTTTTCTTTTGGCATAACTTTTGATATATATAGAGCATGGCTCTAAGACTTGTGTAGCCAAAGATGTGTGTAAGTGTTTTGAAATTAGTTGCTCATACTTTGACTGAATTTTAACAGATCCTCACCTTAAGGTTAAAGGGGTGATAAAATGGTCAGAAATATCTTTAGACATCATGTAGTTTCTAGTTGACTACATGAGATGATTAACATATGTTTGCTCATGAATTCATGCATTAAAGTGATATCCTATTTGTTTTTACATGAAAGGTTGTTTTTAGCTAAGGCCTCACTAAGTTAGATGTAGCTTACACCCCTATAGTTTTCCATTTTGCAAGCTTACACCCCATATTCAATCAAACAATACAAACAACTCCTAATCAAATCCAAATCAACCTTTAATTATGGAATGAACCTTAAACCCTTTTGCAATCCGATTTGTTAATCAATGAATCTTAACACCAAATGAGGATGTGCTCAATGGGATTAAGCACACAACGTAAGATCAAGTGAAATTCCAATTACCAATCAACAAAAAAATGGGCATGAGCTTCTTACAACAAAGGAACTTCTACACAAATGAAGAAAGGCAATCAACAATACAATATATAGGATATAATTCCACTAAATTGATAACAATTATAGGATGGAAATTGAACCTACAATTGACATAAAATCAAAACCAAGAACCAATCCTAATCAACACTAGATATTACACACTAGTTATGAAAAGGAAAATCAACTTAGGAATTGATATTATTCACAATTTCTTAGGTTACAACTCGCCACAATTCCAAGGATGAAATTGATAAGAGTCCTTATGAAAACTTAGGACGAATCCTAATTTCTCATGAAATTTGCAACAAAGATAAGTGTATTCTCCCCTCAAAACCCTACTTAAGCAAGTATTATATATATGCATCAAAAGAGAAAATTTAAGTTAATTGATTATTCTAAGTGATTGAATTATATTCTAAGGTTATTTTATTCTATTGAAGTGATATGCCATAAATTAAATTAAAGCATATGTAATCAAATAATTCAAAAAACACCTAATCAAATCCGGATCAACCTTCAATTATGGCGTGAACCCTAAACCCTTTTGCAATTCGATTTGTTAATCAATGAATCTCAACACTAAATGAGGATGTGCTCAATGGGATTAAGCACACAACATAAGATCAAATGAAATTCCAATTACCAATCAACACAAAAATGGGTGCGAACTTCTTACAACAAAGGAACTTCCATGCAATTGAAGAAAGGCAATCAACAATACAAAATATAGGATACAATTCCACTAAATTGATAACAATAATATGATGGAAATTGAACCTACAATTGATGTAAAATCAGAACCAAAAACCAATCCTAATCAATACTAGATATTACACACTAGTTATGAAAAGGAAAATCAACCTAGGAATTGATATTATTCACAATTTCCTAGGTTGCAACTCACTACAATTCCAAGGATGAAATTAATAAGAGTCCTTATGAAAACTTAGGATGAACCCTAATTTCTCACTAAATTTGCAGCAAAAATAAGTGTATTCTCCCCTTAAAACCCTAGTTAAGCAAGTATTTATACTTGCTCCCTTTAGGGTTAAAATGACTAGAAAATTACAACTATGCCACTATATAGTGGCCGGTCCTAAAACACAAATTACAACCAAATAAAATGCCTCAAAAACTTACAAAATAAATGGTTCCAAGAAAATAACAAATAAATAAAAATAGTCTTCAACATGTCGATTCTTAAAATCAATTCATCGGTCCAACTTATCTTCGGTTTAAGTCGGTCTATGGATAACCCACAAGCCGAGTCTTAGTGAGTTTGTCAATCGCCCTATAAAGCCCCATAAGTGTGCTTGCTAGAATACACAATACATAAGTAATAGAAAAGTGGTTAATATATAAATAATTCTAGGATCGGTTTGTTCAAAGAGGACCCTCATCGCCAAGATTTGAAATCCTTTAGCTCTTGCCCTAATGATAGGTCTTGTAGGATTTTGATTCCTATCATCTCCTCGTTCCTCAAAAAGATTTGTCCTCTAATTTGACAGATCGAATGCAGTAGAGACTATATATCCTCCTAGCACGTCATCTGAAGAAGTATCACTACAGAATCCCAATATTTGAAATACCACAGGGGGTGATTGCTTTCTCTCCTCCATTTTTAGGAAATGCCTCGTCTGCAATACATATAATGGTCCATTATCCACTACGACCTCCCCTGTCTCAAACCATTCCACTGATGTTGTTGTCCTCTTTCCTTATTTAACTATATGTTTTTTACCCTCTTGGCCCTCTAATGGATTGTTCAACTACTCATGACCCTCTGGAGTCTCTAAAGGTGAACACAACTGCCACTGAACAGTTTGGTCCTCTGGTGGTTAGCTCATCTGACCATTACCCTCAAGAACCTCTGTTGGTTGGCACATTTGTGTCTAACAAGTGTTGTCCTCTGTATGTTGGCTCATGTAACTAAGAACCTCATGAACCTCTAAAGGTTAGCATGTTTGCTTCTACACAACTTGGTCCTCTGAAGGTTGGTTCATGTGGTTACAATTATCAGGAATCTCTTATGGTCTACGGATCTATTGATGAACCTTTTGGACCTTTGAAGGTGACATCGGATTCAAAATGATGCGTTTACCCTCTTGTTGGAATACATATGTATTCTTGAAGCCATCATGTAAGACCCTCCTATCATATAACCATGGCCTGCTAAGCAATATACGAGATGTACACATAGGAAGAATATCATATTCAAGCTCATCACAGTACTTATCCCCTATACTGAAGGGTACCCTAGCCCTTTGGGTCACATAAAGACTCTCCTGATCATTTAACCAATTTAATGTATAAGGCTTAGGATGTGGAGTAGTGGCAAGTTTTAGTTTTGATACTAACGATGCTGCTACCACATTTGTACAACTACCACCATCAACTATAAGGATACGTAGGTTACCTTGTACCCTACAAGAGGTATGCAACAAATTTTCCCTTTGCTCTTCATCCTCAATAGTAAAAGTAGTCAATGTCTAGCGCAATAGATTAGTAGAAAGAAACATTTCACTTGACATGATTGTGATTTGATGAAGTACACTCCTTCAACAACACCAATTTACAAGAACACGTTTAACAACCACACTAATACAATGATAATATTATTATGTTTAATTCTAACAACACAATAATATTTTCCTACACTCTACGGTTCAAGTAAGTAACCAAGTCAATAAATGAGTCTTGCCACTTCAAGTAAATTCAAGTAAATGAAGTACACACAATCACTTCCAAGTAGTTAAGAATTAAATTCAACCACAAGTGTTTAAGTAATGAGTTCAATTACTTTCACACTTTAAATGTTTGTTTGAATTCAAATTCTACTACTCTAACTTTCCTTTTCTTGCCATGGTTTTACACTACTTTAAATCACAATGTACAGCACCTCAACATACACACAAATGGACAATTCCACACCGCCACTCCTTCCCTTGCTCATGGTGCAAAAACTCTCCACCATCACTCATGCCACTTACAACACTCCTTTACACAACACACACAATATAACGCCACACATACACACACCCTTCACTAAATACACAAAACACAACACTACACACACACACATGTTTTACTCACGGTGCACTTCTCCACTTCTATTCGATTTTCCAAACGGTAACTTACAACAAAGGGCAACTCAATTTCAAAATTCAAATGAGTTCATTAATTGCAATCTTTCCACAAATGGTAAGGAACCACTTTCAAATTTCAAATGAACGCACAATTACTTCTATCACTTAATGTGTGTTTTGAAAATTCAAATAGCTTCCTTAAACCCACACACTCAATTATGAAAATTGTACACTAAGCCCCCTTATGTTCGAAAACAATATAAGCAAAATACACCTCCACTTCTTCACAAATGAAGTAGCTTTAAGTTTTGAAATTTGAATCACAAGATGTGCTACTACTCCTCTTCTTTTTCACGAAAATTAACAACTAAATGGAGCTTTAACAAAACCTCAAAATTCACCTCAACAAGTAGCAAGTTCAACTCCTCAAGCAAGACAATTACGCAATTTCAACAACAAAATCAAACAACTCAATTTTCACTTTTCAATTTTGGATCAAGATGCTAACTCAAGCACCCTAAATTTTCCGAAATCAAAATCACACAATCCTTTCTCACAACCACAAGCTCTGATACCAAATTATGATATGCTTAATTGACAAAAGCATATACACACAACAAATGAATCAATTCCAATCAACACCAACTTCACAAGTGGCATGAAGACTAAATTTTCCAAGTGACCCTCATTTGCATGGAACAATTGCTCTGATACCAAAAGATGATATGCCCTAAATTGAGTTAAAGCATATTCAATCAAACCATACAAACAACTCCTAATCAAATTCGGATCAACCTTCAATTATGGCATGAACCTTAAACCCTTTTGTAGTCCGATTTGTTAATAAATGAACCTCAACACCAAATGAAGATGAGCTTAATGGGATTAAGCACACAACATAAGATCAAATGAAATTCCAATTACCAATCAACACAAAAATGGGTGTGAACTTCTTATAACAAAGGAACTTTCACGCAATTGAAGAAAGGCAATCAACAATACAATATATAGGATACAATTCCACTAAATTGATAACAATAATAGGATGGAAATTAAACCTACAATTGACGTAAAATCAAAACCAAGAACCAATCCTAATCAACACTAGATATTACACACTAGTTATGAAAAGGAAAAATCAACTTAGGAATTGATATTACTCATAATTTCCTAGGTTACAACTTGCCACAATTCCAAGGATGAAATTCATAAGAGTCCTTATGAAAACTTAGGATGAACCCTAATTTCTCATGAAATTTGCAGCAAAGATAAGTGTATTCTCCTCTCAAAACCGTACTTAAGAAAGTATTTATACTTGCTCCCTTTAGGGTTAAAATGACTAGAAAATTACAACTATGCCACTATAGGGTGGCCAGTCCTAAAACATAAATTACAACTAAAGAAAATGTCCCAAAAACTTACAAAATAAATGGTTCTAAGAAAATAACAAACAAATAAAAATAGTCTTCAACATGCCGATTCTTCAAATCAATTTGTCAGTCCATGGATAACCCACAAGCTGAGTCTTAGTGAGTTTGTCCATCACCCTCTAAAGCCCCATAAGTGTGCCTGCTGAAATACACAATACATAAGTAATAGAAAAGAGGTTAGTATATAAATAATTATGGGATTGGTTTGTTTAAAGAGGACTCGCATCGCCAAGATTTGAAATCATTTGACTCTTGCCCTAATGATAGGTCTTATAAGATTTTGATTCCTATCATGAAGGCCCATACTAGTTATAAGCCCAATTGACTAGCTAATTATGCCTCGAACCATTCAAGGTTTATTCATTTAAGTTTATTAAGTTATTGAAATTTTAAATCTAGTTTTGTTTAAGGCTCAATTAGGGTTTTTGGGCCATTTAAGTATAGTAAACCCAATTATGTTTAGAATTAAGCTCACTAGCCTTAATTGAAATAATTGAGTTCGGTTATAGTTATTAAGTGCATTTTAAGTCCAATTGGATTATTTCCATTTATTTTAATTAACATAAAACCATTAACTTTAATTGGTCCTATTTGTTATGTTTTAGGCCTAAGTAATTATTAGGTTAAATTTTAATTTCATATTTAAGTCCTTAGTTGATTTATGGCTTTGTAAGGTTAAAGGCCCATTTATGTTTAGTTCATTTATACAAGCCCATTTAAGGTATAGGCCTTAAAGATTAATGAGTCCAAATATGTTTTAGGTCTTTAGCCCATTTAGGCTTTATTATAGTCATGCAAGCTCTTTTTTTTTTTCTTTAGGCCTAAGTTGAGCTTATTTTAATTATTTAATTTGATTTGTGCCTAAAATGGTTTGAAGCTTAGTTGAGTTATTTATTGTGATAAGACTTATTTAAGTTTTGAGCCTTAGAAAGAAATGAGCCCAATTGTGTTTTAGATTTTAGATTTTGAGCCCATAGATAATTTGGGTTCATGATATTAAGTCAATTCTTGTTTTGATCTAATTAGAATAGTCAAGTTAACCAATTCAGATTAATCAAATTACATTGAATTATACAGGCCACCCAAGGGGAGGGTGTGAGGGTGGTCCTTGGACCTATATGGTTGGGTAGACTTGAGACTAGGCTAGCTTTGGCTTAATTTAATTAAGCCAACAATAACTTTAATTCCAATTTGTCGCAATTAATGCCCTTAATTTTAAAAGGTAATAACTTATTCAATTTAAGCCCAAATCAAGTGAAACCAAAGTCATTTGATTCCTTATTAGTTTCACTATCCAATTTAACCTAAAAAGTCTTGTTTTATTTATTTGAGTCCTTATGGACTACTAGATTAGACAAGGTTACAATTTATTAACTTTACCTGCCAATATCTTATCTAATTTAGTTTCAAGTCACTCCAAACTAAAGTTCACATGCTCCTATTCCTTTCTAGTGTCTAAAACATCATTTATTTCTCATTTTCAAGTCTGAAATGCCACTAAACAAAGCAAATAAAGTAGAGCACACCCAAGAACATTCTTACCAACCCTATTCAACATATTTGCACTTTTAGGGCACATTATAAATCCAACTCCTATTCATTAATTAATGATAATTCAACTTGATTTACTCAAAATAAATTAAAAAAAATCATAAATTCAAGGTCATATATTCCTCCAATTGAACTTAATTCATCCCTAAAATTTGCAAAACTCAACATTCATCATGAAACTTCAATTTTCATCAATTTTATCACATTATAAACATTATAACATGCTGGGAATTCACAACTTAGCAATCAAATCCATTTGTTCATCCACTAGTTCAATCATACCATCAATTCTAACTTCTAACATGACATCTACATTTAATTAATCACTTAAATCTTTCCGAAACCCACGTATTCATACCCCAATCATCAATTTATCATCACTCATCATCCAAATCAAATTTAACAAGAAAATCAAATCTCAATTCCCTCTTCAATAGTGGCAATAAAAACAATACCCAAACATATCCTTAATTATCATGCATTAAACCTGATTTCTACCACTAAATCTAACACCCAACAACATATAAAGCATATTAATTCATAGGTTATCATTTTAAACATCAAATGACACTCAACATGCATTATTTCAAGTGACATCAATCATGGGTATGTTGCATTACACCATCAGCCTTCAAGAATCACCAATTCATCAAGTTTAATCACTTGTAACCATTGTAAAACATCAAGTTAACCATGATTTTGAACTTACTTTGTTAGAGATCTAAGTAATACCCAAAGCCTCTCCAATGTCGTCCATTTAAGCTTTAAAATTGTGTTTTCCAACTCTCAATTGATTTTTCTTCATGTAGAGCATTAAATTCCATTTAAATTTACAATCAATAAGCTTAAGTTTACCTAAATTAAACTCATTTTGCTTACCTTTCAAGCCTAAGTTCACACACCCAACAAGCTCAAGTTTACTTAAATCAAACTCATTTCACTTTCCTTTTAAACCATGTTCACATGTAGAGAGCCTTTGTTAGCTAGGATTCTCACTTGATTCTTAACTTGAAACTCATAGGAAAAGGAATTAGAATTAGTGGCTAGATAAAGTGGATTGTGAAGAAATGTTTAGCATTTAGCTTGTTTTTGTGGGTATTTTTATCCTTAAATTTTTTATATTTAGAGGAGGAAGGGGCTACTGATTTTAGTCCTTAAATGGGTTTTTATAGTAGGGTTTAGTGAAGGTTTAAGGGTAGAGGCAATTAAGACCATAAGGGTTAATGAATTTAACATTAAGGTGGCATGCATCATCTAATTTAGTCTATTATTTATCTCAATTATCACCATTTATTTCAGCCAAAATATATTGCCTTTCCTCTTCTCTAAAATGCCCTTGGAACTCAATTAAGTTGTCACCCTTCAACAAAATAAGCTTAAGGGCATTTTGGTCTTATTACCCAATTCACCTTCAAATTTAAAATTTTCTTTTCCAATTGTCTCCAAATATTTTCTGATTGATTTTCTTTACCTAACTAAAGTCTTAGAGCTATATTTAGGGTCTCTAAGAAATTTCAGGTTCAATTTTAATAAAACAAATTTTATGGGCAAAAGGTCCTTTTTGATAAAATTTGATTTTCTAACTTTTTAAAATTTCTTAATTAATTCCAAAAATTTTTCTTTTTATCACATTAAACTTTGCTAGGCCCCCATTTCTCTTAGCTATGTTGCACCTTGAGGCCCATATCCAAAATCAGCTATTAACATTTGTTGACCCCACCCCACACCAACCCTTCCCCCCACCAAACTCCCTTAGGTAATTAGTTGGCAAAGGGAATGAGTCATTATTGGTGATGCGGCCAAGAAGCTTCTAAAGGTGGGGTTAAGACTGTAACGACCCTATAGGGGGCCTAGTAAAATTGCCTAATAGTTACCATATCAAGTGTATACTTGCAATATGAAAACCGCCTTGTAAGTCAGAGATTGCAAAACTCTACTTAAATAGTCATTCCTCACCATAATTGATAGTACATATGATTAATTATTATGAAAATAACTATGGAGACCAATTATTATAGTTCTCTAGAATCGTAGATAATCAATATCCCCTACTAAATAATAAAACCAAGTGATGTTAACATTTAACAACTCTAGTTTGAAAAAGTTTTAAAATAAATAGTTTTACAAAATCTTTGTTCACTCATTTTAGACTTTCAGCTATCTTCTAATTCTCCATCTATTCTTCAAGCCTGAGTTGGAACACTCACCACTTCGATCCTAGCCCATTTCCTAGCTTTAACATACTTTGCAAGATAAACTGTTGGTTAGGGGGGTGAGCAAACTATGGCTTAGTGAGTTAGCCTATCATTATTACCATTTAAGTAAGTTATTAAACATTAATTAGCATATCATAAAATCTATCTACATACGAAATGAATGCATGTGTGATGAATGTAAGCAACACATTTATGGGAGTTTGGAACCATGAAAGGTATAGATTTGCGTCGTCTATACTTCGATTGACCTCTATACTTACTAGCATACATCACCTCACCTTACTTGGGAGGCTATCTGAGGGCACGGTCCCCTAAATAAACTTGATGGTTACCCATCACCAAGAACAAAAATGCCTTAAGGGCCAGTCTTAGTGAATTCCATGCTAGGCCATTCACCATCAATCAAACAATAATACCTCCATGGCTAAATTAGGTGATCCCTCACAAGGGCATCAACCTGTAATCAAACTGTTAACAATGCCTTACATGCCTCAAATAAGAGTTGTTCTAATCGCTTTGCCTCCACTAAAATCATTTTTTTTTTTTTGTGATAAAATTACCATCTACAATACGAGGTTTTATAAACAACAACCTATAAGAGCACATGTTAGGCTTTTGATATAACCTTTATGAAAACACTTTAAAAAGACTGGAAATGTTTCAAAAAGCTTTAACATGATTTTAAAAATTTTCTAGCAAAGATTGAACAATCTTCATTCCTCTTTGTGTACCTATTGAATCATAAACATGCAATGAGTAATCCAATTATTTTGGCTAAGAATTTAAGTTTACCTCTTAACAAGGTGACCACACAGATGCAAGCTTATAAGTTAATCAGTCATTCTAAACAATTAATAGCAATAAAAAAAATCATGCAATTAGCAAATAGCAAGTAGATAGTAGATCATTTGAACTCCTTTCACTTAGGCAACCTACGTGCTTTCCTATCGTAGGGAAGTATGAGCCATACCCTAACATGTTCGTCGGTCATCACTCCTCTCTTGTCAATGTGTTGTGTTGCATTGAAGTTTTTGTGTTTATGTTCATCGATTATCAATCTTCTTATTCTTATTTGTGATCATGTTCATGTTAAAGCACCCATGTTTGATTGCTACAACTTTTCTTATTTTAATTAATATTTTTTTAATAGTAAATAAAATAAAGGGTAGATGATAGGAATCAAAATCCGACAAGACCTATCATTAGGGCAAGAACTAAAGAATTCAAATTTTGGCGATGAGGGTCCATTTTGAGCAGATCAACCCCGGAATTATTTATATATTAACCTCTTTTCTATTATTATTGTATTGTGTTTTTCCAACAGGCACACTTATCATATTTTATAGGGCAATGGATAAACTCCCTCAGACTTAGCTTGTGGGTTATCCATGGACCGACCTGAACCAGCGATGAGCTGAGCCGATGGATCCTATGAAGACCAGCATCTTGAAGACCATTTCTTTTATATATTTCTTTTTTTATGAACTATTTTGGTTGTATTTTGGTTTTGGGAAACTTTTATTTCTTTGTAATTTTCATTTAGGGTTAGCCACCTTAAAAGTGGCAAATTTGTAATTTTGAGCACTTTTTAACCCTAGGATTAGCAACTATAAATACTTGCTTAAGACAGGGTTTGAGGAGGCCATATATTTTGCAGATTATACACTTCTTCTTCATGTGAGAATTAAGGTTCCTAATTGTCATTAGACTCTTATCAATTTCAATCCCAAGAGTTGAAATTGTGGCGAGTGCAACACCTTGAAATTGTGAGTTGTATCAATTTCATTTTGTTGTGATTTCTTTTCTTCTCTAGTGTGTCATATCTAGGGTTCAATTGAGATAGTTCTTGGTCATAATTACTTCTTATTGTTGACAAATGCTTGTGTTTATTTAAGGTCCCTTGCAATTGAATTCGAATCATCATTGAGAATTCCCTTGAAAACGTGTTTTTCACTATTGGAAAGGAGTCCTTGGAATTGAGGTTTTCTTTTGAATTTGTGGATTATTTTCGTAGATTATATGTGATTAGGGTGTTATTAGAAGAGATTATCATTGTGGTATTACAATTATATCTTTGAGCATTTGGAATTCTTTACATCTTCACTAGTGTTCACGTAAATTTTGCCCTAGTGGATCCGGTTTTACCTTGAGTTGAGATTGTTTTTCTTGATTCTTTTAATTGTGCTTCTAAGTGGATTTGAGCACATCATCTTTTTGGTATCAGAGCTCATGTTGAGAGAAGGGAATTGGTTTCATTTTATTTCGTGGAGTTAATCATCCATTAGGATTGATTTAGTGGAAACCGCAATTGTATTGATTGTTGTGGTTTTGAACTTGTTTTCGTAGATTATATGTGTTAGGGTTTATTAGAAGAGATTTCATTGTGGTATTACAATTATATCTTTGAGCATTTGGAATTCTTACATCTTCACTAGGTTTACGTAAATTTTTGACCTAGTGGATCCGGTTTACTTGGTTGAGATTAATTTTCTTGAGTCTTTTATTGTGCTTCTAAGGGATTTGAGAACATCATCTTTTTGGTATCAGGCTCATGTTGAGAGAAGGGATGGTTTCATTTTATTTCGTGGAGTTAATCATCCATTAGGATTGATTTAGTGGAAACCGCAATTGTATTGATTGTTGTGGTTTTTGAACTTGTGAAATTACTGTCTTGGAGTTTATTTTTCTGTTTGTTGGAGTTGGAATTCGGAAGATTCTTGCATCCATTTTATGATCACTAATTTTCGTGAAAGGGCAGAAGTATAAAGTGTTGTTTAATTCAACAATTTTGGAACTTGCAAATTACCAAAATCCTTGCTGTGGCTTGTTGTGGCGTGGAGGAGATGTGTAGTTTGTGTTTGATTTCCATTGTGTAATTCAGAATTGGTGGAGTACAATTTGCAATTGCATTGGTTTTGATTGTAAGGATTATTTGAATTCAAACATATGCAATTAAGTTTGGGAGTTAATGATTGCTATTGTGAATTTGAATTCATTTTTAGCAATTGAGGAAGGCTTTCAATAAGTGAGTTGTTTGAATTTCAAATTGAAAGTTGCTGCCTATTGTGGAATTCGGAATTCATTTGTGGAAAGTCATATATTAGTCTTTGTTTCATTATTTGCATGGAAGTGGAAGTTAATTGTAATTATTACCATCTTGTTGTTGCGTGAAGTACTCATCATCATTGTAGTTGTTACTTATGTGTTGTGGTAAGTGAGTGCACTGTGATTGAGGTGTGTGTGGTGGTGCAAAATTTGTGGAGTTTTGTGTAGTGTAAGGTGCTGCACATTGTGGTTATTTGAAGTGTGAAATCAAGGCAAGAAAAGGAAGGTTGAGTAGTGGAATTTAATTCAAAAGTCATAAAGTGTGAAAGTAATTGAACTAATTACTTAAATACTAGTGGTTGAATTTAATTCTATCTACTTGAAAGTAATTGGTGTGTACTTCATTTATTTAACTTTACTTGAAGTACCAATAAACATTTCTTGTATGATTGATTTGAGCATCGTGGGTGTGTAGGGCATGCAAGGGTGTGTTGTCATGGTGTGATGAAGTGAATTGGGTTATTGAAATCAGTAAGCAACAATGTTAGTGAGTGTCTTTGTCTACTAACATATTGCATCGGGACTTGACTTTCTTTCAAACCATTGATGAGGGACAAAGAGAAAACTTGTTCCATACTTCTTGTAGGGTACAAGGAAACTTGTGCGTAATTATTATTAATGGTGGTAGTTATACTAATGTTGTAGCTGCATCATTAGTATCAAAGTTGAAACTTGAAACTATCCCACATCCCAAACCCTATATATTACATTGGTTGAATGATCAGGATGGTCTTTGTGTAACCTAAAGGGCTAGGGTACCCTTTAGTATAGGGGACAAGTACTATGATGAGCTTGAATGTGATATTCTTCCTCTTTGTGCATCCCATATATTACTTGGTAGACCATGGTTGTATGATAGGATGGTATTACATGATGGGTATAAAAATACTCATATGTTTAAAAAGAATGGTAAACGTATATTATTGAACCCTATGTCACCATCAGAGGTCCAAGAGATGCAAAGACAAATAAAACAACCATCACAGGTTCGTGAGGATCATAGCCACATGATCAAACCTTCAGAGAACCAAACTATGCAGACTCAAGTATGCCAACCTTCAAAGGTTCTAGAGGGCTCTAGTGACACGAGCCAACCTTTAGAGCATAAAATTTATCAAACACCAATGTGCTAACCTTCAGAGGATCCTGATGATTATAGTCAAATGAGCAGACTACCAGAGGACCAAACTGTTAGGGTCAATTATGTTCTCCTTCAGAGATACTAGTGGTTCACGAGCGGTTGAGTAAACCATTAGAGTATTCTGAGGATCAGAGTCAGACGAGTCTATCATTAGAGGGCCAGAATGTTCAGAGACAGTTGTGTTCACTTTTAGAGGTCTCAGAGGGCAATGAGCAGTTGAGCTAACCATTAGAAGACCATGAGGATCAGTGACATACATATGAGTTAGAAAAGGAGGAAACAATATCAGTGAAATGGGTTGAGATAGGGGACACCATAGTGGATAATGGGTGATTATTTGTATTGCAGATGAGATACATCCTAGAAATGGAGGAGAGAAAACAATCACCACCCGTGGTATTTCAGATTTTGGGATTCTACAGTGATATTTCTTCAGGTGGTTTGTTAGGAGGAAACGAAGTCTTTACTGCATTTGACCTACCAGATTTGAGGACAAATCTTTTTGAGGCCCGAGGAGATGATAGGAATCAAAATCCGATAAGACCTATCATTAAGGCAAGAACTAAAGGAATTCAAATTTTGGCGATGAGGGCCCATTTTGAGCAGATCGACCCCAGAATTATTTATATATTAACCTCTTTTCTATTATTATTGTATTGTGTTTTTGCAACAGGCACACTTATCATATTTTATAGGGCAATGGATAAACTCCCTCAGACTCAGCATGTGGGTTATCCATGGACCGACCTGAACCAGCGATGAGCTGAGCCGATGGATCCTATAGAAGACCGGCATCTTGAACACCATTTCTTTTATATATTTCTTCTTTTATGAACTATTTTGGTTGTATTTTGGTTTTGGGACACTTTTATTTCTTTGTAATTTTCATTTAGGGTTAGCCACCTTAAAAGTGGCAAACTTGTAATTTTGAGCACTTTTTAACCCTAGGATTAGCAAGTATAAATACTTGCTTGAGAGAGGGTTTGAGGAGGCCATATATTTTGCAGATTATACACTTCTTCTTCACGTGAGAATTAGGGTTCGTAATTGTCATTAGACTTTTATCAATTTCAATCCCAAGAGTTGAAATTGTGGCAAGTGCAACACCTTGAAATTGTGAGTTGTATCAATTTCATTTCGTTGTGATTTCTTTTCTTCTCTAGTGTGTCATATCTAGGGTTGAATTGTGATAGTTCTTGGTCAGAATTACTTCTTATTTTTGACAAATTCTTGTGTTTATTTAAGGTCACTTGCAATTGAATTCGAATCATCATTGAGAAATTCCCTTGAAAATGTGTTTTTCACTATTGGAAAGGAGTCCTTAGAATTGAGGTTTTCTTTTGAATTTGTGGATTATTTTCGTGGATTATATGTGATTAGGGTGTTATTAGAAGAGATTATTGTTGTGGTATTACAATTATATCTTTGAGCATTTGGAATTCTTTACATCTTCACTAGTGTTCACGTAAATTTTGCCCTAGTGGATTCGGTTTTACCTTGACTTGAGATTGTTTTTTCTTGAGTCTTTTAATTGTGCTTCTAAGTGGATTTGAGCACATTAGTAGATAACTTTAACTTTATAAGAATTTTTTAGTTTTTTAATTTTATAGGAAATGTATAAATGTATTTATATTTTTATCTTCTCAATATCTCATATTTAAGTAAATATGAGATATTGTAAAATAAATATATTTTGAATTAATAATCACGAATAGTGCAAAAATTTACCTATTAATATATAATTTTGAAGGTTTTTCTTGTTATAGTATCTTCTTTATTATTTACTTTTGGTTAGAAGTTATTTGTCATTTTTTTTATATTACTCATTTCTAATGGTATATCTTCGTTATAAACTTTTATTTATTAGTAATTTCTTAAAGTCACAATTGATTTTTAGATTTTATCTATTATCTTTTAGCTTTTGTATATATAACTAGGTGAAACTTGCTTTATACATGATTTATCATTTTAGAAATAAAGTATCTATATTATACAACTTATGCTTGATTATCTATATTATGACTTTTATTGCAAATTTGCAATTTATGGCTAAAATAAATGCTGAATTTTCTTATTTCTATTATTCGTTATATTTTTTAATGACTATTGTAAGTAAATTTATAATATTTTAAATTTATTTTACATAGGTTGTAGAAACTTACGTTTCTACGTTCTGTTTCTACATTTTGATTCTATAGACCCCTTAACGATTCTATGTAAAATAGCGATTTTGATAACCTTGATAACTACTACTAAAATATACTACTCTAGTATCCTAATCAGAACCCTAAATCTTATTAGAGTCTTTTAGGGTATCTTTTAATTATTTAGATTTTAACCCTACTTTGCAAGTATTTATACTTGCTCTAAATAGGGCAAATTTAACAAAGAAAATTACAAGTGAAAAACAACAAGTGTGGTCGGTTTTTGCACTAAAGAAAATTACAAGTAAACCCTAATAAGTAGCCGGCTTCTTGCACCTCCATGGAATAATATTGGACCGGTTCTTCTTTTATTAATATAAGTCCATGAATGACCTATAATTGAGCCTTAGTGAATTTTACTTACCATCCTGTAAAACCAACAAATTTACTTGCTATAATGTAGAGATAAATTATTATGAAATGAATAAAGATAACATGTGGATGTCTAGAATCATTAGTTCAAATTGGCTTCCCCACTGTTAGATCCAAAGGTTTGATTCCCATCATGTCCTCAAGCCTCTAAAAGATTTGTCCTCAAATTTAAGGAGTCTTTTCTTGGACTAACATCCCTTGTTAGCATGTGTTTGTTGGCTTGAAGTCCTGAGTAGCCATTATTTTTTCTAATATGTTCTTAGAATGTGCGAACTACGGATGGGGACATAGGAGTCAATATAACTTGTACACCATCTTTCTGAAACATATAAGTGTTTCTGAACCCATCATGTGGCACCTTCCTGTCAAACAACTAAGGCCTACCCAACAGTATATGAAAGGCGCACATAGGAAGAACATCACAGAAAATCTCATCACTATATCTATCTCCTATACTGAATGGCACCTTTGCCCTCTGTGTAACTTGCAAACTACCCTGTTCATCCAGCCAATGTAATTTATAAGGGTGTGGATGTGGACTAGTGACTAGTTGTAAATTATTTACTAATGCAGCAAATACGACATTAGTGCAACTACCACCATCGATGAAAAGAACACACAAATTACCTCGAATCCGACAGGGTGTGAGGAATAGGTTCTCCCTTTGTATGTCCCTAACGTCTTGAGATATCGTCATGACCCTGCGTAACATATTACTAGGCAAATATTTATCATCTCCCTTGTCTTCATGTGTCTCAGCATCATGATCATTATAATATTTCTACAGTGCTAAGGACAAATCTGTAGGCTTGACAACTTTTTCTTGACCATCTTCATTGTTTCCTTCCATAACAGTCATCACCCTTTTATTAGGACACTGTGTAGCCATGTGTCCAAAACCCATGCATTTGAAACACTTAATTTAGTGCACTTTCCCACTGGTTTACCCTGATACTGTCTACCTGAAATCAGCTCCAACAACCTCTTTTCCTTTCCTAGAAATATCCCTCTCCCTATTGGTGTTAGAGGTATTCTTGCCCAGAATCTTAACATGTTCCCCTATTCCTTTTTGTCCTCCCATCTGACCATCTAACCCAAGAGGTTTGGTAGAAGTTCTATACCTGTTACTAGTTGCTCAGAAAGGGTTAGATCGCCTTTGTCTCTCCACTTTCAAGGCTAACTAGATAGCCTCATCAAGTGTATTATACCTCTGTAGCTCTATAATGTAGGAAATTTCATACTTCAACTAAGACATAAATCGTGCTAAGGTTTACTCAAGAAGCTCGACTGACCCACATCTGATCATTAGTGTCTCAAACTCCTATACATAATCGTCAACTGTTTTGCCTCCCTGTCTCAATGTTTAAAGACACATAAATAGTTCCTGCTTGTAATGCTCAGCTATGAACCTTTTCCTTAATACCCATTTCATGTCCTACTAGGTATGTATATCAGCCTCACCATCTCTTCGTCTACTAACAACAAGAGTTTTCCATCATAAGGTGGCATAGCCTATGAATTCCACAGCTGCAAGACAAACCTCGAGTGTGATCATCAATCTCATAGCACTTGAATAAGCCCTCAACCTTATCCTCCCAATCAAAATAATCATCTATAGAACCCCTGCCATCAAATGAAGGCATCTGCAATTTCACATACTCCAATCCTTGAGGTGGTTTGAACTCCTGTTTAGGTAAGGCTCATTCTCAAAATTATCGTCTCTTTCCTCCCTAAGAGCATGATAATCTCCCTCCATTCTCCTACCCCTATTACCTCCAATAGCTCCTTCCCTATGAACATTCTGAGGGACTACTCTAGGTGGAGGTGCTTGAGGATTTGCCACTAGTGGTTATGGCATCGTCATTCGATCTATCTTTGTTACTAATGTAGCAACAACAGTGGTGAGATCCTATAATTGCTTCTCCAATGTTCTTCCACTTGCAGCTCGATGACCTTAACCGCTACTAACTTGACTATTGGCCTCATTGCCAATTCCCCCATTCACACTATCATTCGACATGGTTGATGAATTGATTTGTTGAAACATAAAAAAGAAATTCAAGACAACTACAATATACTTCACATCAAATGCATTACACACAACAATCACTCTACGGTACACACATACACTTACAGTGCAATAACCTTCCAACCACAACACTCTACACCACACACAACACACACTCCACACTTCAACACACATACACCATAGTTTCACACAAAATTCGACACTTCAACACACAACAATCACTCTACGGTACACACTCACACTCAAGGTGTAGCAACCATCAAACCACAACACACACACTCACGATGTAGCACACACTCCATGGTTCCACTTCCAATCATGGCAACAAATAAAATGGAAACAATTATAGAAACTTCTCCAAATGTTAAGCAAATAATTCCAATTAGTCAAAGTGTATTATGATGATCAATACACAATAACTCCCTCACTTAATGATTGATTTCAAAATTCAAAATGTTTCCTAATCCTCCACGCAAGAAAGCAAATCTGAAATGAAAATGCACTTCCAATTCCAAAATCCTCAAGGAAACAATAAACACTAATCGCACTACTTCAATTTATGGAATTCCAATTATGGAATCAATTCAAGAACTTCCCCTTCTTCCATTAACTATGAACTCATGGAAAAATGAAGATTACAAAAGGATTAATTCGAAAATTCCACTTCCAATTCCACAACAACATGGTATATCACAATACAATCACATACAATTACTTCAATTAGAAATGGAAGAATAAGAACCCTAAATCCTAAATTGAAGATCACGCAAATCCCTTCTCAAAACCTTGCTCTGATACTAAATTATGATGTGCTCTATTAGGGGATCTCAATACCAATTAACAAGAACACGCACACAATTGATTCAATTCCAATTAAAAATGGTGTGAACAAGATAGAAGATATAACCTTAAATGGCATGAAACAAGCACCAAGAACCCTAAATGGTGTGGACCAAATTAAGATGCACCATAATTGGATTCCAATACCAATCAAATATAAAGGAACGATTCAATTTTAATCCTTACAATTAGAGTGAAAACCTAGCAATACAAGAACCCTAATTTGGTGTGAAAGGAACAAACAAACTCAGCCAATTATAAACTAGATATTACTCACTAGCAATAATCAAATGCAAGTTAAGAAATCTTGATATGACTCATAAGAATTCCTTAAGCCAACTCACCAAAATTTCACAAGTGAAATTGATAAGAGTAAGGTGGCATGAAGAGAGCACTTCCACAGCAACAAATTTCAAGTGTATAATCTTCAAAAAGTCCCCTTCTAACCCTATTTGCAAGTATTTATACAGGCTCTAAATAGGGCAAATTTAACAATGAAAATTATAAGTGAAAAACAACAAGTGTGGCCGATTTTTACACTAAAGGAAATTACAAGTAAACCCTTATAAGTAGCCGGTTTCTTTCACCTCTATGGAAAAATATTGGACTGGTTCTTCTTTGATTGATGTAAGTCCATGAATGACCCATAATTGAGCCTTAGTGAATTTTACCTATCGTCTTGTAAAACTGATAAATTTACCTACTACAATGTAGAGACAAATTATTATGAAATGGATAAAGATAACATGTGGATGTCAGAAATCATTAGTTCAAATTGGCTTCCTCACTACTAGATCTAGAGGTTTGATTCCTATCAGTAAGATTTAATAAAGATAAGATAAGATAGATTTGGGTAAGTAAACCTTTTGATGAGATCCATGATGAGAGTCGAGTTAGAAGAAGGAATGTGGATCCTCTTGAAGTGCCGCATGGACCGATCACAAGAAGTCGAGCGAAACGACTCCAGGAGGCACTTAACGGGTTGATAAAGGATTTCCATGAAGCCGGAAAGGATTGGAGCAATTATGAAGTTGGAACGGATTGGAACAACCATGGGAAGACCCTTACTCTTATACAAGTTATACCGGATACGGGGTGAAGAGGGCGTGTATTTACAAGGCATGACCATGTAAGAATCTCAAAGTTATATAGAATCATACACGGTCATATACACGGCCAAAGGCATGGCCGTGTAAGAATCTCAAAGTTATACAAAATCATACATGGTCATATACACGGCCAAAGGCACGGCCGTGTATGGAGTCAAGCAAATCCACAGAAAGATACACGACCAGAAGTACACGGTTGTGTATGTTGCCAGAATTTGCACAGAAAAGTACACGGCCAAAGTACACGATCGTGTACACGGCCGTGTATCTCCCCGACGCCAGCCTTTTGTGTTGTTTTGTTATTTTACGCACTTATTGAAGTGACGTCGTTTTGGACTTGTATTTTCATGAATTGTAACCCTAGTATAAAGCTCCTAGGGATTAGAATAGAGATAGAATATACATCTTAGAACATTAAACATCTTTGAGAGGCTTCTCTCTTGGTTCTTCAAGAACTAACTAGAACTTATCGGATTTTATTTCCGTGGTGTTCAACTCGACTTATCAATAGTCTTTCATCCCCGATTGTGGCGACTTCACATTATACCAAGGTTCTTGTCTCACTTATAGACAAGGGGTCGCGGTTTCCACTTTAGGTGTTTGGGCGTCTTAGGTAACGAATTTCCAAACGTATTGGTATTGGGTTTCGTCACGGGTTAGCGTGGTTCGTATCAGTTTGGTATCAGAGCTTAGGTTTGTCAAAACATCAAGTTCGGTTGAGGAAGGTAACATCAAAACCCTAACTCCAATCGTTCATATCCATTGTTAGCATTCAATTTCGTAATATTAATTGTCTTTTGATAGTGTAGTATCTACTAGTCGATTGTTACAAAAACAAAAATTCGGATAGAAAAATAGAGGAAAATTTACAAACCCTAGAGTTGTTTTGAATTCTATGGAAGGGATTGGTGTAGTTCGGGTTAGTTCCAAGAGAATTGAGAAGAGGAAGTTAGCGAGTTGATATCATCATTGTTTGTGAGAATACACGAGTGACTATGTGATATCATCATTTGAGTGAAACACGTAAGGGAGTGTATCGTAAGGTTTAATTATATATATATTTGTGTTAGTACTAATCTTTTCTGCAGGAACTATGTCGAGGCAACATTCTCCGAAGGTGAGAGGGGAAGGTTTGATGCTAGGTTAGTAATTGAGGCATTGAGGGGTGAGATGAAGATGATGTTCCAAGAGGGAATAGAACAAATTCATTGGACGGTAGAGCAAAGGTTAGAGCAATCCACAAATGTATTCCAAGGGTGTAAGAGGGAGAGTCGTTCTAGGAGAGTACCGAGGGGTGGAGATGAAATGTCGATGATGACTTTGATGAGCCTTCTGTCGGGAGTTATAGAGATTATAGTGGTCGGAATAGAGGAACTAAGGATTGGGAAGATAGAGGAGATAGGAATAGAGAGGATGATCAATTGAGTAGCATAAAGATGAAGATTCCTCCTTTCCAAAGGAAGAATGATCCCGAGGCGTACTTAGAGTGGGAGAAAAAGGTGGAGATGGTGTTTGATTGTCACAACTATAGTAGGAGAAAGAAAGTAAAACTTGCTGCCATTAAGTTTTTGGATTATGCTATAGCGTGGTGGGATCAATTAATGTTGAATCGAAGAAGGAATGGCGAGCCACCTATTGAGTCTTTGGAAGAGATGAAAAGAGTGATGAAGAAGCGGTTTGTGCCTGCGTATTACTATCGTGAATTGCACAACAAATTGCAAACTCTTAGGCAGGGAAGCCGAAGTGTGGATGAGTATTTCAAGGAGATGGAAGTTACTATGATCAGGGTGAATGTAGTGGAGGATAGAGAGGCTACAATGGCTAGGTTTCTTGCTGGGTTGAATAGAGAAATCCAAAATGTGGTTGAATTGTAGCATTATGTAGAATTGGAGGATATGGTTCACATGGCTATAAAGGTTGAGAACCAGCACAAGAGCAAAGGTAGTAGTAATGCACGGTTTCCACAGGGTAATGGTTCATCCACTTGGAAGACCAACCAATGGAAGAAAGAAGAAAAGCCTTTACCCACCAAACCAAAAGGGGAGCTGAGGCAAGCAGGTTCTACTCCTGGTAACCAAGGTAACCCTGATTCTTCTACTTCTAGAAATCGTGACATTAGATGTTTTAAATGCCAAGGTAGAGGCCATATTGCTAGTCAATGTCCAAATAGGCGTGTGATGATTTTGCGTGATGATGGAGAGTATGAGACTGAGGGGGATAGTGAAGAAGATGATATGCCTCCATTAGAGGATGCTAGTGATGATGAGGAGCCTGCAATGGGAAGGCTAGTGGCAGTAGTGAAGCGAGTGTTGAATGTGTAGGTGAAGGAAGAAGAGGAGGTGCAAAGAGAGAATATATTTGAGACTAGATGTTATCTAGGAGATCACATTTGTAGTTTGATCATTCATGGAGGAAGTTGCACCAATGTAGTGAGCAATTTTATTGTTGAGAGGCTGGGGCTCAAAACTGTTAGACACCCTAATCCATATAGATTGCAGTGGTTGAATGATAGTGGTGAGACTAAGGTGAGTAAGCAAGCATTGATTGGTTTCCGCATTGGTAGGTATGAGGATGAGGTGTTATGTGATGTAGTGCCAATGCAAGCATGTCATGTGTTGTTGGGGAGGCCATGGCAATTTGATAGGAAGGTTGTTCATGATGACTTTTCTAACAAGTATACGCTTGTTCACCAAGGGAAAAGCTTTAATCTTAAACCGTTAACACCTAAGTAGGTGTATGAGGACCAGTTGCGGCTAGCAACAGTCTTTTGCAAAACATAAGGTGAGTGAAAAGCAGAGGGAGAGTGAGAGAGCAAAAGACAATGAGAAAGAAAAGGAATATAAAAGTCAAGATCAAAAGGAAAAAGAGAGGAAGGCTAGAAAGAGTGTGAGAGGCCAAGTTGAAGGGGGATCAACTTTGGTGCTGAGTGAAAAGGAGAGGGCAGCCTTGCAAAAGGAGAGTTGTATGGCGAGAGCGAGTGTAGTGAGGAGAGCGTTAGTGATGAGGCAACCTATGTTGTTGCTGGTTTTTAAAGAAACATGTTTGACTACTAACGAACTATCTAACTCTTTGCCTAGTGTGGTTGTGTCTCTTGTGCAGGACTTTGAAGATGTCTTCCCTAAGGAGATTCCAAAGGGACTACCACCTATTCGTGGTATTGAGCACTAGATTGACCTTGTACCCGAAGTGATAGGAATAAAAATCCGATAAGACATATCATTAGTGCAAAAACTAAAGGATTTCAAATCTTGGCGTTAAGGGCCCATTTTGAGCAGATCGACCTCGGAATTATTTATATATTAATTGCTTTTCTATTATTCTTGTATCATGTTTTCCAACAGGCACAATTATCATATTTTATAGGGCAATGGACAAACTCCCTCAAACTCAGCTTGTGGGTTATCCATGGACCGACCTGAACCGGCGATGAGTTGGGCCGATGGATCCTATAGAAGACCGGCATCTTGAAGACCATTTCTTTTATATATTTCTTATTTTATTAACTATTTTGGTTGTATTTTGGTTTTGGGACACTTTTATTTCCTTGTAATTTTCATTTAGGGTTAGCCACCTTAAAAGTGGCAAACTTGTAATTTTAAGCACTTTTTAACCCTAGGAGTAGCAAGTATAAATACTTGCTTAAGAGAGGGTTTGAGCAGGCTTATCATTTTTCAGATTAAACACCTCTTTTCACATGAGAATTAGGGTTCATACCTTGGTTCCAAACTCTTATCAATTTCAATCCCAAGAGTTGAAATTGTGGCGAGTACAACATATTGAAATTGTGAGTTATATCAATTTCATTTTGTTGTGATTTCTTTTCTTCTCTAGTGTGTTATATCTAGGGTTGATTTGAGATATTTCTTGGTTAGATACACATCTTATTGTTCATGAATCCTTGTACTTATTTGAAGGAATTAACAAATTGATCCGATTCTCCTTGAGGATTTTCCTTGTTAACGTGTTCTTCACTATTGGAAAAAGGATTATTTTGTTACGGTTTCTCCTTGTCAATTTGAGGCTTCATTTACGTGGATTACATAAAATTAGAGTGTTTTTAGAAGGCATTTTCATTGTGGTATTCTGATTATATCATTGGTTGTTTGAATTTCATCATTAGGGTTCATTGGAAAAGTGCCATTTTTGGATCCGATTTTGCCTTGACTTGAGATAGTTATTCTTGAGTCTTTTGGATGTGCTTTTAAGATTGTTTAGGCACATCATCTTTTTGGTATCAGAGCTATATCATATTTAGATTTAAGATTCAAACACATCATAATTGAAGAATTGGTTAAATTCATTGGAAATTGACGGCATTGTTCATGTGATTGAGACTAGTTTGATTGACATTGTTGGATTGTCTTTTAAATTGGTTTTATATGTGCTTAATCTTGGATTTGAGCACATCATCTTCTTGGTATCAGAGCTCTTGTTGAGAGAAGGGAATTGGTTGTATTCAATTTCGTGGAAGTGATCATCAATTAAGGTTGATCAAGTGAAAACCGAAATTATGTTGTTGTTGTTGTTTGAGATTGCGAAATTACTTTGGATTGGGATTTGATTTGCTGATTGTTGGAGTTGATTTGGGAAGGTTATTATATCACTTTGTGGACACTAATTCACGTGGAAGAGCAGAAGTACAAAGTGAAGTTTACTTTAGCATTTTTTGAAATTGTAAAACTTACCAATTCTTGCCGTGAGGTAGCTTGTGGCGTGAGGAGTTGTGTTGTTTATTGTCTTTGAATTCCATTGTGTAATTCTGAATTTGTGAAGTACAATTTGCAGATTACATTAAGTTTGATTAGTAAGGAATTATTTGAATTCAAATCATATGCAATTAAGTTGTGAGAGTTAATGATTGCTATTTGAATTTGAATTCATTGTTACCAATTGAGGAAGGCTTGCAATAAGTGAAGTTATTTGAATTTCAAATTGAAAGTTGCTGCCTATAGTGGGATTCGGAATTCATTTTGGGAAAGCTACTTATTAATCTTTTGTCTTCATCATTTGCCATGGAAGTTGAAGACTACTTGTAATCAATATTCACCTTGTTGTTGCCGTGGAAGTGATACATCTTAATTGTTGTTGTTGTTTGTGTTGTTGCCATGAAGTTATTGGTGGAGTGAGTGCACAGTGATTGAAGGTGTGTGTGGTGGTGTAAATTTGTGGAGTTTTGTGTAGTGCAAGGTGCTGCACATTAAGACTCATTGTGGGTGTAAAACTTTAGTGAAAAAGGAAAGTGAGTAATAGAATTTGAAATTCAAACAACTCATTAAATGTGTGAAAGTAATTGAACTAGTTACTTAAACACTTGTTGTTGAATTTAATTCTATCTACTTGAAAGTAGTTGAGTGTACTTCATTTGTGGTTTGGTTGTGTACTTGAACCTTGGAAGTGTGAAGATAATTATTGTATTGTTGGATTTTAGTACAATCATGTCTAGTGAAATGTTTCATTATGCTAACATATTGCATCGGGACATGACTTCTTTTCAAACCATTGATGAGGGACAAAGAGAAAACTTGTTCTATACTTCTTGTAGGGTACAAGGAAACTTGTGCACAATTATTATTGATGGCGGTAGTTGTATTAATGTTGTAGCTACATCATTAGTATCGAAGTTGAAACTTGAAACTATCTCACATCCTAAACCCTATACATTACATTGGTTGAATGATCAAGATGGTCTTTGTGTAACCCAAAGGGCTAGGGTACCTTTCAGTATAGGGGATAAGTACTATGATGAGCTTGAATGTGATATTCTTCCTCTTTGTGCATCCCATATATTACTTGGTAGACCATGGTTGTATGACAGGATGGTATTACATGATGGGTATAGAAATACTTATATGTTTAAAAAGGATAGTAAACGTATAGTATTGAACCCTATGTCACCATCAGAGGTCCAGGAGATGCAAAGATAGATAAAACAACCATCACAGAATCTTGAGGATCATAGCCACATGATCAAACCATCAGAGGACCAAACTGTGCAGATGCAGACACCGATGTGCCAACCTTTAGAGGATCCTAATGATCATAGTCAAACGAGCAGACCACTAGAGAGCCAAACTGTTCAGAGACAATTATGTTCACCTTCAAAGGTTTTAGAGGGTAATGAGCAGTTGGGCCAACCATTAGAAGACCATGAAGATCAGCGACATATAAATGAGTTAGAAAAGGAGGATACAACAATATCAGTGAAATGGGTTGAGATAGGGGACACCTTAGTGGACAATGGGTCATTATTTGTGTCGCAAATGAGATACATCCTAGAAATAGAGGAGAGAAGACAATCACCACCTGTGGTATTTCAGATTTTGGGATTCTGCAGTGATATTTCTTCAGATGGTTTGCTAGGAGGAAATGAAGTCTCTACTACATTTGATCTACCAGATTTGAGGACAAATCATTTTTAGGCCCGAGGAGATGATAGGAATAAAAATCCGACAAGACCTATCATTAGTGCAAAAACTAAAGGATTTCAAATCTTGGCGTTAAAGGCCCATTTTGAGCAGATCGACCCCGGAATTATTTATATATTAATCTCTTTTCTATTATTCTTTTATCATGTTTTCCAACAAGCACAATTATCATATTTTATAGGGCAATGGACAAACTCCCTCAAACTCAGCTTGCGGGTTATTCATGGACCGACCTGAATCGGCGATGAGCTGGGCCGATGGATCCTATAGAAGACCGGCATCTTGAAGACCATTTCTTTTATATATTTCTTATTGTATTAACTATTTTGGTTGTATTTTGGTTTTGGGACACTTTTATTTCCTTGTAATTTTCATTTAGGGTTAGCCACCTTAAAAGTGGCAAACTTGTAATTTTAAGCACTTTTTAACCCTAGGAGTAGCAAGTATAAATACTTGCTTAAGAGAGGGTTTGAGTAGGCTTATCATTTTGCAGATTAAACACCTCTTTTCACGTGAGAATTAAGGTTCATACCTTGGTTCCAAACTCTTATCAATTTCAATCCCAAGAGTTGAAATTGTGGCGAGTACAACATATTGAAATTGTGAGTTATATCAATTTCATTTTGTTGTGATTTCTTTTCTTCTCTAGTGTGTTATATCTAGGGTTGATTTGAGATATTTCTTGGTTAGATACACATCTTATTGTTCATGAAGCCTTGTAATTATTTGAAGGAATCAACAAATTGATTCGATTCTCCTTAAGGATTTTCCTTGTTAACGTGTTCTTCACTATTGGAAAAAGGATTATTTTGTTACGGTTTCTCCTTGTCAATTTGAGGCTTCATTTACGTGGATTACATAAAATTAGAGTGTTGTTAGAAGGCATTTTCATTGTGGTATTCTGATTATATCATTGGTTGTTTGAATTTCATCATTTCATCATTAGGGTTCATTGGAAAAGTGCCATTTTTGGATCCGATTTTGCCTTGACTTGAGATAGTTATTCTTGAGTCTTTTGGATGTGCTTTTAAGAGTGTTTAGGCACATCACGGAGCATCGATTCCAAACAAGCCAGCTTATTGGAGCAATCCGGAGGAGACACAGGAACTCCAAAGGTAGGTCGATGAATTAATGGAGAAGGGGTACGTGAGAGAAAGCATGAGTCCATGTGTAGTGCCTGTGATTTTGGTGCCTAAGAAGGATGGGACATGGAGAATGTGTGTTGACTGCCGCGCCATCAACAACATCACGGTAAAGTATCATCATCCTATTCCTCGCTTAGATGTCTTCTTAGATGGGTTATATGAGTCTAGTGCCATTCCTCATGAGCCTTGGATAGACATTTCCATAGATTTTGTGTTAGGATTACCAAGGTCTAGGCATGGTCGAGATTCTATTTTTGTGGTTATGGATAGGATTCCTAAAATGGTTCATTTCATTCCTTGTCATAAAACTGATGATGCTATACACATTGTTGATTTGTTTTTTAGAGAGGTAGTGCGTCCGCATGGTATACCTAGGAGCATTGTTAGTGATCGGGATGTAAAAATTTCGAGTCATTTTTGAAGAGTATTGTGGGAAAAATTAGGAACTAAGTTATTGTTTTCGACTATCTGTTACCCACAAACTGATGGGCAAACCGAGGTGGTTAACAGGACTTTAATTCAATTGTTGAGGGCAACCATAGAGAAGAACATTAGGACTTGGGAGGATTGCCTACCATTTGTGGAGTTTGCATATAATAGGGCTGTACATAGCACTACTCATTGTTCACTATTTGAGATTGTGTATGGTTTTAACCCACTGGCTCCTATTTATTTATTGCCATTCCACCTAACAATTTTGTGAGTTTTGATGCTGATTCTAAGGCAGATTTCGTGAGAAGGCTAAACATTGAGCGAAGAACAAAGCAGTATGTGAAACAAGCCAACAAGGGTCGTCGACAAGCTGTCTTTAAACCTGGAGATTGGGTTTGGGTTCACATGCGCAAAGAGCGGTTTCCCGATGCAGGGTCGATCTAAACTACTTCCTAGAGGCGATGGACCATTTCAAGTTCTTGAGCGCATCAACGATGATGCATATAAGATAGATTTGCTTAGTGAGTATCAAGTAAGTGCCACATTTAATGTTACTGATCTGAGTCCTTTTGATGTAGGTGATGATTTGAGGACAAATCCTTTTCAAGAGGAGGGGAATGATGAGATCCATGACGAGAGTCGAGTCAGAAGAAGGAATGTGGATCCTCTTGAAGTGCTGCATAGACCGATCACAAGAAGTCTGAGCGAAACGAGTCAAGGAAGCACTTAACGGGTTGATAAAGCATGTCCATGAAGCCGGAAAGGATTGGAGCAATTATGAAGTTGGAACGGATTGGAACAACCATGGGAAGACCTTACTCTTGTACAAGTTATACCGGATACGGGGTGAAGAGGGCGTGTATTTACAAGGCACGGCCGTGTAAGAATCTCAAAGTTACACAGAATCATACACGGTCATATACACGGCCAAAGGTACGGTCGTGTATCGAGTCAAGCAAATCCACAGAAAGATACACGACCAGAAGTACACGGTTGTGTATGTTGCCAGAATTTGCACAGAAAAGTACACGGCCAAACTACGCGATCGTGTACATGGCTGTGTATCTCCCCGACGCCGGCCTTTTGTGTTGTTTTGTTATTTTACGCACTTATTGAAGTGACGTCGTTTTGGACTTGTATTTTCATGAATTGTAACCCTAGTATAAAGCTCCTAGGGATTAGAATAGAGATAGAATATACATCTTAGAACATTAAACATCTTTGAAGGCTTCTCTCTTGGTTCTTCAAGAACTAACTAAAACTTATCGGATTTTATTTCCATGGCGTTCAACCCGACTTATCAATCGGTCTTTCATCCCCGATTGTGGCGTCTTCACATTATACCAAGGTTCTTGTCTTGCTTATAGACAACGGGTCGCGGTTTCCACTTTAGGTGTTTGGGCGTCTTAGGTAACGAATTTCCGAACATATTGGTATTAGGTTTCGTCACGGGTTAACGTGGTTCGTATCACCTTTGCAAAAATTGGAAAAATCACTTGTTTAGTACAAGATTCAATTACCATATATCCTTGTAAATGTTATTTTCTTGAATTCATTAGGAGGATTTTTGGATAAGATAGGGTGGTATCTGATGGAGATAAAATAGGATGTAATAAGGTTGAAAAAGTCAGTATTTGTTGTATAAAATTACCCTTGAAGGTGATATCTTGGATGGAGCTTGCAATTAACCACCTCTAAGCAATAATTGAGGTTAAAGTTTTAGAGATTAGATAAGATTCTTGTGAAAAAATTAGTTATTCAAGGATAAGAATGATGAGGGGTCATTTTCCATAAGATAGGATAAGATAAGAGGTTGAATTTTCAAAGTTTACTATAGAAGTTGCCTATGTGGGTAGTGTCTTGAAGAAGGAAGTGTAGCTGGTGGATTTTGTTTAGATTTTCTAATATTTTGTGTTATTGGGTAATCAAAGATGTAATATTGAATTAGGAATTTTTTTTTTTTGAAATAGATTAAGTTTTAGGGTTGCTTTCAAGCTTAACCGCTTAGATGTCTTTAAGGTAGGGTTTAAAGGACTTTCAATTTTGATTTCGTTTTGTAATGGGTTTGTTATTAATTTGTGTTTATTTTTTGCCGATCTATGTTTAAGTATATTAATCCTTATGATTAGGACAAGATAGGATAGATTTAGGAAGAATTAGACTCAATTTAATGCAAGTTTTCTTGAGTTGTATATTTGTTTATTGAAAGTTAACTTAAGTTAAATTAGAGTAAACTTGAGTTAACTGAGTTCGGGTCTTTAAATCCCATAGTCAAGCAATGTTTGGGGCTAAGTACTGATCCTATAGATGAAATTTGATAAAATTTGAATTTAGTCTACTAGGTGAAATATCAAGAATAAGATTGAACTCTCAAGTAGGGAGTTTAGTGGAAATTAATATAGTTGATAGTTTTCAACTGAACTTTTACTATGTTAAATCCATCTATTCTATTGGAAAAGGGTATCATGTGAATCCTTTATGTCTTATTTACCAAGTCTCTCTAAGTCAACCTGGGTCTTAGTTTTAATGCTCTAAGTTTACTTATGTCTTCCCAAGAGTGTCTAATGGAAGACTTAAGTTAGTGAGTCGAGTAGAGTCAGTTGACTCAAGCCAACTTTTAGTTTGACAAAGTTGACTTTGGTTAACTTATAAAATATCAAGTTTTCTCTAGCTCCTGGACTTTAATCAGGTTCATTTAGAGTTAAATCTTAAGTGTATTTCCTTATCTAATAGAATTTCTAAAATAATACCTACAAAAATCCTTAAGAATTATATATGACATTTGGGTTAGAATTTAGGATCTTTTTTTTTTTATTTCTAAACCAAATCTATCAAGTATCCATACTTGTTTTCCTTTTCATAAGATGTTCTAATTAGGATAAGGATCTTCCTGTCATCTAATGGCTTGGTTTATGATTGAATAGAAGTGAAAGGAATTGGTATTAACTGGTAGAAGTTTTGGTTTTCTTTGATAAACCTTGTCATTAAGTTTATCAAGATGACTTCCTTAAGAAGGTAGTGAAGTAGCTTTCTTTAAGAAGTTAACTTTAAAGTAGCTTTCTTGGAAAGTTAGTTAGAAAAACTCCTTAGATAAGCTAATTGTTTACTTTTCTTAAAAGAAGAAAAACCCTATATAGATATTTAAAAGAATCTTAAATTGACTAAATAAAATTCTTGTTATATAAAGATTGAAGATTAACATTATGCAATCAATAATCTCTTATGCCTAATTGTAAAGTATAGATAGGAATCACAATTATTTGAAAGTCTTAATATTAGAAAAAAAAAATGGGGTACTATTTTCTACTTTATTGAGATCTTAAACAATTATTCTAATTAATTTTATCATAAAAAGTGGCTTACTTTTTTGGGGTTTCACAAAGACTTTCTGCTAACCTAGCTTGGTACAGTAGCTTACAACAATTAGTATTTTGAATTAGTTATGTTAAGGAGGCTCTAGTGGCATAACTATTGAAGTGAGGGTGCCTTTTGTCAACCTACAACTTGTCCTAAGTTTTGCTCATCTAAAGCATATTCATTCATGCCTACTTAGTCGAGGCCTAGATATATGTGGCTTATTAATCCAAGGCACAATTGCTTACGGCTTGTCTGATTGTGGCCCATTTGCTTGAGGCCTATTTAGCTAATGCCTAATTGTTGTTGTGAACTCTTGATGAGTCATGACATATTTGACTAAGGCCTATCTATTCGAAGCCTGTCCAACCGTGACTTAATTGCTATTATAAATATCTAGCAAGTGAATTGTCATTCTCTAGACTTTTACTAGAGACCAAGGCAACTAGCTTTGTAAAGAAGATTAAGTTTAAATTGTCTTTAGGTGTATTAATGATGGTGCATTTAATGTTAGTGACATGTGTTGAAGTTATATTAGCTTGTCAGTAGAGTGCATAGGTTACATATGTGAGCTTGTTCATACTAGTGACATCACGTGTAACCATTTACAGCCTCCACGTTTCATGTGTTAATTCTTAGTTATGTAAAGAGTCCCTTTTTGTTGTATCCCCTCATTACCTAACCCAACATGCATATATATATATATATATATATATTTGTGTGGAGTGAAGCCTTGCCACTATTGCTCTTATTGGTAACTTTTGCATAGGCTTTTCTTCCTCACTTAACATCTTCCCTTTTCAATTTTTTTCTTTGCACCCTCCTTTTTTCATTTTCTTCCTTTAGATAAGTATAGTTTAATAGGAATCAAAATCCTCCAAAACCTATCTATCACTAGGGAAAAAACCAAAGGGTTACAAAATTTGGCAATGAGGGTCCTCTTTAAACAAACCGACCTTAAAAATATTTGTAGACTAACTTCTTTTCTATTACTTATTTGTTATGCATTCCAGCAGGTATACTTGTTAGGTTTTACAGGGTGATGGATAAACTTACTAAAGCTCAGCTTGTGGGTTATTCATGGACCAATATAAACCAAAGAAGAACTGGTCCAACAAATTGTTCAATTGAAGTGAAGAACCAGCCACTTGAAGACCATTTATATTTGTAATTGTTACTTATGGGAATCGACCATTTTATTTTGTACTTGTAATTTGTGTTTTGGGAACCGACCACCTTAGTGGCATCTTTGTAATTTTTAGTACATTTTTTACCTTAATTGGAGTAAGTATAAACACTTGCTAACTAGGGTTTTTAGGGAACTTTTGTCAATTTGAAAAACAAACACTTTTGTGCTATGTGAGAGAGTCCCTCTTACTAAGCATCTGCTCTTATCAATTTTCTAGGAAATTATGGTGAGTTTAGCTTGGAATTTCTTGTGAGTAATATCAAGATCGTCTAAGTTACATCCTTTTATAGCTATTGTATAAATGGTTGATTTTCTTACTTGTTGTTTTACGCTAAATTAGGGTTCATATTACTAGGATTACAAACCAATTTTAGATATTGGAATTGCATTTTTATATGTAATTGATTGGTATTAGAATTCCTTTGTAATACATCTAATTTAGGTTCATGCCATTGAGATTGTATTCACACCAATTTAGGGATTTTATCTTGTTGAATTCTCCAATTGGATTGTGTTCATGTGTTTAGAAATAAGCACATCATATTTTGGTATCAGAGCAAGTTGTTTCATACAATTAGGGTTCATGTGGCAATTGGAATCACGCCACTTTATGGAATTTGTTTAGTTGATTCTTCAATTGGTTTTGTGTACTTGTAATTAGATTTTCAAGCACATCATATTTTGGTATCAGAGCATAGGTTTTGAGGAAGGGATTTGCATGATCATCATTTGACAATTAGGGTTCTTGAAGTTAATTCTTGATCCGAAATTGTTGAAGTGAATTGTAGTAGTGCTTGTGGATTTTATTTTATTCTTGTTGTTGTTGATTGAAGTGGGCATGGAATACTTGAGATAGTATTGTTTTCCTTGAGTTTACCATGTGTAAGGAGGAGTGATCTTTTGTGATCATTTGGAAAATTGGAAATTTGAATCAAAGAAGAGTGAATTGTGTGTTGGTAATTTCGGGAATAGTAGTTTCATTTACAAATTCTAAATTTGCATTGTGTGGAGATACATAAGTTATTTGAAAATTCAAGCACATCTTTTAAGTTTGAAAGAAAGTCGTTGAGTAGCATTGATTTATTGTTATTTGAATTTGTGGAAAAGGTTGCATTAAGAGTGTATTTTTGAATTGTTGCCGTGAAGTGGTGTTGTTGTTTGAAGGAAGTAAACCGTGATTGTGTTGTGTATGTGTGGCGGTGTGAGTGTGTAGTGAAGGGAATTGCAACTTATTGTAAGTTTGTGTTGTGAGGAAATGCGACAAGTGAAGTGGTGCTGAGGTTTGAAAGGGAGTTGCACTATGCTTGTGTTATATGTGTGGCGATGTGAGTATGTTGTGGAAGTGTTGTAAATTGTTGTAGAGTTGTGTTGTGCAAAGAAGGTGCTGCACTTGGAAGTAGGAGTGTGTATGTGCTGTGATTAGAAAGGGAAATATAGTGGTAAAATTTGAATTTCAAAATAAGCATTAAAGTGTGGAAGTTATTAAGTATCAATGCTTAAACCTTACTTAGTTGAATTCATTAACTTGCTATTTGGAATTGTTTAATTATTGTTCCATTTATTGTTGTTGTAATTGAAGTGCACTTTGTGCTGTGAATTGAAGTGTGTGTGTGTACTGTGGGAGTAGACGTGTTGTTGTGAAGTGTATGTTGCATGGTAGTTTGAAGGGAATTGTACCATGAGTGTGTATGTGTACTGTGGAGTGAGTGTTGTGCATAATTGTGTTGCATTGGTTGATTGATTACACCATGAATGTAGGTGTGGTGTAAGCTTGAGGTGTGTTGATTGTGATTTGGTGTATAAGTGTGTGTGTAATGAAGTGTGTTGTTGGCTTGTTGAAGTTAGTAAGCAACCATGTCAAATGATTTGTATTTGTCTACTAATGTACTATGCTGAACCTTGACTTTTTTTCCAACCATTGATGGTAGGTAGAGAGAAAATTTGTTTCAAACTTCTTGTAGGGTGTAAGGTAATTTATGTGCTCTTATTATTGATGGTGGTAGTTGTACTAATGTTGTGGTTGCCTCATTAGTATCGAAATTAGATCTTGTAACTACCCTACATCTTAAACCTTACAAATTACATTGGCAAAGTGAGCAAGGGAGTCTCCATGTAACCTAGAGAGCTAGGGTACCTTTTAGTATAGGGCACAAATATCATGATGAAATTGAATGTGATATTCTTCCTATGTGTGCATCCCATATATTGCTTGGTAGGCCTTGGTTGTATGATAGAAGGGTCTTACATGATGGCTTCAGAAATACATATGTATTCCAGAAAGAGGGTAAACGTATAGTATTGAACCCTATGTCACCATCAGAGGTCTAAGAGGTGCAAAGACAGATAAGTCAACCATCATAAGTCCTTGATGTTCATAGTCAAGTGAGTCAACTTCAAAGGACCAAGCAGTTCAGAAGAAAATGTGTCAAACATCAGAGGTCCAAAAGGTTCAAGGGCAGATGAGTAAACCATTAGAGGGCCAAAAGGTTCAAAGACATATAAGTGAAACATAGAAGAAGAAGATAATATTGGAGGGACAGTTTGAGTTAAGGGAGGTCATAACGGATGATAAACCATTATATGTGTTGCGGATGAGATATATCCTAAAGATGGAGGGGTGAGAGCAACTACCCCCTATGGTATCTCAAGTACTAGGAGACTACAGTGTTATTTTTACAAATAACTTGTTAGGAGGATATAGAATTTCTACTGCATTTGATGTTATAGACTTGTCACTCTATCTACCCAATGATGTTCATGAAGACCTATCAGATTTGAGGATAAATCTTCTTAAGGCTTGAGGAGATGATAAGAATCAAAATCCTCCAAGACCTATCACTAGGATAAGAACTAAAGAATTACAAAATTTAGCGATGAGGGTCCTCTTTGGACAAACCGACCCCAAAAATATTTGTAGACTAACTTCTTTTCTATTACTTATTTGTTGTGCATTCTAGAAGGTATACTTGTCGAGTTTTATAGGGTGATGGATAAACTTGCTAAAGCTCAGCTTGTGGGTTATTCATGGACAGACATAAACTAAAGAAGAACCGGTCCAACAAATTGTTCAATTAAAGTGAAGAACCGGCCACTTGAAGACCATTTATATTTGTAATTGTTACTTGTGGGAACCAGCTATTTTATTTTGTACTTATAATTTGTGTTTTGGGAACCAGCCACCTTAGTGGCATCTTTGTAATTTTTAGTACATTTTTTACCCTAATTGGAGCAAGTATAAATACTTGCTAACTAGGGTTTTTAGGGAGCTTTTGTCAATTTGAAAAAAAAAAACACTTTTGTGCCATGTGAGAGAGTCCCTCTTACTAAGCATCCACTCTTATCAATTTTCCAGGAAATTATGGCAAGTTTAGCTTGGAATTTCTTGTGAGTAATATCAAGATTTTCTAAGTTGCATCCTTTTCTTGCTAGTGTGTAAAATCTAGTGATAATTGGTTGATTTTCCTACTTGTTGTTTCACGCCAAATTAGGGTTCATATTGTTAGGATTACAAACCAATTTTAGAGAATGAAATTGCATTTTTATATGTAATTGATTGGTATTGGAATTCCTTTGTAATACATCTAATTTGGGTTCACACCATTGAGATTGTATTCACGCCAATTTGGGGATTTTGTCTTGTTGAATTCTCTAATTGGATTATATTCATGTGTTTACAAATAAGCACATCATATTTTGGTATCAAGGCAAGTTGTTTCATACAATTAGGGTTCATGTGGCAATTGGAATCACACAACTTTGTGGAATTTGTTTATTTGATTCTTCAATTGGCTTTATGTATTTGTAATTGGATTTTCAAGCACATCATAGTCTTCCTTTGAGTTAGTTGCTAGGAAAGGAAAATCACCCATGGTGGCCACTCCACCTTTAAATAGCAAAAAAGGGGTAGCGATTGGTGGTAGTGGAGGAAATGATCCGGGTAATGACATACCATAGGTGAGGTTATGGAGGCCTAGCGGGAGGGACACATACCCAAACGAAAGGGAGCATGTGGGATTGGTGAAGGAAGACCCTCAAGGGGCATCAATGGCAAACTTTAAGAAGCTTTTTGGGAACTATAGAGCTAAAACACTATTTAAAGTGGTTTACTCCCATACTGGAAGGGTAAAGGTGGTTAGTTTATTGAAGAAGGAGACAGTATGGAGGATATCGAAAAAAAGAGTTATGTTTACTCACAATGTACTACACGGTAGGCTTAAGAATTCCTTCTAATAGATTCTAAAGAGACTTCTTCAACTACCATCGGTTGTATCCAAGCATTGATCCCATTCCCCCCTTACTAGATGATTCAATGTAATTAAGACAAATCAATCTCAAGCGTAATACTATTTGTCTACGAAGAAGAAGCGATAAAAACTATTTAGTGGCAATGCTCGACACTTAGAAGGATTAGAAGAAGAAGTACTTGTTTATCTTATGAGACAAGGGGTTCAACTTTGGGACTTGGTAGGTTAAACTTATCAAAAGGACTAACATCAGGCTTGGTCCAAATGATAAGGTAGGGTATGATAAGATCATGGAAAGTCAAGCAAAGGGATTGCTTGACACAAATGTGATCATAAGGGAATATTGAGAGCTACCCAATCTACAAGGGCCAAGGGGAGAATAAAGGTACTATATAAAGTAGTTTGTCGTATCGAGTCTATTGAGCCTTAGCTTTTTAATAATTTTCCTTAATTATAATCTATACTAAATCATGCCCCTTCAATATAGATTACTTGACTAAACTAAGGAAGATTAACTTTTTAAAAGGAGTCACCACCAACCTAAGTTGGAAAATAAGTTAAGGTTAATTGGAAAAATTAACCTTAACTAGCTACTAGTTTACAAATTTTTCTAAAAAATATTTAACTAGAAATATTAGATTTGAGAGATAACTTATTAAAACCTAAACGGTTACCATGTAGAATTTTCAAAAATATTCACTAAAAGGTCTTTATATTCTTGTTTGTATTTTTCATGTATTACTATACTAATTTTCTATAGTAATCTAATTTTTTTTATCCAATCAAGCTAATAACCTCAAGTCTTTATTTATTTAATTTTTCTAAAGTTTTTATTTTTTTTTAGTTTTTATCTTATTTAATTTTTTTGAAGTTTTTATTTCATTTAATTTTTCTAAAGTTTTTTTATCATATTCAATTTTTATAAAGTTTTTATTGTATTTAATTTTTTTGGAATTTTTATCTTATTTAATTTTTCTAAAGATCTAATTTTATTTAATTTAACTGTTTTAAATTTTTTATATTTAATTTTTTTCAGGGTTTTATCTTATTTAATTTTTCTAAAGATTTTTTATTATATTACTTTTTCTAAAGTTTTTTTATTTAATTTTTATAAAGTTTTTCTTTCATTATTTTATTTTATTTTTCCTAACCTAAATTTGTTTATTATTATTTAACCTAAATTTTATTTATTATTGTTGCCCCTGAAGGTACCTACGTACTCCCTAATCGGGATCAAATCATTCGTAGTTCACTTTTTCTTTGCATAAAATTTTAGTTTATTAATTAATTTTATTTAATGAAAAATATAGGTTTACATTATTTAATCAGGTTAATTTTATTAAGAAAATGCCTAAATGACCTAGATTATTATATGATTATTTTTGAAAAATCTAAGATAACTTAAGTTTTAGAAACATCACATTGAATTTCTATTTTTTAAAAACTCTAAGTAATAAAGCACTAAGATACTAGATTTTAATAAAAAAAATTATTTATTTTTCATTTTTATGTATTTTTATATTTTATTCTTTATTCTTATTCTATTATATTCCTAAACATTTAACTAAAACTTTATACTAAAAAAAAAACCTTTTATTTTTATATATTTTTATTATTTTCACTTTTTATTGTATTTTATTCCTAAAATTTTATTTATACTAAGATTTTTATTTATTAATTTGATTTTTTTTTTCATTTTTCATTTTTATATTTTTATTTATAAGATCATAGCTTATACTAAAGAATTTTATGTTTATCTTTTTAGCTTTTTTAGATTTTTATGTTTTTCATTTCAAAGTTTGGGATTTTTATTTTGCTAAAGATCTTATCCAATTTTTATCATTTTTTTAGATCTTATTAAGTTTTTGTTTTATTTTTTACCACTTTTTATTACTAAAGATTTTTTTTAATGTAATTTTTTTATTATTATTATTTTTATCATTCACCATTAAGTGGTAGTATACATCACAACAACCTAATAAATACTTCAAATTAATTATTTCTATTTTTTTGGGCTAAAAAATACAATAAAATAAATAAAGGAAATGCAAAGAAAATAAAATAGAAATAATAAAAAATTATAGTAACTGGATTGTTGGGTAACATGTGGGTCATATTGTGTTGGATCGGGTCGAAATCAGATTGGGTTAGGTTGAATAGTGGTGGCTATGACTTCTTGATCTCAATGTTCGATCATCATTGGAAGCACTTGAGGGCGGCTCTTTATGTTTTTGAGGGTGTAGATTCGGTTGGTGGCATCAATTTTAGCTGAAAACTAGCCTAAAGGGGTGTTTCGAGGGTGACTGATGAGTGGTAGTGGTGGTAGTTTTTCAATCTCATTGATCCAGGCAAAATTGGACCAAAAGATGGGGCTTTTCCTCTTCTATGCAACCTAAGGAATCTACTAGTACCTAAATGGTGGTTTAAGGTGGCTCGTTAGCAAAGTTATCCTAAAGAGAAGGGGGCGATTGGCATAGGTATGGGTTTAAAGTGAGAGAGTGCGTGAACTAGCTTATGGGTGTGTGTTCATAGTGATTTTTCTAAGCTCCTTAGCTTTTGGGGACTTCCTAGTATTTATAGGTGACTTGGATGAGCTCAAGATAGCTTAGATAAGCATGAATCGGTTCATGTGCAACCTCCCCTTGATTTGATTAGATTTGAATTTTTTGTTTGAATTCATGCTTATCTAGTGAAGTTTATCTGGTTTTTTTGGCTAAATTTCATTTAATCCATGTTGAAAAATGAGCATGGGATGTTTGGATTCAAGGTTGTCTCCCTCCCTCATTTGTTGGCTAGAGGTTAAAGATGATCATGTGCTGAGCACATGACCGAATCTAGCCAACAAATGGCATAAAGTACCATCTAGAGGAATCGAAACCCACAACCTGCACACTACACATTTCACATGGGCATAGGCACGAACCAGCTAGGTTGGCCCTTTTCTCATTCTTTACATGCAATTAATTTACATATGAGTTGATAGTCTTAATTAATTTTTATTAATTTGAGGTTCTCGAGTTTAATTTAGAGTCCCTTTTTTTCTCACTTTTATTGAAAAAGTACTCATATATGTATTTTATCTTTTGTTATTTATTATTTTTTTTCTTATTCTTTTTCATGTTTTTTTTTTCATTTTTGGTTTAGCTCTTTTAATTAAGAACTTTATGATTATTATCATTATTTTTGTTATTATTATTATTTCTAATTATTTCTATTTCATTATATTTTTGTTTAATTTTTATTATCTCGTAAACAAGACTTTTATTATTACTATAATTTTTATTATTTTTTTATTATTATTTTAAACAAATCTAAATGAGAGCAAAAATGGGTGTCTACAGAGGACCTTTAGAATTTACCTAGTTACATTCTTGAACCTACATTGACAAATAAATAGTAATGTGACATACTGCTATAAACTAGATGCAACTTCATTAGCGTTCCCTTTTACCATAGCATGTTGTAATTTAATTTCCTTGTAATATCAATATAATTTCCCTATAATGTTCATAACATCAATCTCCTTGTAATATTATTTCTCCATAACTTCCATGCGAATTCAATGTAATAGAAATCTTTGTATAAGGTTGTTTCATCATATGTCCAAATTTAGTTCTAATAATGGAACTTTGATGAAATTGCAACACTAAATCCTTGTCACTTAACTATTTAGTTGCAGGTCCCTTACATCTACATCTACATGTCTCATATATTTTTTTCGTCATTATGTACATTACATGATGTGCCTAAAACCAAGATTAAGCACATACAAAACCAATTTGAAAGACAATCCAACAACGTCAATCAAATTAGTCTCAATCACATGAACAATGCCATCAATTTCTAATGAATTTAACCAATTCTTTAATTATGATGTTTTGAATCTTAAATCCAAATATGATATAGCTCTGATACCAAAAAGATGATGTGTCTAAAACCAAGTTCAAGCACATACAAAAGACTTAAGAAAAACCAAACTCAAGTCAAGGCAAATAGGTTCCAACCAAAGGGCAAATGACGTGAACCCTAGTAAGATATGATGAAATCCAAACATCCAATGATATAATTATAATTCCACAATCATAATACCCTCTAACAACACCCTAATTTCATGTAATCCACGCAAATAAACTTCAATTTCAAAAGAAAACCGTAACAAAAATAATCCCTCTCAAATAGTGAAGAACACGTTTCCTAGGGAAATTTTCAATGATGAACCAAATATAATTGATAGATACTTCAAATAAGCACAAGAATTCGTGAACAATAAGAAGTATTTTTGACCAAGAAATATCTCAATTCAACCCTAGATATGACACACTAGAGAAGAAAAGAAATCACAACAAAATGAAATTGATATAACTCACAATTTCAAGATGTTGCACTTGCCACAATTTCAACTTCTTAGGATTGAAATTGATAAGAGAATTTGGAATTAGGAAAACCCTAAGCCCTCTCACGAAATGTGAAGTGTTTGTTCTGCAAAAAAAATCCTCCTCAAACCCTCTCTTAAGTAAGTATTTATACTTGCTATTCCTAGGGTTAAAAAGTGCTCAAAATTACAAGTTTACCACTTTTAAGGTGGCTAACTCTAAATGAAAATTACAAAGAAATAAAAGTGTCCCAAAACCAAATACAACCAAAAATAGTTCATAAAAGAAGAAATATATAAAAGAAATGGTCTTCAAGATGCCGGTCTTCTATAGGATCTATCGGCCCAGCTCATCGCCGATTCAGGACGGTCCATGGATAACCCACAAGCTGAGTCTGAGGGTGTTTGTCCATTGCCTTATAAAATTTGATAAGTGTGCGTGTTGGAAAACACAATACAAGAATAATAGAAAAGAGGTTAATATATAAATAATTCCGGGTCGATCTGCTTAAAATGGGCCCTCAACGCCAAGATTTGAATTCCTTTGGTTCTTGCCCTAATGATAGGTCTTGTCGGATTTTTATTCCTATCATCTCCTCGGGCCTCAAAAAGATTTGTCCTCAAATCTGGCAGATCAAATGCAATGGAGACTTTGTTTTCTCCTAGCAATCCATCTGAAGAAGTATCTCTGCAGAATCCCAATATCTGAAATGCTACAGGTGGTGATTGTTTTCTCTCCACCATTTCCAGGATGTATCTCTTCTACAACACAAATAATGACCCATTATCCACTAAAGCTGCCCTTGTATCAACCTGTTCCACTGAAACCGATTCCTCTTTTTCTAACTCATCTGTATGTTCCCAATCCCCATGGTCCTCTAATGGTTGGCCCAACTGCTCATTACCTTCTAAAACCTCTGAAGGTGAACATAACTGTCTCTGAACAGTTTAGCTCTCTGGTGGTCTGCTCGTCTAACTATGATCATCAGGATCCTTTGAAGGTTGGCACATCGATGTTTGACAAATTTTATGCTCTAAGGTTTGGCTCGTGTCATTAGAGCCCTCAAGAACCTTTGAAGGTTGGCATACTTGAAACTGCACAGTTTGGTTCTCTAAAGGTTTGATCATGTGGCTATGATCCTCACGAACCTGTGATGGTTGTTTTATTTGTCTTTTCATCTCCTGGACCTCTGATGGTGACATAGGGTTCAATACTATACGTTTACCATCCTTTTTAAACATGTAAGTATTTCTATGCCCATCATGTAATACCATCCTGTCATATAACCATGGTCTACCAAGTAATATATAGGATGCACAAAGAGGAAGAATATCACATTCAAGCTCATCATAGTACTTGTCCCCTATACTGAAGGGTACTCTAGCCCTTTGGATCACACAAAGACCATCCTAATCATTCAACCAATGTAATGTATAGGGTTTGGGATGTGGGATAGTTTCAATTTCAACTTCGATACTAATGATGCAGCTACAACATTAGTACAACTACCACCATCAATAATAATTGCGCACAAGTTTCCTTCTACCCTACAAGAAGTATGGAACAAGTTTTCTCTTTGTCCCTCATCAATGGTTTGAAAGGAAGTCAAGTCCCAATGCAATATGTTAGAAGAAAATACAACTCACTTGACATTTTTGCTTACTAATTTCAACAACCTCAATACACTTCACCACACCACGACAACACACCCACAGTGCTCACACTCAACCAATACAAGAAATGTTTATTGGTACTTCAAATAAAGTTAAGTGAGATAATTGAAGCACAAATAAATACTTCCAAGTAGTTAAGAAATTAAATTTAACTAACAAGTGTTGAAGTAATAAGTTCAATTACTTTCACACTTTAATGTTTGTTTTTGAATTCAAATTCTACTACTTCAATTTTCCTTTCTTGCCACGTTTCACACCTACAATTGATCTTGATGTGCAGCACCTTAATCACACAACTCCACAACATGGCAACAAATTCAAATAAACATCCTTAATGCACTTTCCACAAATGGTAATAATCAAATTTCAAATTCAAATGGAACACAATCAATACCACTTAATAACTTCCTCAACTTAATGGATGTGTTTGAATTTCAAATAAATTCCCTATTATCCCACACAATGCAATTCTGAAAATGTACACTTCCACTTCCAATTTGCACAACAAACACCACACAAACACCTTCACACACACAGTGCACTTCTCCACTTCTACACAATTTATCAACCGCAACTTACAACAACATACACGTCACATGCAACACAAAACTTTTTCAATTCATTACTCTTTCTCAAAGCAATTTCAAGGATAATCACGTTGCAAAATTCTTCACTTCAAATACAAATCCAATCCGCAACTTACATAAGAAGGTAGCAAATTAAATTTGAAAATCAAACCACTTCACTAATTGCAACCCCTCCACATTTGGTAAGATGCAATTTTTTTTAAAAAAATTCAAACAAACACACTTAACTCCTTCACTCTTAATGCTTGTTTTGAAATCAAATAACTTCCCTTCTTACACACTAATCAAATCTGGAAATTGCAAATGTTCTCCCCAATTCCGAATTCAAACAATGTAAGAACCACAATTCTCTTCCTACACAATTGCACTTCGAAATTGCACTAAAAAAATGCACTATCTTTCCTCTTCCTTCACGGTGAAGTCCACAACATAGAAGCTTCAACAAGTACTTCAAAATCACTCCAACATGCAGCAAATTCAACTCCTACCCAAGACAATTCACTCCACTTCAAACAACTACAACAACAATTTCAATTTACCTGCAATTTTGGAATTGATGATGTAAGAACATGAACCCTAAATTTCCAAAATTCAAAATCACATAATCCCTTCTCATAACCACAAGCTCTGATACCAAAAAGATGATGTGCCTAAAACCAAGATTAAGCACATACAAAACCAATTTGAAAGACAATCCAACAATGTCAATCAAACTAGTCTCAATCACATGAACAATGCCATCAATTTACAATGAATTTAACCAATTCTTCAATTATGATGTGTTTGAATCTTAAATCCAAATATGATGTAGCTCTATACAAAAAGATGATGTGCCTAAAACCAAGTTCAAGCACATACAAAAGACTTAAGAAAAACCAAACTCAAGTCAAGGCAAACCGGTTCCAACCAAAGGGCAAATGACATGAACCCTAGTAAGATATGATGAAATCCAAACATCCAATGATATAATTATAATTCCACAATCATAATACTTCTAACAACACCCTAATTTCATGTAATCCACGCAAATAAACTCCAATTTCAAAAGAAAACCGTAACAAAAATAATCCTCTCAAATAGTGAAGAACACGTTTCCTAAGGAAATTTTCAATGATGAACCAAATATAATTGATAGATACTTCAAATAAGCACAAGAATTCGTGAACAATAAGAAGTATTTCTGACCAAGAAATATCTCAATTCAACCCTAGATATGACACACTAGAGAAGAAAAGAAATCACAACAAAATGAAATTGATATAACTCACAATTTCAAGATGTTGCACTCGCCACAATTTCAACTTCTTGGGATTGAAATTGATAAGAGAATTTGGAATTAGGAAAACCCTAAGCCCTCTCACGAAATTGAAGTGTTTTGTTCTGCAAAAAAATCCTCCTCAAACCCTCTCTTAACAAGTATTTATACTTGCTATTCTAGGTTAAAAAGTGCTCAAAATTACAAGTTTGCCACTTTTAAGGTGGCTAACCCTTAAATGAAAATTACAAAGAAATAAAAGTGTACCAAAACCAAATACAACCAAAATAGTTCATAAAAGAAGAAATATATAAAAGAAATGGTCTTCAAGATGCCGGTCTTCTATAGGATCCATCGGCCCAGCTCATCGCCGGTTCAGGACGGTCCATGGATAACCCACAAGCTGAGTCTGAGGGAGTTTGTCCATTGCCCTATAAAATTTGATAAGTGTGCCTGTTGGAAAACACAATACAAGAATAATAGAAAATAGGTTAATATATAAATAATTCTAGGGTCAATCTGCTCAAAATGGGCCCTCAACGCCAAGATTTAAATTCCTTTGGTCCTTGCCCTAATGATAGGTGTTGTCGGATTTTTATTCCTATCATTACATTTCCTTATTGATTTATATTTCATTAAAAAAAGAATAATAAAATAAAATAAAACTTGTAAAAATTCTATTTCATATATCTTAGTGTTCATCCTATCCTTTTTTCTTTTCTAAAAAAGAAAAACTTTGAAAAATTAAAGAAAAAAGAAATAGATTTACTTAAATTCCATTTTCTTTCATTACTCCATCCTTTGTAAATACTATTTAGGATCCTTTAAAATCAAGTGGACAGTAGGTTTGTAAATCACTTATCTGTTATTTATCTATCACCTTGTAAAATATGTGGCAATCTTCTTTACTTCAAGTAGATTATCCCATTGTAAATATCACTTGCAATTTTTTAACTCAAAAAAAAAAAATTCTTGATCATTTCTATAGGTTGTAATCTTATTATTTCAATATTCTTGTTACCTTTTATAGGTTATAATCTTAGAAAAGAACTTATCACTCTTGTAAATAGGTCCCTTCCTTTTGTAATACCAATTATTTTTTGCTATTTTTTTTCTTTTCAAAAAAAAGAAAGAAGAAAAAGCAAAACTTTTCAATAAAAAAGAAATTAATAGCCTTGTTAAGAAGAATAGGATTTTTACAAGGGCTCTAAAATCTACTTAGCAATTAAGCTCATCACTGAAGCCCATAGCCTTCACTCTAAGTCTGAGATGGTTGAAGACAACTCCAAGGCCACTTCTCTTGAACAAACTATGCTCTAAATAAATCAACAAATTCAAGCGCTTGCATCCATAGTCAACCAATTTCAAACACTTCAAGTTGAATAAATGGAAAAAACAGTAACTCAACCAAAAGAATTTAGGTCCATTATTGAAAGTTTAATTAAAGAATTTGAAGAGGGGTAAAAAGCTTTGGAAAAAAAAAATCCCCCAACAACTCTAAAAAAAAATGAGGGCTCTCAAATTCTTTGATGATCCAGAACAAATGAGCTTCACTAACTTTCCTACTTATGAAGATGGTGAGTTCCTTAAGAAATTCAAAAGCCTTGAATTAGAGAAATATGATAGGATAAGATCTCCTATGCTCCATATGAGGTTGTATATGTGCAAGATGGCTTGTTATACCAAATATAAGTAGCTAATGATCTAAATATTCCAAGACTAGCGCTTACCTAGTATGCACAATTGGATTTAAATGAGATCAACACTTAGGATAAGTTAGCTAGAGCATTTTATAACCAATATAGAGTCAACATGGAGATAGTCCCTTCAATATAGGTCCTTCAGAGTTTGAGCAAAAAGAACAAGCAGCCCTTTAATAAATATGCTTAGAGATGGAGAGGTATGGTAGTTAGAGTTACTCCTTTTTGTCAAAAAAAAAAAAAAAGACTCAACTTTTGCGTTCATCAACACTTTAGATAAATCGTATTATAGGTACTTATTAGGTAACATTGCAACTAGCTTTGTAGACATTGTGTTTGTTAGGGACAAATTTAAAGAAGCCCAACAAACTAGAAGGTTAATAAGGTTAAATTAGAAGAAGATAATATTCCTAAAGTTATCCCATGGAGGAAAAGATAATGTTATGAATGCAATAAATCCTGGAGGACATGCCACATGTTTTACAATACCTAAGTTTAATGCTCAAAACAAAAGCCAAAAGCCTGCATAAGTCTGAAAAAGCTAGGGGAGATAATTCACTCCACTATCTATCCTTCTTTCTCAAGCTTTACAACAATTAAAAGAAGCAAATGTCATAGGTTGTGAAGCCCCCAAACAAGCTTATAGACCTTAGAATGGTGATCCAAATGTACAATGCGAATACCACGTAGGCCAAAAATGTTCACTCTATGGACACTTTCTAGAGGTTGAAAAACACGATTCAAGACCTGATTAATGCTAGACTAGTCTATCTAAATTCCACGTGAACCAAGGTTTCTATTGAAGCTTACTATTTTCTTTAGTGTGTACTTAAGGAATCTATTAACACTATTTGATCTTTGAGAATAAAATCTATTTGTTGGAACATTCCTTAAGAGTTGATATTCTTGACTAAGTCTTAGACAAATTTTTAAGGAGTGGAGCATATAGCCCACAAAGGCATCATAAGTAGGGAGGCATAAACACAAAGGAGTTTCTCAAGGAAAATATCTCAAAAAGTTTAGGATGTGATGGGAATCAAACCTTTGGAGCCAGTATTGGGAATCCTACTTGAACAAATGGAACCCAGACATTCACATATTGTCTTTATTTATCTTATAATAATTGTTTTTGCATTTTATTAGGTACATTTTGTTGGTTTTTACAGGATGGCGAACCAACACACTAATGTCAAGTGTGTAAGCTATACTTGAAACCCACAAAGACAACAGGAACCGCCTTTTTTTTTCACTTGCATTTCACTTGAGAAAACCGACCATCTTCACTTTCATTCCACATGGAGTAATCGGTTCTTCAAGTGCTCCTTAGGACCGGTTTTTAATCTATTTTGCATGGTTGTAATTTCCTTATTTAGAGTAAGGTATAAATACTTGTTATTTAAGTCTTGTAAGGAACTTTTTGGAGAGATAAAATTTCAGATATTGTGTCGTAGGAGAACATCCTCTTCATGCCTCTACTCTTATCAATTTCTAATTAAAATTGTGGCGAGTTCTTGCTTAAGGATTATTGTGCGTAATATCAGTAATTCTCAAGCATTTCCAATTATTACTAGTGTGTAATATCTGGTATATGATTGGATTTTTTCTTCTTATTTCCTCATCATGCAAATTAAGGTTTTTCCTATTGCTAGGGTTTACACTAATTGTTGGAAGTTAGATTCAATTGTTTTTCTTTTCTTTGATTGGTATTGAAATTCAATTGTAGCAAATCATAATTTGGTACCAGAGCTTAAGTTTTGAGAAAGGAATTGCACATGGAAGTAGAGATCTTGATTTGGGAATTTAGGATTTATGTCATGCTATTATTCAATTGTTGATTTCATGTTGGAATAGTGCATGTTACTTAAATTGTACCATGTTTTCAATTGTTCTTGTGAGTTGAATTTGAAGGAGGGATTAAATTAGGTTTCCTTACCGTGGATGAATTAAAGGAATCATTGTAATTGGTTCCAATAGAAGATTTTATATTAATTGTACCATGTTGATCTTTGTTGGTTGCAGAATTGGAAGTGTGAAATTTAGATTTACCATTGTGATTGTTCATCTTGCCGTGAGGTCATCATTTGGGAAGAATAGGGAAGTCATTTTGAAATTGAATTCCATAATTACTTGTGGAGTTATTGTGTATTAATTTCTTTAAATGCACTTTGACTAAGCTGGGATTCCTTTACTTTGTGCTGTGGTATGGTTGTGTGTGTGTTGTGGTGTGAAGTGAAGTGAACTATGGAGGTGTGGTGGTATGTATACCTTGAGCTGTGTGTTGTTGTTGAGACATGGTATGTAAGTGTGTGTGGTGTAAAGGTGTGTTGTGAATTGGAGAACTTTATGTCATGTAGTGTGTGTTATAGTTGGTGTGGAAGTGTATTGTTGTTGTGTTTTATTGAGGGTATGTGTATACTTGAATCATGAAGGTGAGTTTTGTTGTTATGGTGGTTGAACTATAAAGGTGAGTTATGTTGTTGTAGTGGTTGAACCCTGAAGGTGAGTTGTGTTGTGTTGTCATTGGAGCCATAAAGGTTTGTTGTTGGTGTGAAAGTGTGTGGTTGTTGTGAAGGGTGGTTAAGAGTATATAAATTTTTTTTTGCAAAATCATGTCAAATGATAGTGTAAATGATGGAATTGGCAATGAGGCCAATAGTCAGGTTAAAGGAGGTTAGGGTTGTCGTGCTGCAGGTGGAAGACATTAGAAGAACAATTGCAGGATCTCACCACTATTGTTACTACATTAGCAATACGGGTATATCAAATGATGATGCCATAACCACCAATGGCAAACCCTCAAGCACCCACACCTTGGGTAGCCTATGAAAATGCTCGCAAGGAAGGAGCTATTGGAGGCAATAGGGGTGGGAGGATAGAAGGTGGTTATCATGCTTTTAGGGAAGAAAGGGATGATAACTTTGGAAATGAGCCTTACCCTAATCGCGAGTTCAGACCGCCTTGGGGCTTAGAATATATGAAATTGTAGATGCCTTCATTTACTGGAAGGGGTCCTATAGAAGACTACTTGGATTGGAAGGATAAGTTTGAGGGCCTATTTGAGTGCTATGAGATTGATGATCACACTCGGGTTTGTCTTGTAGCTATAGAATTTACAAGCTATGCCTCCTTATGGTGGAAGAATATTGTGGTTAGGAAACGAAGAGATAGTGAGGCTGATATACATGTATAACGGGAAATGAAACGGGTAATGAGAAAAAGGTTTATACCAGAGCACTATAGACAAGAGTTTTTTATGTGACTCCAAACCTTGAGGCAAAACAATTAACGATTATGTACAGGATTTTGAGACACTGATGATTAGATGTGGGTCAATTAAACCTCCTAAATAAACCCTAACATGATTTGTGTCGGGGTTGAAGTATGAAATTGCCTGCATTATAGAGCTCCAAAGGTATAACACACTTGATGAGGCCATCCAACTAGCTCTAAAAGTTGAGAGACAGAAGCCATCTAACCCTTTTTGAGCAGCAAGCAACAAGCATAAAACTTCTAAAAAACCTCATGGGTCAGATGGTCAGTAGGATAAACAAAAGGGAATAGGGGGAAATGATAAGTCCATGGACAAAAATACAACTACTATTGATAGGGAGAGGGAAATTTTTGGAAAGGGAAAAGAGGTTGTTAGAGTTTATATCAAACAAACAATACTAGGGACAACCAGTGGAAAGATGCATTAAATCAAATGTTTCAAATGCATGGGTTTTGGACACATGGCCACTCAGTGTCCCAACAAAAGGTGATGACTGTTATGGAGGGAAATAGTGAGGATGGTCAAGAAGAAGTAGTTGAGCCTATAGATTTGTCTATAGTACTACAGGTGTATTATGATGATCATGACACTGAGGCATATGAAGACAAGGGAAATGAAAATATCTGTCTATTAATGTGTTGCATAGGGTCATAACTATATCTCTAGATGTTGGGGACATACAGAGGGAAAACCTATTCTATACTCCTTGTCAGGTTCAAGATAATTTGTGTGTTCTTTTTATTGATGGTGAAAGTTGCACAAATGTAATAGTTGTTGCAATAGTAAGAAGATTACAACTAGTCACTAGTCTACATCCTCATCCCTATAAATTACATTAGTTGAATGAATGGGGTAGTCTGCATGTTACTTAGAAGGTTAAGGTGCCTTTTAGCATAGGAGATAGATACCATGATGAAATTGTTTGTGATGTTCTTCCTATGTGTGCCTTTCATATACAATGGGGTAGACATTGGTTATTTGATAGGAAGGTGCTACATAATGGGTTTAGAAACACTTATGTGTTTCAAAAGGATAGTGTATGGATTGTCTTGACCCCTATGTCACCAACTGAGGTACACAAATTCCAAGAATAGATCAACAAAACTAATGGGCACTCAAGACTTCAGGGCGATAACCACATGTAAACAAGGGATTTCAATTCAAGAAAAGACCCATTAGATTTGAGGAAAAATCTTTTAAAGGCCCGAGGAGATGATGGGAATCAAACCTCTGGATCCAGCAATGGGAAGCCTACTTGAACAAATGGAACCTAGACATTCACATATTGTCTTTAGTTATCTTATAATATTGTTTTTGCATTTTATTAGGTACATTTTGTCGGTTTTTATAGGATGGCGAACCAACACACTAATGTCAAGTGTGTAAGCTATAATTGAACCCACAAAGACAATAGGAACCGGCCTTTATTTCACTTGAGAAAACTAGCCATCTTCACTTTCATTCCACATGGAGTAATCAGTTCTTTAAATGCTCCTTAGGACCCATTTTTAATCTATTTTGCGTGGTTATAATTTCCTTATTTATGATAGGGTATAAATACTTGTTATTTAAGTTTTGTAAGGGACTTTTTAAAGACATAAAATTTCAGATATTGTGTCGTGGGAGAACATCCTCTTCACGCCTCCACTCTTATCAATTTCTAATTGAAATAGTAGCAAATTGAAATTGTAGCGAGTTCTTGCTTAAGGATTATTGTGCATAATATTAGTAATTCTCAAGCATTTCCAATAATTACTAGTATGTAATATCTGATACGTAATTGGATTTGTTCTTTTTATTTCCTCATCAAGTAAATTAGGGTTCTTCCTACTATTAAGGTTCACGCCAATTGTTGGAAGTTGGATTCAATTGTTCTTCTTTTCTTTGATTGGTATTGAAATTCAATTGTAGCACATCAAGATGAAAAGAGCCAAACTATCAAATGCTAGAGAGTTGAGTGCCATTAATGTGAAGTTTGGACTCATTCCTTAAATGAGGTTTTCCTTAAACTTCATACATAGATCAAAGTGGTTCTTTTTTAAAAAAAAAAAATATCCTAAACACAATTATCTTTTGTGATCCTCTTTAAGCCTATTTAAGAAGTATTTTTAAAATCAAACCCTATCGAGAACCATCCCTTGATGTGCCTAAAACCAAGATTAAGCACATACAAATGAACTAAATAACAATTCCTAAAGGATAAGGTCAATTCGGTTCATGGTGGAGCAAATTATTACGTGAACCCTATTTGCAATAGATGATCCAAATGCTATATTTCATGAAATGAATTACACAATGTTGTATTCCTCAATGAAGATCACTAATATTCTTATGAAAACCACGTGAAATAGCACACAAAATCAACAAGATCTAATTCTGTGATCCCCTTTCCCAACAATGTAAACCATGGTTCAAATGAAGCAAATATTGATGGTAAATAACAAGTGCTAAAAAACCAATCAATTAAGCAATAATAATTTGATTACAAATGCAATCAAATATAACCAAGAAGACTTCAATCTAACCCTAGATATGACTTACTAGAGATGAAAAGAAACACAACAATAAAAAATTGATATAACTCACAATTTCTTCTTATTGCACTCGCCACAATTCCAATTCTTGGGATTGAAATTGATAAGAGGAATTGAACTAAGGAAGAACCGAAATTCTCTCATGTAAAAGTGTATGTCTATTATGAAAAATTCTCCCCCAAAAACCCTACTTAAGCAAGTATTTATACTTGCTCCCTTTAGGGTTAAGAAGTCTACAAAATTACAACTATGCCACTTTTAAGGTGGCCAGTCCTAAAAGACAATTACAAACAAATGAAAGTGTCTCAAAAGAAAGATTACAACATAAATAGTCCAAAGAACAATTACAAATACAAAAATAATATAAATCCTCAAAGAGCAAATGCATCGAAGCAATGTCAATCTTAGCGGGCCATTGGATGATAATCTGATGATGTCCAGTGGTGATCAACTAATGTAAGTCATCTGGCATCCCGTGGAGAAATATTATTGTACTTATAAGATTATTACTCAAACATTTATTAAATAAAAGAAATAAGGTGAAATATGAGTGATTTGGATCATCATCCAAATCGAGTTCTAAGAACATCTAGAGTGCCGGAAAAATTCCGTCATCTCCTTGGGCTTCTAAAAGATTTGCCCTCAAATCTAGAGGGCCATTTCTAGAATTGAACCCGGATATCTCTGTTGGCCTATTCTCCCGGTTACCAGATGTAGTAGAAGTAGTTCTGATCTGCTCCTGAAACTGGTGCACCTCAGATGGAGTCATAGGTGATAGTACTATGTGAGACCCTCTCATACTAAACATATAGGTGTTTCTGAAACCATCATGTAACATGATAGGAATAAAAATCCGACAAGACCTATCATTAGGGCAAGAACTGAAGGATTTCAAATCTTGGCGTTGAGGGCCCATTTTGAGCAGATCAACCCCAGAATTATTTATATATTAACCTCTTTTCTATTATTCTTGTATTGTGCTTTCCAATAGGCACACTTATCATATTCTATAGGGCAATTGACAAACTCCCTCAGACTCAAATTGTGGGTTATTTTATGGACCGACCTGAACCGGCGATGAGTTGGGTCGATGGATCCTATAGAAGACTGGCATCTTGAAGACCATTTCTTTTATATATATACACTTTTATGAACTATTTTTGGTTGTATTTGGTTTTGGGACACTTTTATTTCCTTGTAATTTTCATTTAGGGCTAGCCACCTTAAAAGTGGCAAACTTGTAATTTTGAGCACTTTTTAACCCTAGGAGTAGCAAGTATAAATACTTGCTTAAGAGAGGGTTTGAGGAGGCTTATTTTGCAGAACAAACACTTCACATTTCGTGAGAGGGCTTGGGGTTTTCCTAATTCCAAATTCTCTTATCAATTTCAATCCCAAGAAGTTGAAATTGTGGCGAGTGCAACATCTTGAAATTGTGAGTTATATCAATTTCATTTTGTTGTGATTTCTTTTCTTCTCTAGTGTGTCATATCTAGGGTTGAATTGAGATATTTCTTGGTCAGATATCCTTGTTGTTATTCACGAATTCTTGTGATTATTTGAAGGAATTATCATATTGATCCAATTCATCTTTAAGGATTTCCTTGATAACGTGATTTTCACCATTGGAAAGGGATTGTTTTGTTACGGTTTTTCTTTGTCAAATTGAGGCTTCATTTGCATGGATTACATGAAATTATAGTGTTTTTAGAAGGCATTTTCATTGAATTATTCTAATTATATCATTGGTTGTTTGAATTTCATCCTTTCATCATTAGGGTTCATTTGAAAAGTGCCATTTTTGGATCTGATTTTGCCTTAACTTGAGATAGTTTTTCTTATGTCCTTTGGATGTGCTTTTAAGTGTGTTTAGGCACATCATAACACCTTCTGATCAAACATCCAAGGCCTACCCAATAGCAAATGGAATGAACACATAGGGATCACGTCACATAGGACCTCATCGTGATACTTCTGCCCAACACTCACAGGCACCTTCGCCTTGAGCATAATATGCATACTGCCCTGATTGTCTAACCAATGCAAGTTATAAGGGCTAGGATATGGACTAGTAGATAATTGTAATTTGTCTACAAGTGCAACAGATATAACATTTGTACAACTACCACTATCAATGATGAGCACACAAAGGTTACCTCTGATCCTATAAGAGGTGTGGAATATGTTCTCCCTCTGTATGTCTCTAGCATTAGGAGATATGGTTAGAGTCCTATGCAACACATTAATGGGTAGATACTATTCACCTGTACGCTTCTCATGTGTTTATGTAGTCTGATCATCATAGTACTCCTACAATGCTATAGACAAATCTGTAGGCTCAACTTGTTCCTCCTCAACCACAACATCTTCTCCAGCGCCCTCCATAACAGTCATCACCCTCTTATTTGGACACTATGCTTCCATATGCCCAAATCCCATGCACTTAAAGCATTTGATTTAGCGTACTTTTCCACTAGTAGATCCGGGAACAATCTACCTCACATCTAGTGCTATTACCTCTTCACCCTTCCTAGAGGGTATATTTTCTCTAGCAGTGCTAGGGGTAGTTTTGTCCACTGCTCTCACTGTCTCACCTACCGCCTTTGTCCCTCCTGATCGACCATTAGCTACCATGGGTCTGGTAGTAGTACTGGGCCTACCGCTCGGAGCTTTGAACAAGTTGGAACTCCTTTGCCTTTCCATTTTCAAAGCCAACTGAATAGCTTCATCAAGTATACTATATCGCTGCAGCTCAACGACAAACGCTATCTCATATTTCAGCCCTGAGATGAAGCATGCTAGGGTTTATTTTGGAGGTTCGATTGACCTACATCTAATCATGAAGGTTTCAAATTCCTATACATAATCATCAATTGTCTTGCCTCCCTACCTCAATGTCTATAGTCGTATGAACAGTTTCTGTTTGTAGTGCTTAGGAATAAATCTCTTTCTCAACACCCTTTTCATATCCCTCCATGTCTAAATCTCAGCCTCCCCATCCCTACGTCTGCTAATAATCAAAATTTTCCACCATAAGGCAGCATATCCTGTAAATTCAACAGCAGCCAGTTGGACTTGGGTGTTATCATTGATCTCATAGCATTCAAAGAGACCCTCAACCTTACCCTCCTAATCCGGATAATCATCAGCTGATCCCTTGCCATCAAAAGAAGGCATCTGCAGCTTTACATATTCTAATCCCCGAGGTGGTCTGAAATCCCTATTCGAGTAAGGATTAGCCCCAAAGTTGTCATCCCTCTCTTCCCTATAGGGGGAGTTAAACTAAGGAAGAACCCAAATTCTCTCATGTAAAAGTGTATGTCTATTCTGAAAAATTCTCTCCCAAAAACCCTACTTAAGCAAGTATTTATACTTGCTCCCTTTAGGGTTAAGAAGTCCACAAAATTACAACTATGCTACTTTTAGGGTGGCCGGTCCTAAAAGATAATTACAAACAAATGAAAGTGTCCCAAAAGAATGATTACAACATAAATAGTCCAAAGAACAATTACAAATACAAAAATAATATAAATCCTTAAAGAGACAATGCATCGAAGCGATGTCAATCTCAGCAAGCCATTGGATGATAACCTAATGACATCCCATAGCGATCAACTAATGTAAGTCATTTAGCATCCCGTGGAAAAATATTATTGTACCTGTAAGATTATTACTCAAACATTTATTAGATAAAAGAAATAAGGTGAAATATGAGTGATTTGGATTATCATCCAAATTGAGTTCTGAGAACATCTAGAGTGTCAGAAAAATTCCCATCACCCCCACAATAGGGCACATTGAAGGTTAGGGTTATTAATAAAGAGAAAAAGTTAAACTAATTTGTGCTTGCCATAGTTGCATCAATCTAAGAGTAATTTTGCTATAGATAATTGATTTCTTTTAAGAGGAAGAATAGTTTCCAAAAACCATATAAAATCTAAACACTTTAAGCTACCTAGTAAATAAGAGATGACCTTTGTAGGGATTAAAAAAGGGGGGGGGGGGGGGGGGGGGGGGCTGGCTAAAATGGTTAATTCTAAATACAAGCAAAAGTGAGCCTAAAAAGGCCAGGGCAATTGCCAAAGCCTAAAAAGCTCATAAAAAGTTGCATCTCTAAGTCAAGCTCTTTCATATTACTTTTCCAATCATAAAATAGACAATAATTGCTTTTGAAACTAAGGTAAGTACATTTCTAGTTTTTTCTTAAGGTTCTTGACTTGTAGACTCGACTTGAAAAGTTACTTTATCAAAAATGACCTTTTCATTAATATCCCTTCCTTTGAAAACCATTGACCAAAAGCCCATTACAAGTCCTAAAAAGACCTAATGGATTGATCAAGGTGTATCACTTACAAGATAGACCACGATTTTTGGAATTATAGTCATGAGTGGAATTCAAACTTTGAGAGTGTAAGGAAGTCCTCTTAGACTAAACGATTTAATGTGATATCTTTCTCTGAAATCAAGAAGAATTAATTTGCCCCTATAGGAAATCCATCTCCAATTACAATAGAACCTCTACAAGAGGAGTTTAAACTTTCCAACAACAAGATGTTAAAGTGATCAAAGACAAAGAGTGAATGGCTAATAAGTGCAAGCTTGAGTATGCCATTTGTCTTATTTAAAGTTGGTAAATTTCCTCTACTTGTTTGTAAACAAAAAAAAATAAGTTTTTACAAAAAAAAGCGAAAATAATTTCTTTCTTCTAAAAATTTTAAGTATTTTATAAGATTTTGAGATTTTTTTTTCTAGTAAGGGATCTTGAGAAGCATTTACTATCTTGCATTGTAGTTTAAGAAGAACATTAAGGGCATATGGGATCAACAAACTTAAAAGCTTTGGTTATTTAATGACTAGGAGTCTCATGTTATCCTAAGTTTAGGAACTTTTGACTATCCTTTAAAAGTAAGAATCTCAGTTGTTATTAATTAGGAACTCAGATTATCTTCAATTTGTTAAAACCAAATTATCCTTAAAATTAGGAACTTAGCTTATTCCATGAAAATAGAAGTCTCAAGTTATCTTTGAGAGCTTTTGACTATCCTGTAGAAACTAAGAATCTCGATCATTCTTAATTAGGAACTTGGATCATCCTTAAGTTTTGGAAACCAAATTATCCTTGAATTAGAAGCTTAGGTTATTCCATGAAAAATATGAGTCTCAACTCATCCTAAGTTTAAGAACTTTTGACTGTCCTTTGAAAAGTAGAAATCTCAATTATGCTTAATTAAGAACTCATATTATCTTCAATTTTTGAAAACCAAATTATCCTTAAAATTAGGAACTTAGGTTATTTCATGAAAATGGTAGTCTCAAGTTATCTTTGGGAGCTTTTTGACTATCCTTTAGAAAATAAGAATCTCAATTATCCTTAGTTAGGAACTTGGATTATCCTTAAGTTTTGGAAACTAAGTTAACCTCAAATTGAGAGCTTAGGTTATTCCATGACAAATAAGAGTCTCAAGTTATCCTAAGTTTAGGAACTTTTGACTATCCTTTGAAAAGTAAGAATCTCAGTTATTTTTAATTAGAAACTTAGATTATCTTCAATTTTTTGAAACCAAATTATTCTTAAAATTACGAACTTGGGTTATTCCATGAAAATAGGAGTCTTAAGTTATCTTTAGGAGCTTTTGACTATCCTTTAGAAAATTAGAATCTCGGTTATCCTTGATTAGGAACTTGGATCATTCGTAAGTTTTTGAAACTAACTTATCCTTAAATTAGGATCTTAAGTTATTCCATGATAAATAGGAGTCTCAAATTATCCTAAGTTTAGGAACTTTTGACTATCATTTGAAAAGTAGGAATCTTAGTTATCCTTAATTAGGAACTCTAATTATCTTCAATTTTTGGAAACCAAGTTATCCTTAAATTAGGAGCTTAGGTTATTCAATGACAAATAAGAGTCTCAAGTTATCTTAAGTTTAGAAACTTTCAACTATCCTTTGAAAACTAGGAATCTTATTTAACCTTAATTGAAAACTTAAATTATCTTCAATTTTTGGAAACCAAATTATCCTTAAACTTAGGAACTTGGGTTATACCATGAAAAATAAGAGTCTTAAGTTAACTTTAGGAACTTTTGACTATCTTTTAGGAAATAGAAGTCGCTATTATCCTTAGTTAGGAACCTAGTTAGTTCTCCAAAAATCTCAATCATCACTAAGTTTAAGGTCTCAACTACTATTATCTAGGAACTTCAATCATCCACTCTGATGTTTTGGTACCTAAGTTATCCTTAAGTTTAGGAACTCAGGAACCATAGTGGTATTTGAATATAAAACCAAACCCTTGGTTGGTTTGGTACTTTATTCAAAACCTTCTTTCATCTTCATTTTTGAAGTCTTGACATTTCCTCACATTTCTTCTGATTTTTTAGTAGTCAACTCACAAGAACACCACCCTCACATCGGATAATTAACATTACAGAGCACTATCTAACCATTTCATATTCAGGCAAAAGGAGTTTGTCTCTTTTGTCTTTGCAGTATAATTTTCCTTAAACTTCACCACAAAGAGAAGTAGCTATAAACACCCATTTTTGCCCTTCTTTTAGTTTAAGCATTAGGTTTTTTGTTTTCTCAATTTAAATAAAAAAGGTCCTAATTAGAAAAAATACCAAAAAAATAAAAAAATAAAAAAATGAAGAAAAAAAGAAAAAATAAATTGAAATAATGAAAAAAGAATAAAAATGGGGAAATTTGAAAAATTAGGGAAATTAGAAAATTAGGAAAATGAGTTTTTTAGGTTATTTAGGCGATCATTCAAGGGTTTAAATTATTTTTTTGGAAGGTTAAATGTGGTTAAAGTACACATATGCGATCAATAGTTTTCACGGTGAAAAAAGAGAATATTAAGTTTTTTTCATAATCCAAGTTAACTATTTTAAAAATGAGGCCAATTTAAGTTAATTGTGGCTTCAAATAGTGTTTCAATTAGATTTAATTTGGCTAATTCATGAGAAAATCAATTTTTTAATTAACTAGATGTGCAACAAAGCAAAGCTTGTAAAACAATCAAATTAGACTTAAATCGAAAATTATTTTTAACATATGTATTGGACCTCACCTATAAAATATAATGGTTTCCCAAGAACCAATCACTTGAGGTTTGATTTCGTATCAATTTAAGCTAACTTAACATGTCATGCCCTAAAGGGGGGGCTAGAAGTTTTCACTAAAAATTATCATAGCACGTGGGTACCCATTACATGATAATCGTCTTACAAACCAGAGATTGTAAGACTCTAAATAATTAATTACATTTACGACTAATCATAGTACATAAAGTTACATAATAAAACAAAACTATGGAGTCTGTATCCTACGGTCAACCATGATCACAAAGAATCGGTATCTCTTACCAACCAGTAAAATGGAATAAATTCCAAGTTTCATAACTTCCAATTTTACCTTAGGGTCCTAAAATAACCTTTCATCTAAATAGTCTATCTTTCTCAATTCTTACTTTATCATCCTTGTCTTCCAAAAACTCTCGACACTTCACATCTTATCCCATCCTGAGCTTTCGTAATCTCTACCTGTAAAAGGGTCTATAGAGGGGTAAGCATACTGCGGCTCAATGAATGGGAGGGTAATACTTTTAATGCTACACACACACAAGCAATTTCAAATCAAGTTATCAAATCATATGCTATGCATGAACAACCATACGAATGTAGCATCTCACGCGGTCTTTCGGTAATCGATGTGAAGTCTAAGGTTTACACCCCCTTAACCTTGGGTTGGGGATTCTGAAGCCACCATCAATGCCCGAGTCTTACACACGATTTCATTACTCTTATCACTTATTTATACTGTGTCTTAGCTTTAATGATCTAAGCTCAAGTGCCTCATTACACCGAGCATTTACACCCTCAAGAAATAGGTCGGACTTGAAACCGTCAAGGTGTGACAATCCTTTAATCACTTAGTTCGCACTTGGTGGAACAACGATCCTCTAATCACTTTCGGCACGTTTTGTAGCAGTGATGACTTTCAATCTCATGCAGTGTCTCGTGTAAATGCATGTCAAATTTTAATCGAGTCCACTTCTTTAATTAATTGATTCAGGGTGATCAAACAATATACAGTCTTAACAAATTCCCATTTAAGGCAATAAGGTACACTACCAAGCATTTAAAGGCTACCACTCTAAGAACAATCAATAGGAACCCAATGAAGTCCTATAAACAAATCCACTACGTCTCATATTCACATTTACCACAACAAGAAGAGATCACGCGTTTCACATCACAAATAAAGCAAGGAAAACCAGACCAAACAAATAAAAATAATCAAGCTATATACAAGATTTTAGTTAACTTGACACCTCTATACCATTTGACTTAAACGTCAATTCAACTACTCGAGATTGATTTACACTTATTATTCCTTAACACCTCTGTGTCATTGCACCTCTCAAGTGCTCAATTATACACACATTCAAGAGTCAATTAAGTAGCCACATATATATCCCTCCTAAGTCCTCAAATACCTATGTATAATATATATATATATATATATATATATATATAGTTTTTTAAACATAGCTTTAACTAAAGGATAATTTGCTAGGCACCTCCCCTCACTTCCTTAAGAGGCGCAAGAAAACATAATTTTTAAGTTCCAAAATAAAAGTTACACTTATGATTTGTATAGTTATATGCATGAATGAATTCTATAAATATAATAGGAAAATAATTTTGCCTAAGCATATATACACATTTAGAAGTAGATTCTAATAGGTGTATATAATGATATACATATAGTCTATTCAAGTTATGCATACCTACTCGGTAGCTATAGAGGGAAAAGTTAGGTTTATATATTTTGGTTTAGTTTGAAGAAAACAATTTTGAATCGTGATATTAGGCCTGTAGTAGTAGCACTGGCAAGATGGTGTGAAGTGCTATCGTTAAGATAGTGATATCTAAACCCCTAGTTCATTCTATCCTTTACATCATTAAAACAGTGTTCATCTATAACTTATCTAACTACCAATTTCTTCATAACTTCTTTTTTAAACTCATTTAACCCCATTACATAACTTTAAATAACAATAATCATAACCCATTTGCAACTACAGCCAAACAGGTGAAGTCACATACATAACATATCAACACATAACACAACATTGTGGCATATCATTAAGTTTCCCACTAACTTATTTAGGGTCGTCATAGTTCTAGTCAGAATCAAGTAATTCCAATAGGTAATCCCTTTACTTTCCTCTTGAAATCAATGTCCTTCAGCAATGTTTCCTCAACTAGACCATAGAAAGCAGCATCTCCACTTGACTTTAGTAGTTTCCTAGCACCTGATATTCGTACTCTACCTATCATACATTTGATGGTAAGGCATGAAGTCTCCACCTTAAGAAACTTTGGGCAAACAAGATTCGAAATATTGAACACTTCTTCAACGTGATTCCAGTATAGGGTTCCAGAAGGAACGACTTTCCTAGGAATCATTGCTTCTAACACCTGAAGTTGCTGTAATCGATTGTCTGTTTTCCTTATGTAGAAGTCGAGCAATGAAACATCTTCGAGCTGCCAAATCTAGAATTCCTTCTTCCATGTAGGCAAGATACCCATGGAAAGGACAACTAAAGTTCTTGCATTAGGGTATTTGGCCAAGAATGATCTTCCTCAATATCCTTTGAACATTCCATTGCAAAATTCGTTTCATTCTAAATGTCCCCCAAGCTACCATCTTGGAAGTTGCTTGAATCATTCCTTTCACCATCTGCACCAACATAAACGCCTCTCCTTTACATAAAGCATCTTTGAACCTTTCGTTTATCAATTTGTCTCTAATAGCTTACAACAAACTACTTATAGGACAACCCATAGGATTAGTAGTCTCTAAAGGTTTTGTATCATCTCCTTTCTTCTCTCCTTTGTTGACATCTCCACCTATAGGGTTTCCCGTCCTTTCTACTGGTTTTCATTCTCACTCATGCTTCCATCACCATACATACATCAGCCACTCTTTATACACACACATGCCCACTTCCATCATAATAACATCATACGCACCCGTACACATAAGTTTTACCTACGCACATACACAAGATCAATACTCTCTTGCCTTTATTTTCTAGCTTTTCTCCTCTTTTCCTTACCCTTCTTCTGTCTTCAATTTTCACTTTCTCCTTCTTTCAACTTTCCTTTCCCTTTCTCCTTATTCTCTTCTTCCTTTTGACTCCCTTACCATAACTTTTCCCCTTGTTCCTTGTCAAGCTCCCTTCAACCCTCGGACTTCTCCAATTTCCCACTTCTTCTTCTCATTCCTCTTCACTCTTCTCTAGCCCACACTTATGCATGTGTGATGTGCTCAAAACCACTTTGAAACACATACAAAACCAATTTGAAAGACAATCAAACAATGTCAATCAAACTAGTCTCAATCACATGAACAATGGCGTCAATTTCCAATGAATGTAACCAACTCTTCCAATGAGGATGTGATAAATCTTAAGTATCCAAATTAGATTGCTCTGATACCAAAAAGATGATGTGCCTAAACACACTTAAAAGCACATCTAAAAGACTTAAGAATAACTATCTCAAGTCAAGGCAAAATCGGATCCAAAAATGGCACTTTTCAAATGAACCCTAATGATGAAAGGATGAAATTCAAACAACCAATGATATAATCAGAATAATTCAATGAAAATGCCTTCTAACAAAACTATAATTTCATGTAATCCATGCAAATGAAGCCTCAATTTGACAAAGAAAAACCGTAACAAAACAATCCCTTTCCAATGGTGAAAATCATGTTATCAAGGAAATCCTTAAAGATGAATTGGATCAATATGATAATTCCTTCAAATAATCACAAGAATTCATGAATAACAACAAGGATATCTGACCAAGAAATATCTCAATTCAACCCTAGATATGTCACACTAGAGAAGAAAAGAAATCACAACAAAATGAAATTGATATAACTCACAATTTCAAGATGTTGCACTCGCCACAATTTCAACTTCTTGGGATTGAAATTGATAAGAGAATTTGGAATTAGGAAAACCTTAAGCCCTCTCACGAAATGTGAAGTGTTTGTTCTACAAAATTAGCCTCCTCAAACCCTCTCTTAAGCAAGTATTTATACTTGCTACTCCTAGGGTTAAAATGTGCTCAAAATTACAAGTTTGCCACTTTTAAGGTGGCTAACCCTAAATGAAAGTTACAAAGAAATAAAAGTGTCCCAAAACCAAAATACAACCAAAATAGTTCATAAAATAACAAATATATAAAATAAATGGTCTTCAAGATGCTGGTCTTCTATAGGATCCATCGGCCCAGCTCATCGCCGGTTCAAGTCGGTCCATGGATAATCCACAAGCTGAGTCTGAGGGAGTTTGTCCATTGCCCTATAGAATATGATAAGTGTGCCTGTTGGAAAACACAATACAAGAATAATAGAAAAGAGGTTAATATATAAATAATTGCAGGGTCGATCTGCTCAAAATGGGTCCTCAATGCTAAGATTTGAAATCCTTCAGTTTTTGCCCTAATGATAGGTCTTGTCGGATTTTTATTCCTATCAATGTGTATATTTCAAATCTTCCCTTCTAATTCTCTATGTTTTTCCTTCTTCTCAGACATCTTCCATTTTTCCTTTTCTACTTCATATCTCCTACTCACCAAACCCCACTTACACACTATACACACACACCTCGCACATTGATTTGCTCAAAACCAAGCCTAAGCACAATCAAAGAAACCAAAGGAACACTTCAAATCTCAAACAAAACCGGTTCAATTGGAATCAAGAAATTGCGTAAACCCTATTGGATTTTTGGTGAAATCCAAAGGTCCAATGATGCAATCACAATCCAATAATGAGAAACTTCACTAAATAACGATAAAACAAGTGAATTCCACGTGAAATATATGAGGAAGAAGAGAACCAAAACCTTGATTTATCCTCTTCCAACAAGTACAATTTATGCCACCAATGAGATGATAATATCAAGTACTAAAGTAATCAATCTTATACAAGATAATTGATCACAAATGCAATAAAAAATCTGACCAAGAACTATCTCAATTCACTCCTAGATATTACACACTAGAGAAGAAAAGAAATCACAACAAAATGAAATTAATATTACTCACAATTTCAAAGTATTGCACTCACCACAATCTCAACTCTTGGAAATTAAAATTGATAAGAGAATTTGGATTTAGGAAACCCTAAGCCCTCTCACATTAAAGTGAAGTGTATAATCTGAAAAATGGCCTCCTCAAACCCTACTATAAGCAAGCATTTATACTTGCTACTCTTAGGGTTAGAAAATGGTAAAAAATTACAAGTTTGCCACTTTTAAGGTGGCCAGTCCTAAATGGAAATTACAATAAAATGAAAGTGTCCCAAAAGAAAAATAAAACATAAAATAGTCCATAGAACAATTACAAAGTACAAAAATATCATAAGTCTTCATGAGCCAATGCTCCGGAATGGAAACAATTGCAGCGGGTCTTTGATTGTAAATCTGAAAATGTCCCGTGTCCATCAACTAGTGTAAGACATATTGGCATCCCATGGAGAATTATTATTGTACCTGTAAGATTATTTCTCAAATAGTTATTATAATATAAGACATAAAGTAAAAATATAAGCGATTTGGACCATCAGCCAAATCCAGTTCTGAAGGTATAGGAGGTGCTAGAAAATTTCTCATCACACATACACCAGCACATTCCCATCCATACACTTACACACACATTTCGCACACACCACGAACACACACCAACACACTCCTATCTGATGTGCCTAAATGGGGTTTAAGCACTTGCAAAACCAATCCAACTAACAACCCTAAAAGACAAGGTTAATTCAATTCAAAGTGGAGCAACTTGTTGGGTGAACCCTAATTGCAATAGTGATCTAAATGCTATATTTCGTGAAATGAATTACATAATGTTGTATTCCTCAATGAAGATCACAAACTACACTTGAAAGGCCATGTGATTACCACTCAAAATCAACAAGAACAATAACTGAGATCCCCTTTCCACATAATGTAAACCACGGTTCAAATGAAGCAAATATTGATGGTAAATAACAAGTGCTAAAAAACAATCAATTAGGCAATAATAATTTGATTACAAATGCAATCAAATCTAACCAAGAAGACTTCAATCCAGCCCTAGATATGACTCACTAGAGATGAAAAGAAACACAACAATAAGAAATTGATATAACTCACAATTTCTCCTTGTTGCACTCGCCACAATTCCAATTCTTAGGATTGAAATTAATAAGAGGAATTGAACTAAGGAAGAACCCTAATTCTCTCACGTAAAAGTGTATGCCTATTCTAAAAAATTCTCTCCCATAAACCCTACTTAAGTAAGTATTTATACTTGCTTCCTTTAGGGTTAAGAAGTCTACAAAATTACAATTATGCCACTTTTAGGGTGGCTGATTCTAAAAGATAATTACAAACAAATGAAAGTGTCCTGAAAGAAAGATTACAACATAAATAGTCCAACGAACAATTACAAATACAAAAATAATATAAATCCTTAAAGAGCCAATGCATTGAAGCGATTTCAATCTCAGCAAGCCATTGGATGATAATCTAATGACGTCCCATTGCGATCAACTAATGTAAGTCATTTAGCATCCTGTGGAAAAATATTATTGTACCTGTAAGATTATTACTCAAACATTTATTAGATAAAAGAAATAAGGTGAAATATGAGTGATTTAGATCATCATCCAAATCAAGTTCTGAGAACATCTATAGTGTCGGAAAAATTCCCATCACTATCCATACACATACACACACTTCGTGCACACCACATATACACACCAGCATACTCCCATCCATACACACACACACACCACGCACATCAACACACTCTACTTATAGACATACACACACATTCTGCACACACCCACACCACCAGCACATACATATACACAAGCTCCGCACACACCACACACCACCATCACGTACATACACACATAGTCTGCACACACTACACACCACCAGTGCATACATACACATATATTCCGCACACACCTCACACCATCAACACATAAATACACACATACTCCTCACACACCACACACTACCAGCACATACATATATACATACTTCGTACACACCACACACCACCTACTCATACACATATATCTTGCTTGATGTGCCTAAATGATCAAATTCAAGCACATGAAACTAATTGAAGAACCACTTCAACAAATCCCAAAAATGGCAAGAAGAACAATTTCCAAATGATTCCTAATTGTATGAATAACTTGCTCTGATACCAAAAAGATGATGTGCTTAATAGATCAAATTCAATCTCACGAAATTAATTGAAAGATCAATTAAACAAATCTCCCAAAATGGCATGAATTCAACAAACTCCAAACCCCTAAATGTCCAATGATAATCACGTAAGTAACAATTAGAATCACAATGCTCAATTTGTAACTTCCGAAAAAGGATTACACTAATCACAATCAAGAGGATATAAAATCAATTGAATTCCAACCCTAAAATTACGTGAAAATTACAATAAAAAGATAAACTAATTCCTCATTAGATATGACTTACTAATAGGGAATCAGGATGGATTTGATGTTGTTGATACTACACACAACAAGGATCAAATCCCCACTCATCACACTTCACTCAAGAAATGATAAGAGTATGTGAAAAAGAAGGCAACCCTCACGTTTTTTCCAATTTGAAAATATGGTCCAAAAAGCTCCCACAAACCTTACTTTATAAAGTATTTATACTTGCTCCAATTAAGGTTAAAATGTCAAAAAAAATTACGTCTATGCCACTAGTGTAGCCGGTCTTAAATTCAACAAATACAACCAATTAAAATGTCCCAAAATAATTACAAAGTAACCGGTTCAAAGATAAAATTACAAGTACAAAAATAATGGCCTTCAAAGAGCCAGTTCGTCAAGTCAATTGTGATTAGAGCAGACCATTAGATGTGAGTCCGATGATGTTCCTAATTTGATCAACAGTGTAGGTCATGTGGCATCCTATGAAGACTGATCACTGTACCTGCTAAATTACCATTCAAACTTTATTAGATAAAGAAAATGTATACGTGTGAGTGATTTGGATCATCATCCAAATCAGGTTCCCTAACTATCGGGATCACAAGGTAGATTCCCATCATCTCCTCGGGCCTCTGAAAGATTTACCCTCAAATCTAGAGGGTCATTTCTTGGATTGAACCTAGATGCCTCTATCGCCTTGTTTTCCCAATTGTTAGAAGAACAGAAGTAGTCCTGACTTGCTCTTGGAAATTGTGAACCTCTGATGGAGACATAGGTGTCAATACTATTCGAGACCCTCCCCTTCCAAAACATGTAGGTGTTTCTAAATCCATCATGTAACACCTTCCTATCAAACATCCAGGGTCTACCTAAAAGTAAATGAAAGGCACACATGGGAATCACATCACACAGGATCTCATCATGATATTTCTTTCCAACACTTACTGGCACCTTTGCCCTTTATGTAACATGCATACTACCCTAATTGTCCAACCAATGCAAATTATAAAGACTAGGATGTGGACTAGTGGATAGTCTACCAATGCAGTAGATATAACATTAGTGAACTACCACTATCAATGATTAGTACAGAAAGGTTACCTCTGATCCTGCAAGAAGTGTGGAATATGTTCTCCCTCTATTTGTCCCTAGCATCAGGAGATATAGTCAAAACCCTATGCAACACATTAATTGGTAAATACTGTTCACTGTTCCCTCCTCATATGTCTCAACATTCTAATCATCATAGTATTCCTACAATGCCGTTGATAGGTCTGAAGGCTTGACAGGTTCTTCTCATCCTCATCTTCTTCTCAGTACCCTCCATAATTGTCATGACTTTCTTATTAAGACATTGTGCCGCCATATGCCCAAATCCCATGCATTTAAAACATTTAATTTGGTGTAATTTCCCATTGGTTGTTCCTGGTACAGTCTGCCTAACATTAGGTCCTATTACCTCTTTACCCTTTCCAGAAGTCATTTTCTCCCTATCTGTGTTGGGGGTAGCTCTGTCCACTGCCCTTACTGATTCGCCTACTACCTTTGGTCCTCCTAACTAACCATCAACTCCTATGGGCTTGGTAGTAGCATTGGACCTGCTACTAATAACCCTGAATAGATTGGATCACTTCTACCTTTCCACTTTCAAGGCTAGATGTATAGGCTCATCAAGTGTACTATATCTCTGTAGCTCAACTACACATGCGATCTCATATTTCAGCTCAGATACAAAGCATGCTAGGGTTTGCTCTAGAGGTTCCACTAACCTATATCTAATCATTAGGGTTTCAAATTCCTGTATATAATCATCTACTGTTTTGCCTCCCTACTTCTAAGTCTAAAGATGCATAAATTGTTCCTACCTGTAGTGTTTAGGAATGAACCTCTTCCTCAAGACCCTCTTCATAGCTCTCCAGGTATGAATTTCAGCCTCTCCATCCTTCCGCCTGCTGATCACCAAATTCTTCCACCACAAGGCGGCATACCCTATGAACTCAACAGCAATAAGTCAAACTCGGGTGTTATCATCGATTTCATAGCACTTAAAAAGGCCTTTAACTTTATCCTCCCAGTTCAGATAATCCTCTATTAAACCCCTACCATCAAAGGAAGGCATCTGCAACTTCACATACTCTAAACCCTTGGGTGGCCTGAAATCCCTATTTGGGTAAGGATTAACCCCAAAGTTATCATCCCTCTCCTCCCTATAAGGATGATGATCTCCCTCCATTCTTCTTCCCAAGTTTCCTCCTCCCACTACTCCTTCTCTCTAGATGTTTTATGGAACTACTCTTGGTGGTGCCTGAGTGATAGGAATCAGATTCCCATAGGACCTATCACTAGGGCCCGAGCTAAGGGCTTACACAACTTAGTTTTGAGAATTCTACATGAGAAACTTAATCCTGAGGAAGCTAACTTAATTTCTTCATTCCTATTTTATACTTGTTATGCATTTCAGCAAGTTCACTTGTTAGTCCTATAAGGTACCAAATGATGGGAAATTTTCCGACACCATAGATGCTCTTAAAACTCGATTTGGATGATGATCCAAATCGCTCATATTTCACTTTATTTCTTTTATCTAATAAATATTTGAGTAATAATCTTATAGTTACAATAATATTTCTCCATGGGATGCCAAATGACTTACATTAGTTGATGGCCACGGGAAATCATCAGATTTGTATCCAAAGGTCCGCTGTGATTGATTTCACTTTGAAAGCATTTGCTCTTGAAGATTTATATTATTTTTGTACTTTTTAATTGTTATTGGACCATTCTATGTTGTAATTTTCTTTTGGGACACTTTCATTTATTTGTAATTTTCATTTAGGACCGGCCACCTTAAAAGTGGCATAGTTGTAATTTTGTAGACTTTCTAACCCTAAAGGAGGAAGTATAAATACTTGCTTAAGTAGGTTTTTGAGGAGGCCAATTTTCATGATTAAAAACACATCACTTTTACGTAAGAGAGCTTAGGGTTATCCTAGTTCAATTTCCTCTTATCAATTTCAATCCCAAGAGTTGAGATTGTGGCGAGTACAACAATTGAAATTGTGAGTTATATCAATTTCTAATTGTTGTGTTTTCTTTTCTTCTCTAGTGTGTAATATCTAGGGTTAGATTGAAACATTTCTTTATTAGATTTAAATTATTATCAATCCAAAATAGTGTGCTTATTTTGAGTACTTATCATACTTGTTAATCACCATCAACAATTGCTTGTCATTTTGAACTGTAAGTTGCATTGTTATAAAAGGGGATCTCGGAAGTGATTCTTGTTGTTGTTCTTGAATTCACGTGGCAATTCGATTTTGATTAGTGTGTTTTTAAGGACTTGATCATTGTGGTTTAATAATTTATAAATTATTGAATTCGGATCTCCTTGTACCGTTTTAGGAATTACAAAATTCCTAGCCTATTGAACCGAATTTGGTTTATTGCTTTTAGGGTTGGTTTTTGTTCCGTTTGATTGTACTTAATCCCCTTTTAAGCACATCATCTTATTTTGGATATTAGAGCTTGAGGTTGTGAGAAGGGTTATTTGATTTTGAATTTCGAAAATTTAGGGTTCATGTTCTTACATCTTCAATTCCAAAATTGGGAGAAAATTGAAATTGTTGTTGTAATTGCTTGAAGTGGCATGATTTGTCTTGAGTAAAAGTTGAACTTGTTGCTTGTTAGAGTGAGTTTTGAGTACTTTTGAACCTTCTATGTTATGGACTTCACCGTGAAGGAAGAAGAGAGTTAGTGTATTTTGAATATAAATTCGGAAGTGCAATTGTGTAGGAAGAAGAATTGTGATCCTTACATGTTTGTTTTTGGAAAAATGGAGGGTGTAATTGAGCATTTGCCAGATTTGAGTTGTGTGGAAGATTTGGAAATTATTTGATTTTCAAAACAAACATTAAGTTGAAGAAGTTAATGAATGGTTGTTTGAATTTGAAAATTACTTCTTATCATTTGAGGAAAGGTTGCAATTAGTGAAGTGGTTTGATTTTCAAATTTGAATTATTGCTATTTTGGTGTATAAGTTGCGGTTTGCTTTAGTATTTGTAGTGGTGAAACTTGTATGTTTGGGAGTGTGAACCGTAGAGTGTGTGCAAGGTTATGTTTGCAAAAAATTGTGGAGGTTGTTGCACCGTGGTTGTATGTGTATGAATTGTGGTGTAAAAAGGAGTATTGAATTGTTGGCGTTGTGTTTGTGTGTTGAGTGAGGGAATTGCCATTTGTGAATTTTTGGAATTGTGTGGAGTAAGGTGCTACACATTGAAGCTAAAGTGTGAATGTATGTCGTGGCTAAGAAAGGAAGGTTTGAGTAGTAGAATTTGAATTCAAACAAGTCATTAAAGTGTAAAAGTAATTGACTAGTTACTTAAGCACTTGTAGTTGAATTTAATTCTAACCACTTGAAAGTAGTTGTGTGTGTACTTTATTTATTAAACTTTACTTGGAGTACTAAATTATTTCCTTGTGCCTATAATTCTTTTTGAAACGTGAGCTATTGCATTATTGTAGTTGTTAAACGTATGGGTTGGTATTGTTGAAGGAGTGTGCTATAATTTGTGGGATTACTTCTTAAATCACAACATGTCCAACGAAAGTGTGAATGGGGGAATTAGCAATGAGGCTAATAGCTAGGTTGGTGGAGGTCAAGGTCATAATATTGTAGGTAGGAGGACTTTGGAAGAATAGCTTCGGGATCTTACTACCACAGTTGCTACTTTGTCAACTAGGATTAATAGGATGACATTACCATAATCACCAGTGGTGAACCTTCAGGCACCACCTCGAGTAGCTCTATAGAACCTTTAGAGATATAGAGTAGTAGGAGATGGAAATTTGAATAGAAGGATGGATGGGGATCATCATCCTTACAAGGAAGAAAGGGAAGACAACTTTGGGGCTAATCCATATCAGAATAGGGATTTCGGGCCACCTTGGGGATTGAAGTATGTGAAGCTGCAGATGCCTTCTTATGATAGCAAGGGATCAGCTGATGATTATTTGGACTGGGAGGACAAGGTTGAGGGTCTCTTTGAATGTTATGAGATCAATGATAATACTAGAATTCGATTGCTGTTGTCGAGTTTACAAGATACGTTGCACTATAGTGGAAGAATTTGATTATCAACAAGCATAGGGATAGGGAGGTTGAGATTCAACATGGAGGGATATGAAAAGGGTGATCAGAAAAAGATTTATTCCTGAGCACTACAAACAGGAACTGTTTATGCGACTGCAGACTTTAAGGTAGGGAGGCAAGACAGTGGATGATTATGTGTAGGAATTTGAAACCCTCATGATTAGATGTGGGTCAATCGAACCTCTAGAACAAACCTTAGCACGCTTCGTCTCAAGGCTGAAATATGAGATAGCATATGTTGTTGAGTTGTAGCACTATAGTACACTTAATGAGGCTATTCAGTTGGCCTTGAAAGTGGAGAGGCAAAGGAGGTCCTACTTGTTCAGGGTTCTGAGTAGCAAGCCCAGTACTACTACCAGACCCATGGTAGCTGATGGTCGATCAGGAGGGGCAAAGGCGGTAGGTGAGATAGTAAGAGCAGTGGACAAAACTACCCCTAGAACTACCAGAGAAAATATACGCTCTAGGAAGGGTAAAGAGGTGATAACACCAGATGTGAGGTAGACTGTTCCTGGATCTACTAGTGGAAAAGTACGCCAAATCAAATGCTTTAAGTGCATGGGATTTGGGCATATGGCAGCATAGTGTCCAAATAAGAGGGTGATGACTGTTATGGAGGGCGCTGGGGAAGATGTTGAGGTTGAGGAGGAACAGGCTGAGCCTACAGACCTATTTGTAGCACTGCAGAGTATTATGATTACTAGATTGCATAAACACATGAGGAGCATACAAGTGAACAATATCTACCTATTAATGTGTTACGCAGGACTCTAACCTTATCTCCCGATGCTAATGACATATAGAGGGAGAACATATTCCACACCTCTTATAGGATCAGAGGTAACCTTTGTGTACTCATCATTGATAATGGTAGTTGCACGAATGTTAATGCTGCTGCACTAGTAAACAAATTACATTTATCTACTAGTCCACATCCTAGCCCTTATGACTTGCATTTGTTAGACAATCGAGGTAGTATGCATGTTACACTAAGGGCGAAGGTGCCTATGAGTGTTAGACAGAAATATCACAATGAGATTATATGTGATGTAATTCTATGCGTGCATTCCATTTGCTATTGGGTAGGCCCTAGATGTTTAATCGAATGGTGTTACATAATGGATTTAGGAACACCTATATGTTCAGTATGGGAGGGTCTGACATAGTACTATCACCTATGACTCTTTCTGAAGTGAACTAGTTTGAGGAGTAAATCAGAACTACTTCCACTACATCTGGTAACTAGGAGAACAGGCCAACAGAGATGTTCGGGTTTAGTTGTAATTTTGTGGACTTTTTAACCCTAAAAGGAGCAAATATAAATACTTGCTTAAGTAGGGTTTTTGGGAGAGAATTTTTAGAATTAAACATACACTTTTACGTGAGAGAATTTAGGTTCTTCCTTTGTTCAATTCCTCTTATCAATTTTAATCCCAAGAATTGGAATTGTGGCGAGTGCAACAAAGGGAAATTGTGAGTTATATCAATTTCTTATTGTTGTGTTTCTTTTCATCTCTAGTGAGTTATATCTAGGGTTGGATTGAAGTCTTCTTGGTTAGATTTGATTGCATTTGTAATCAAATTATTATTGCCTAATTGATTGGTTTTTAGCACTTGTTATTTACCATTAATATTTGCTTCATTTGAACAGTGGTTTACATTGTTTGGAAAAGGGACCGTGGAATTAGATGTTGTTGTTTTATGTGTTAATCACGCAGGACTTCAAGTGTATTTAGTGTTGCAATTGAGGATTTCATCTTTTAATATTGTTCCCTTGAAAACTATAACATTCGGCTCATCTTACATCATAAGGGATCATGTAATTTTTTTGTCCTTAGAACCGATTTTGATCTTGTCATTTTGGAGTTATTCAATTGGTTTTATTTACATGTGCTTAAACTCCCTTCTAGGCACATCACTAAGGATTTACCACTAGTAGTTGTGGCATTGTCATCCTATCAATCCTTGTTGCTAGTGTAGCAACAATGGTAGTAAGGTCCTGAAGTTGATCTTCCAAGGTTCTTCTACCTGTAGTATGATGACCCTATCCTCCACCAACCTGGCTATTGGCCTCATTGCCAATCCCCCCATTTACACTATCATTTGACATGCTTGTGATTTGTTGAAGTACAATCCCACAACTTGTAGCACACTCCTTTAACAACGCCAAGTCACAATAGCACGTTTAGATAACCAACACTCATACATAATTATATACCTATGGTGCAAGAAGTCAATAGCACAATTAAATAGTTCTTGGTACTTCAAGTATAGTTAAATAAATGAAGCACAAATAATCACTTCCAAGTAGTTAAGTTATTAAATTCAACTAACAAGTGTTTAAGTAATAAGTTTCAATTACTTTCACACTTTAATGTTTGTTTTTGAATTTAAACTTCACTACTTCAACTTTCCTTTCTTGCCACGGTTTCACACCTACAATTAATCTCAATGTGCAGCACCTTACACTACACATAAATCCACAAGTTCACACCGCCACACACACCTCTCAATCACGATGTAACCAACTCACCACCACTACATACACAAAACACTTCACGGTGCAAATGACCCTTCACTCAACACACACACTATGCCACATATACACACCCTTCACTCACGGTGCAGCACACACACACTTCAAAGTATACAATTCCTTACCACTACACAACACAATTTACACTGCGACTTAAACACAAAAGGCAGTAACAAATTCAAATTCAAATTACTCCACTAAATGCAACCTTCTCATAAATAGTAAAAATAATTCAAATTCAAATAACACTTATTGAATGCAACTCAATGAATTGCTTCAAACTTAAAGAATGTGCCTAAATGATCAAATTCAAGCACATGAAAACAATTGAAGAACCACTTCAACAAATCCTAAAAATGGTGTGAAGAACAATTTCCAAATGATCCCTAATTGTATGAACAACTTGCTCTAATACCAAAAAGATGATATGCTTAATAAATCAAATTCAATCTCATGAAATTAATTGAAAGATCAATTAAACAAATCTCCTAAAATAGTGTGAATTCAACAAACTCCAAACCCCTAAATGTCTAGTGATAATCACACAAGTAACAATTAGAATCACAATGCTCAATTTGCAACTTCCAAAAAAGGATTACAATAATCACAATCAAGAAGATATGAAATCAATTGAATTCCAACCCTAAAATTGCATGAAAATTACAATAAAAAGATAAACTAATTCCTCACCAGATATAACTCACTAGTAGGGAATTAGGATGGACTTGATGTTGTTGATACTACATACAACAAGGATCAAATCCCCACTTGCCACACTTCACTCAAGAAATGATAAGAGTATGTGAAAAAGGAGGAAACCCTCTCGTTTTTTCCAATATGAAAATATGGTCCAAAAAGCTCCCAGAAACCCTACTTTAGCAAGTATTTATACTTGATCCAATTAGGGTTAAAATGTAAAAAAAAATAACGTCTATGCCACTAAGTGTGGCAAGTCCTAAATTCAACAAATACAACCAAATAAAATGTCCAAAAATGATTACAAAGTAACCGGTTCAAAGATAAAGTTACAAGTACAAAAATAATGGTCTTCAAAGAGTCGGTTCATCAAGTTACCATTCAAACTATATTAGATAACGAAAATGTATACGTGCGAGTGATTTGGATCATCATCCAAATCAAGTTCCTTGACTATCAAGATCACAGGGTAGATTCCCATCATTGCTCTTTCTCCCATTTCCCCCTTCTTTCCTCCTCCGAAATGTTGCTACTATGGTTGTTGATGGTCGTTGTTGCTATTCCTGTCATGGTTGCTATTGCTGACATCGTCGCAGTCGTTGTTGCTGCCATTGCTGTGGTTGCTATTGCCGTTGTTGTTGTCTTCCTCCCTTGCATGCACACACAACCACATGGTTACAATAGGGTAGCTACTCCACCTTACATATATACACCACTTTACTTCGTAACCCTCCTTCTCTGCCAGTCCATCATTCACTTATGTCGGGAACCAGATCAGCATGGAGGCTTAGATGTTGCTATCATCGTTACAGTCGTTGTGGTCTCTTCGTTGCTACTCTACCATTATTTCCTAGTTTTGGAGTTGAACAACTCTGTCTAGGTCCCACTTCGAATCCTAAGGAACTCATCAGTTGGAGGCAGACTGCATGTTTTCCTTTCGAACTTCACAAACTGAGGTGAAACAGAACTTGAGAAACCGAGATTTTCCATTGCTCTTCCTTGACTAATCACTTCAACATTGTGGCTATAGTAGCTATTTGAAACCAATGGGATCACTTGAGTAAAAAAAAAGAAAAAGAAAATCTAGCCGAAAATAAAGGTGGCAACTCATTTACTTCTTATCATTAACGACGCTCTTAGGATTGTCGACTAGCCTCCTTTTAAACCTTAACTTCAACCCTTGATGCGGTCGCATCTTGGGAGTCGTCGGCTATGTAGAGTCGAAGTGGGAGCAGGAAGAGGGTATGACGGAGAGAGTGATGAAGGGGAAATGGCACTCACGTCAAGGAGCTTCGAAAACGAAGGAGAGGAAGAAGGAAGGAAGAAAAGGAATGAGTAAGCAGAGTATAGGACAAGCAACATAACTAGGAGAAGAAGAAGAAGAAGGAGGAGAGAGGAGGAGGAGGAGGAGGAGGAGAGAAGAAAAAGAAAAAGAAAAGGAAGAGAGAAGGGGTAGGGGACGAGACGGGTTGAGGACCTCCAGCTGATGTTGCTAACGTGAGTAGATGGATGGGATGTTGTGCAGCAAATTTGAATTTTTTTTTTATTACAGTTATGGATATATATTATATTATATTATAATTATATTTCATATTATAATTATTTCGATTTTTTTTAATATTACACATACGTACACTGATATCTTTAAATTTTATATTTTTAGCATTTTATTATAAAAGTTTACGTCTAAGCTAATTTGATTATTCTAGGCATCAATATTCATTCATAATTCTGATTTGAATTTCCTAAATCTATAGTTTCAATTAATTTCCTTATTTAACCCAATATCGTTTGAAATTTATATTTCGGAGAATTTATTCTTTTAATTTAAATTACACGAACTGAAGTTACGACTTACAATTATTTTTATTTATCTGTTTATATACCTATATACGAATAATTTTCAATTACATCGCTTCTTAAATTTATTTAGTAATATATTTCATAAAATTTAAAATGCTACATTCATTATCCTTTTTCTTTACAATGGTCGTTCTTTCCAATTGTTCTATTTTTAAAACCTATTATTATCGCAAATTATTAAAATAATATTCATGTGTCGGGATGTTTGAATTTTTGTCATAATTTTCTCAATGTTATTAATATAGTGAGATTGTCATTCTCGTTATCCCGACCTAAAGTATTTTTCATTTCACTTATTTTCTTTAAATTTTCATATAGTCTTTTCAAAATTTTTAGGACATCACACTTGAATAAAATTTCAATGCAATAAATAAAGAGAATAACGATCAACTTAACTGATAAGCAACCATGCATGTAAGTCTTAAGTCAAAGATTTGATTCTAGTAGGTGCAAGCAATAAGGTGCCTTTCCTTTTTTTTCCATTCCAACTGTTCGCTACATAGTGCATGTTAATGACGTAATCACACAAATTTAAAAAATCCATTTTCTATGACTATCTGTTATGATTAAATAGGCAAGTGCACCTATCGATTGTAATAGTATAGAATTGTGTTCGGGTATCGTATCCTCAGGGATCAGCAAGTACCAATAATAACTCTAAACCGACTATCTAACCGCACAAATTTGAGAGGTTCAGTTTTAATTAAAAACACTTAACAAATCCATAGCAATTAAAAATAACACAATAACTTAATTACTAAATCCAATAATTAAGAACATACCCTACCCTTACTACTCCTCTAATTATCATGTAACTTTACCCTTTTTATAAATCAGATAACGAGCAATGGTTAACTCTGAACCGCAGAGTATCTAACACTAAGCTAATGTTCTTCCCAGATTCATTAGCTCTTAACCCTAATAGCATTGATAAAGATTCCTCTTTTATCAAAATCAATTAGAATTGTATTAACACTCTTGAACCCTCAATTAGGTCGAATTATCTAATTCAATCTAACACAGAAAATTTATGTTCTCTATCCCTAGATTACATACAAATTCCTTTATTCATGCATGATCTACTCAAACAAGAGATTTTCCAATCAACTTCTGAGAAATCAATGCAAACTCAATGTTGGCCATACATCAAATTAGCAACACTACATGAACAACATGAATAAATTCAGAGAATTCCACTATTCATTAACTATGCAATCAATCCCATGTTACATGACAATTAGAATTCATAAGGTTCAGGTATGAAATAAATTAGCCACTCATGATTTTCAAGATACAACTCAGTGAAGATGAAAAATCGTGTGCATAAACACTTCAAAAGATAAGGATGAATCCGTTGATGTTGCTTTTCCCTTAGGTAAGCTTTCCCTGTCTCCTCCTCTTCTTTCTTTTCTCATTTTTCTATCTGCTTCAGGTGTCTTTCTGACTTCACCCCTATTCTGGAAGAAAATGAGAATATATATAAGCATGGAAGCCCAAAAATCTCCTGTAACGGCTGACTTTTTCAAGCACACGGTCTCGACATACGGCTTATACACAGCTGTGCCTTTGAGTAGTGTCTGTAAAACTATGCAAATAACACATGGCCATGTCTCAGACCGTGTACTCAACCGTGTATGCTTCTGTGGATGTTCCAAGCTTAACACACGGCCGTGCCTTAAAATGTGTACTCAACCGTGTATGCTTCTATAGATGTTCCAAGCTCAACATATGGTCGTGCCTTAAAATGTATACTCAACTGTGTATGCTTCTATGGTGTTCTAAGCTCAAAACACGGTCGTGCCTTCAACCGTGTGTGCTTCTGTGGACGTGTTTCCTTGACACACGGCCGTGCTCTTCCCCTATTCCTTCCAAAAAGCATTTTTTTTCTTCGTGCTTTCTTGTCCAATCTTAATCCAGGTTGATATCTTCTCTCAAAATTGTGGTTCTCAGTCCTGAAACTAAAAATAACATCAATTTACTATCAAAACTCTTCAAAATAACATCAATTTATTACATACACCACTAGAATTCATCAGAAATACAAGTGTTAATTTGTACTTATCATGCATCCTAATTGGCCCACATGTCCATGTCAACATCCACATCATCACCACATGGCAAGAGCTTAAGGAGTCTAGATATGCCATGTCACCAAATGATGTGCTTTAAGACCACTTACAAGTACACAATGCAATTGAGGATTCAATTACACAATATACAATCAAAAGGGCGTGAAATCTAAATTGAAATTGGAACCCTAAAAATTGCATGAAAGTGATAGAAAAGGGATGAACCAATTACTCACTAGTTGGAATTAGGATGGATTTGATGTTGTTGATATTACGCACAACAAGAATCAAATCCTACTCACCACACTTCAATTAAGAAATGATAAGAGTAATTTCACGTGAAAGAGAGGAGTCTTCACACGGTTTCAATGTCTCAAAATAAGATGTCCAAAAGTCCCTTACAAAACTGAATTAGCAAGTATTTATACCCTACTCTAAACAAGAAAATTACAATAATGCCAAATAGTTAAAAACCGATCCTATGAGTCACTTAAAGAACCAATTCTCCACATGAAAGAGAAGTGAAGATGGCCGTTTTTTTCTCAAGTGAAATGTAAATGAAATGAAGGTCAGTTCCTCTTGTCTTTGTAGGTTCAATTTGGTTTATAATGGACCGTGATCCATTCACAAACCAATTGCTATTGTGCTTGATCGTCTTCTTGTAAAAACTGACAAAAATGTACCTGCTAAAATGTAAAAACAATTACTATAAAATAAATAAAGATAAAATGTGAATGTCTGGGTTCCATTTGGTTCAAGTAGGCTTCCTAATGTTGGGCCCAAAGGTTTGATTCCCATCACCAAACATGTGGCCCTATGTCATCGACACATCATCATCTTTAACCTTTAGTCACCATATTTCCAACAGTTATCTTTATCATCGAGCACACTTTGGCTCATTTTTTTTACATTTTAACACATGATTCCACCAAAAATAATGATTGAATCACATGGAAGGGCAGTGGAGTTTCAAGTCGAGCCTAAAAATGCATTTAAATTCATTGGGTGGTTAAAAGTTGTTCCAAAGTGGGGAAAAAATCATCTTGCATGTTAAATACTAATTCACTCAATCTTCAAATTTACTGCAATTATTGACTTTCCATGCTTGTTTGAACCATGTACACTATAAAAGGGGGTGTGGGGAAGCATTTCTAGAATCAAGCATCACTTGAAAACACTTGCTCCACCTGTTCACCACATGGTGTGTCCTAATTAGCCCACATGTTCACGTTAACATCCACACCATCACCATAAGGCAGGAGCTCAATGAGTCTAGGTATGCCATGTCACCAAACACATATGCCATGTCATCAACATACCATCATGTTCAGCATTCAAACACCATATTTCTAATAGTTTTCTTTGTCATCATACACACTTTAGCTCATTTGTTTTTTACATTTTAATACACTATTCCACTAAAACTAATGATGGAATCTCATGGAGGTCATGTGGAGTTTCGAATCAAGCCTAAAAATGTAGCCCAATTCATTCATTTGGGTGGTTACAAGTTGATCCAAAGTCGGAAAAAATCATCTTGTGTGTCAAATACCCATTTACCCAATCTTCAAATTTGCTGCAACTATTGACTTTCCATGCTTGTTTGAACTATGAGTACTATAACAAGGGTCGTGGTGGAAGCATTTCCATCATCAAGCATCACTTAAAAACACATTCAAATGCTAATATGAGCTTTCTCTCTCTAAATCTATATCTGCGAAGCTCCTACTTCTCTCTAAAAGTTCTCCACATACACTCAACTTTGAAACATCAAGTTGTTTGGTTTCAAAAAACACCCATCTTTTACTCTGACTCTCCCATATTTTTTCCAGTTGAGTTCTTGAGTCTCAACCACCAACCACATTGCCACCATCGTGTCTACTATCAAACGAACACCACCACACCACTACTCTTCATCACCAATCACCACCACTATTGTAAAGTTAAGCAAACTCCACAAGCTTTAGTTCTTCTTTGCTTGACTTAACTTGTTAACTAGACTCAAGTGCTCCAACATGTGGTTTGCATCCATGCCTACTAATGACTTGCATACCCAATTTAGTGTTCTTTTTCTTTTCTTTTCTTTTCTTTTTCTATTTACTCATTTTATTTAATTTTTTAGTTCAATTTCAAAAGAAAATAATATATTAAAGATAACAAAAAAATGAACAAATGAATGAATGAAAAGAAAAAGATCGAGCATGTATGTATATTAAACAAAAATGTGGTGATAGACTTTTTTTCTCTTTATTTTTTTTCTTTCATTTTATGTAGGAAAAATTGTAAATAATAATAAATAAGAATAAAACATAAAAAAGGATAAAAATAATTAAAAAAGAGAGAAAATAATACAAGTGTTTTATCACCAAGATTATTCCATTACAAATTAGAACCTTTTCTATAGTTTTTTTTTAATCGAAATAAATGGGTAATTACTTAGAGTTGACTATTTTCAAAATAAAATAAAACAAAATGCATTAAAACTTTAATGTGAACTATGGTAGTGTTGAATTGAATAGTAGGGTGGGTACATAGACATTTATGGGGCAACCTCAATTGTAAATTCATTTTAATTTTATCATTTTTCATCTATTTTTTGTTTCTGAAAATAAATTTAAATTTGAAAAATTAAAAGTTGTAACCATAAGGTTTTAATAGGATAACCCCCAAATTCAAAGGTTTTGGTTTTTATTTAAAAAAATTTATGTAGACTAGTAGCTAAATTAAGACTGATTCGCTCAATTAGTCTTAATTTAACATTTTTCCTAATTTCGATTGGGTGGCAACTTTTTTTTCTTCAAATTAAATAAAATGCATTAAATTTTTGTAATCTTAATAAATGATTCATATTAAATGATTATAGAGTTTAATGTAAATCAGATTAAGAAAAATAATTCGGAATTTAGAAGTGTCATTTCTTTTATTTCATGACCTTTGCGTCAGGATCAATGTTAAGTCGATGAGTAATGACATCGAGGGAGATGCTTGGCATGACCAATAAGGACCAAGCTAAGATATTACAATTGCTTTAGAGGAAATCAAAGAACTGGTCCATAGGGTGGTCGAAGAGGGATTTTCCGATTTAGGTGACCTCTTCTTCAAAATTGTCGAGGTATTGTGGCTCAATTTTCTCTACTAAGGCACCTCGTAGCCATGCTTCTCCGTAGGTCACATTTCAATGATATTGACTATGTTGCCCCATTACAAGGCTTGTTGGTAACATGATCAAGCGAGCTGTTGGTTGCCTGGATTAATGTTGAGCCCTATGGGAGTCGGGAATTTTGCCTTCAAATATGATGTGTTGTTAGTCATCTTTACAACGTTTATTGTGGGTCCTCTAAAGATGACATTGTGTAGTGACTAGCAGTTGACAACTAGGAAATCTATCATGGCATTAGCCACGTGCTTTTCACCCTCGAACTGTATGGGGAATGTGATGATTCCCACAATTTTCATGGGCTAGTTGTCGGAAGCTCACAATCTCAACTTGTATGACTAGAAGGTTATCATGTGGGTAGTGAATGTTTTCGAGGTCTTTATCAAAGAAGGCAATCAAAGTGTTGACTCTAGGTCTCTCAGATCGAATGGAAACGGTGTCATTGTATTTGTGATGATGAAAATAAGCCTTCATTTGCGATGTTAATCAACCATCGGCTGTAGGAACACCCACAAATGGTGTTGATTGGACCGTTTGAGGTAGAGTGATCTACTGCATTGTTGCAATCATTGCTACGGTCATTACTTGAGTCTCAATGGGCATCATCGGTTCGCCTTCACTGTTAGGGGGTGGTCATAATTGCTGTGCTAACCATACTATTTCTCGTTTACATATTCTCAGAGGTAGCCGCACTTGATGGTGTCTTCTAGTCATCCTTGAGTTTGGCGCACTATTCAGTGGTGCAGCCTACATTGCTGTGGAATTCACAAATTTTGTCCTAGCTCCTCTTAGTTAGGTTGCCTTTCATCCTCATCGGTAAGGACAAAATTCCTCTATTTCTTATTTTGAGGAGTATTTATCCTAAAGATTTATTTAGTGAGGTGTAAGTGATGAAGTGAGGGATAAAGCGCTTATTGTCATGTGTACGGTTGCTTTTACTAGTGGATGAGCTAAGGTTGGAGCCCGAAGTGGGTTCGAGGTGTTTCTTCACCCATGTTCAATCCTTATGGGTGGTTTCCTTCTTATTAGTCTAGCTAAAGCTTGATGTTCCCTAGGCTTTAAGGTTGTCTTCCATGGTGATGTAAGTGGTGGCCTTTTCCCTAAATCTCTCCATGGTGGTGGGCCTCTTTTTTGCAAGTGCTAGGACAAAGAGGTGGCCATGGTGAATCCCTTAGATAGCCATGTTCAATGCGATGCTTGAGTCGACAATAAGGATGTTGAGCTAGGCCATCATGAAGTGCTGGATATATTTGCACAACTTGTTTGTCTTTTGCTTGATGGTGTTAAAGCTCATGGAGTCTTTAGCTAGTATCTTGCTAGCCAAGAAATGTTGATGGAACTAGTTAACCCGTTGTTCAAAAGAGGGGATGGAGGCCGGTTGCAAATGGTTAAACCACATGCACATAGCCTTTTTTACTGTGCTAGGGAAGGCCTTGCACATGATGACCTCGTTGCAACCTTAAAGGCCTATTTGTGATTGAAAATATGCAAGATGTTCTACTAGTTCAATGATATTGTCATAGAATTCCAGTGTGGGAATCCAAGTGGTGGGGGGTAAGGTTTCCCCTTGTATTTCAGTAGTAAAGGTAGACCTACTAAGGGACGAGACCTCCCATGGTTTGTTTTTCTTTGACTCTTTGAGCTTTGTGAGTCTTTTAATGACTTGGTCTAAGTCACTTGCATTTGTGTTTTAGAGGAAATTTTGTGAGTGAGCTTCAAACAACTTAGCTCATTGGTTAGGTTACTCAACTCAGTTGCATAAGGTAGTGGGAGGGCTAACTATTGTTGGGTCTCTATTGTGTGATGCGGCAAATAAGGCAACAAAGTTATTATTGTTGTTGTTTTGTGGTGAAGAAGGTGAGTTCAATGGAGTTATGGTTGTTTACCAATTGCTTGAGTGGAGCTACAAATTGTGACTTCTCCCATTCAAGGTTGTTGAGGCTTGTGTGCAACCCTTGATTTTCTATGAGCACTTGCTGCAACATTTGTTCGATTGTAGTTAGACAATCATTGTCACCCTATAGCATCAAAGAATTTAGAGGAAGGGTACGTGACAGATTTTCCTAATGGTGGTGTTATGGCAAGTGGTTGTTAGAGAGAGTTTTTAGAGGTAAGAATAGCTTGCTTTGACTTAAAGCCCGTCATGGTGGTTATAAAGGGTAATAGCTATGTTGCTTGTGAGTGGTTTCATGTACCACTTATATGGTGGGTGCCAAATACTAGTAGTATATTTTTGTCTAATTGGATAATGGACTTAGGTATCTTGCAAAATAAAATATAACTAAAATGGGTGTTAGAGTTTTCTCTAGTGAGGGTACTCCAATACTTAAATCAACTCATAGATGGTGGAGATAATAATTAGTAAGAGTTCAAGATTAATATTTTAGATCTGTGTCATAAGGATTAAATGCCTCATACTTGTTTCGATGGAGATATTTATAGGTTGGTTGGTTGATAGCCTACGATACCTATGAATTGATGTGATTTATTGATAGAACAAGACATGATTAACATAATAATTTCTACATTAAATATCTCTTCTCATTTAATACCTTACATATTCTAGAGGCTTCAAGCACACATCCTTTTAATCCCATTGCAGATCCCATCAACCATGGCTATGTTACATCTTGAGGCCTACGTCTAGAATCATCTATTAGCACAATCCTTCCACAACTCCACATGAAATGACATAACTTTTAATACTTTTAAATTGTAGTAATTCTTTTAAAAAAAATATATCATTTCGTTTATAAATTTAAGATGACAATCATAAAACTAATATTTTACATTAAATAACAATATTCATCATACCATATTTTAAGCAATATTATGAACTTGCATTCTTAATATATGAGAAATATATATTTTTAGTTATTAACGTTTGCTTATTTTTTAATTTAACTCTTTTATTTTTTCTATTCAACTTCTCAATGTTTTTCAACTTTCACCAATAGGAACTTCTTCCATTAAGTTTTCCATTCATCACTAATACGTGGCAATATTGGATTGGTAGAGAGTGATGAATTTAAATAAATTACATATTATAAAATATATAATAATCAAATGAAATAATGAAAAAAATTGGGAAAATAAAAAGGCAGAAATTAATATATATATATATATATTTCTTCTTCCTCTGTCCTTATTGTTCAACTTTGTTGCGATCCGCTCAACTTTGAAGTTAAAAATTGGAGCCTTGCCATCTTCTCTGATTCGCCATTTATCCTTGCTGGCTTAATTTCTCTCTTTGTTCTTTATTCAGCATTCTATTGATTTATACTCCAATTTTTATTTTATTTTTTTGGAAACCCTAAAACCTAAGTTGATTTTCTCTCTCCAAAAGATAGGAAGAGCAAAGAAGTAGGAGTAGCGTAATATAACAATGTGAAATCGAATGCGTCGAAGGTAGGAGAATCAAATTCCTCCAATGAAGAAACATTAGCTCTGGATTTGGTAGTTAAAAATTTGCCATCTATTGATTTCCGAGGACACTTGTAGATGTGATGTACGTCTTTGGGATATTAAGAATTTATTTCATATCCTAAATTTAAAGAGAAGGGTTTGATTAATGGAGAAACACTACGCCTAGACCAGAATTTTAGAAATGGATAGACTGTTGCGACGTCCAAGTTACCCGATAGTCCACCGCCTACCCTAATTTAAAGATATTTTACTAGATCCATTTCTGTTCTCACTTCCCCTTTTCTATTTCCATTAGTTGTACGAATTGTTTTCTTATTCATCCGCTTGTCTTCTTTCTATTGTCAGCCAAAAAAATACACACACACATGTTACTGCCAAATTGAAATTGTACGCTTTGCATGTGCTTTTCCAGTCTGGACAAGATAATTAAACATTGAATTGTTCTTGTGCATTAGACAAAGGTTTATCACTAGAAGCTGAATGGAAATGCTGTCGGAAACTTCCACAGATGATCACTTCTCTGGGAAGCAGTCCGCTTGTTTATTATTTTAGACAAGTCAAAATTAACCCTGTACAGTGGTCTTAAAATTACTTGTCTTATGATATCGTAAAATATATCAATGTTAAATCGAAAAACTGGCCAAAACTATCTTGGACCAGTGCCGTAAACATTAGTCATCGACGGTATGAACCAATTCTACAGCCCATTGGTTGGAAGAAAAGAAGTTGAAAACTGGATTAGAAAGTGTTACAGGCAACTCAAAATGAAATCGCCGATTCTTAAGAATTTCTCCACAAAGAATTGAGTGCCAATTCACACTTGCATCCGCATTCACATTATCATATTCAAACCACTTTTGTTTAATTCCCTGTTCACCGATTTGGTCATCACTCATCCATTTTGGCATCATTCCATGTGGTCCCCGTCCAATGTCCAACCAGACACACTGACTTCTTACACCCTAGACCCCATTTAACCGGAACGTTAAAAACTAGGGGAAAGCTACAGTACAGTTATCAATGCTTCATTCATGTGCAAAAATAGACCACTCAACTACCCTGTTTTCGGGATTCCAAGACCAATGAAGGTAAGTGCTCTGGACTATAGGGATGGTGTTAGTAACAAAAGCATGGGGTTTCAAAAGGGCTGGAGTTCAGAAAGAGTGAGCAGCAATAGCAGGAGACACATTGATGCGGTGCCGTCTCCGCCTTTTAATAGCGGTAGAGCATTGCCTTCCAAATGGGAAGATGCAGAGAGGTGGATATGTAGTCCTGTTTCTGGGAATGGTGGTCGAGGAAGCAAGAACGGTGACACTAATGGGGATAGTACTAATACTAACATCGGTGTTGTCAATAATGATGGTTATAACTATAATGTGCGGAGAAGGCCTAAATCGAAAAGTGGTCCACTGGGGCAATGGGCACATGCCACTGCAGGAGCGTACTATTCAAATTATTCGCCGGGGGCTCCAGTCCTAGAGGGGTGGAATGGAAGGACTTTCATGTTGGGATCTCCTTTTTCAACAGGGGTTTTGGTGGCCGATGAAGCGGTGATTAATTATGTAGGAGGGAACGGTGGGAAGTTTCTGGATAGCAATCCCAGGAATTCAGGTTCGGCCGATTTGTTAAAGTCTATACCTGTTCGCTTGTTTATTTTTGTTTATCAGATTGCTTTCCCAGTGGATTATGGTTCTCAGGCTAGACTCGGGATTTTTGTTGAGTTCTAGATTGTTGATTATAAATGTTCATTGTTAGCAAGATGACTTGTTGAGGAAAGGCCATATGTGAACTAAGCGATATTTATACATTGTAGTTTTAAGAATTCTGGAATGCTTTGCATACATGACGGTATTTGGTTTTAAGTACGTTGGGTAGAAGGAAAGAAGAAAGATATTTCATCGACGAATTGTGTATGGAGGCTCTTCTGGTGCGAGGGCCTCCCATGGGCAGTGAAAATTGGTATCAAGAAGTTTGTGTCTGCCTGCGTATAATCTAGCTCTTAAAAGATTTGGCTCTTACGATTTTGGGCCTCAACTTAACAATTCAAAAGGTTTAGCATCAAGTTGGATATTTGATAAAAACTTGTTTTAAAACTAGAAAATGCACATTATCAGCAATGAATTAAATGGCAAAGTGATATATATATATATATATATATATACATATCTATACACTAATAGCTTCCAAGTCGTGCATTGTAATTAAATATTTCTGCCATCACATGACTTTATGTTGCTTTGTTTGATCGAAGAACAGATGACAGTAATCCTAATGAAAGTGAGGGTGCAGCGAATGGCGTTTATCAGGCTGTTTCGCGGAGGGATATGGGAACTCAAATGAGCCCTAAGAACAGCATCTACTCATCACCCAAAACAAAGACTTCATACTGTTGCTCCCCACCTCCGTGCCCGAGTTCAGATCATGGCAAATTGGAAGTCAGGGACGTGTTGATGTACAAAAGATCCAACTTGATAAGCCGGTCTAAAAGATATGCTGCCAGAATTACAAAGAGAGGATGGCAGGTTGTTGAAGGCTCCAATAAGTTTCCACAAGATTCTCACTCTTCATCTTTTGACTCAAGGGAGGCACCAAAGAACATGCCATGGTGTGTATAATCATTAGCCTAGATGTTTCAGGTGGAAAATTCTTTAAACACCATTCCACTGGCCTAAGAAACCAACACTTAATATTTAATTTTTTAATTCATTATATCGAAATTTTATTCTTTCTTTTCGTTTTTTTTTTTTTCAATAATTTTGTGAGCATGGAAGGTAGTCAGGCAGACCTCAGTATCATTTTGCATAAGCATCAAGGATGCCTATTGTGAATTGATGCCCTCAAAAACCTCCATCTGCAGGTTGCCAAGGGAAGAAGCGAAGATAGTTGCATGGGAAAATCTACAGAAAGCAAAAGCTGAGGCAGCAATAAGAAAACTAGAGGTAATAAATCGGGCTATTCTTGGAACTTGGAGGTCAGACTCGATAAAAAGAAGAGGCGCATTCACTAACTGCTAATTAATTTTCCCTTCAGATGAACCTGGAGAAGAAGAGATCATCTTCAATGGAAAAGATCTTGAACAAGCTGCGAAAAGCCGAGGTAAAAGCTCAAGAAATGAGAAGCTCGATCTCATACGATGATCACACTTCCAAGACATCCCACAAGAGTAAATCGTTTCATATGCATTTGCATGCTAACTCCTTCCACAAGTGTTTTCAATGTTACTATTCATAGTTTCTTCCTGCGTTCAGTTGACGTGCACCAGTCTAAACTAACTTGGAACGAAATTCGATTTCCCATCGCGTTTTAGTGCTTAAACACCCATCTTCTCATTTTGTTTCAAGTTCATTTTGTATTGATTTGGAAAGATTATTTTTAGGATGGCATAGATTTTTGGTTTTCCACCCAAGCTGTGTATATTATTAACTAGAAAAACAACTACAACTGGTGTGAATGAAAACCAAACAAATATCTATCACCATACTCTTGGACAAATTTTTCTTTTGTTTTGTATCATAATTCATGAAGCTTTTACTTTATCAGTAATGCTATGTTGGATAAGCCAGATTAAGAAAATTCCGAAAAGCCCATCTCTCTTTGGGATGTGCCTGATAAGATAAATGGCATTCCTTTCTACTTTGTAAATTGAGATTTGATTGGTTAGTGATCATAATCTGACTCGCAACTCGGCAGCCTTTATCGGAAGGCAATTTCGGTTTGTTTATTATTTATTGTTCATACAAACGTTTGATATGGAAATAGACTGCTCCTATTTCCATAGTCTTTTTTTTTTTAATGGATTTTGGATTAATATTATGAACCAAGTTTTGTATTGGGAACTGATCTAACCTATTGTGTATGTGATATGTTGATGAATTGAGTTAGGATTTGTGATATTTAAGTGACTAGATTAGAATGTTTTGGTTTTCACAATAAAAATTAAAAATTTATTGTAAAATTAGAATTTTGTGATTCTATTTATTTGGAAAAGAAACCGTGATTCTTTGACGCAAGGGATATTAAAGTGAAATTTCGTAAAATGGGGATGTGTAACCTTGTTTTGATTTAATTGATTAAACCTAGTGTTTGCTCTTAACGTAGGTTAATTAATTTTTCCATGTAAGGATATTGGGAAAAAAATTATTATTTATGTATCCAAATTGAATTAGGTATAGGAAATGGAATTTGATTTGGTAAAATTGATAAATATACAACTCCAAAGGGAAGTGACTTTAATAATTGGACCACTGTGACTTGGTGGAAAAGTAAGAGCCTTGTTGTATTTTTGCTTAAATTCCTAGTAATAACTGGGATTCATAACTCAATAGTAGAATTATCCTTTACACTACTATGAACTCAAATTCTCTATATTTACTACTTAAAACTTTTATGTTAATTATTTTCTACTTTCTTTATTAATTTTAAATTAATTTTCTTGCATTCAAATTTGACCTCTTAAATAATAATAGGGCTAAAACTAGTTTTGTTAGTATTGATAGAACAATTTGAGCTTAACCCCCTAAGGTCCCTATCAACTCATTCAGGCTCTTGTTTAAGTTCCTTTCTCTTATGCCGATCTCCTACTAACCTAGAATTACATGATCCATTTCTAAATCGGGAGTTCTCAACCTCCTCATTTAAATCAGATTCCTATACCTATCCCCCGCAATACATAAGTGTGTGAGAATAATATAAATAAGGAAAGGGAGTTGGTCAAAGATATGCCCTGCCATGTTGGGAGAAAATCTCGGGAATTAATATACCTACCAAGTTAAGATTATCTAGAATGCCTATAAATAGAGGATAAGGGTGATTAGGTAAAGGACTTTTGAATCCTCAAATTCTTGATATTCTCCTTATTCTTCTCTTTTGTAAACTTAGCCATTGGAGTGACCATGTTAGAATAAACTCCAACACCCCCATAACCTAATTTGTTTCTACTTTATAGGCAATTCGACCACCCTTTGGAAGTTTAACACAACATTTGGCACCATCTTCGTGATCTTACTCATGACCAAACAAATAGCATTTGGCTCTAAAACAATCAAATCAAATAAAAAAACCTATACATGGGCTAATAAGTAAATTGATGACATGGACATCAACCAAATTGATGATTATATCAATATGCTCTTAGACCTAAAAGAGAGCAAAAGGGTTGATCCATTAACACAATTTTCCCTAAATCAAACCCCCTTCACCCCAAGCAATCTAAGATGAGATCCTATTTTCAAATGTTTACCTCTAGTAGCTTGATACATATGATGGGATTATAAGCCTAGACAATCACCTTGCCACTTTAGAACAATGATGAATATGCACAACCTTAGTGATGTGGTTTGTTACAACGCTTTTCCGAGCACTCTATGTAAGGCTGTTTGTACATGGTATCACAATTTATCACAAAACTCCATCTCTTCACTCAATGAATTGGCTAACCAGTTCTAGCAACACTTCTTGGCCATCAAACTCCCTATGAAAGACTCATCAACACAGAACTTAATAAAATAGGGTCATGATGAATCGATTGGGGATTACCTTATTAGGTTCAACATTGTAATATAAAGGTGTTATCCTGCATGCAATCATTTAAAGTGTCAAGCCTGTTGGAGATTTCTTCAAATCCCTAGCAAAGAGCAAGTCCAATAGCTTTAAAGAGTTTAAGGAGAAAGCTACAAAATACATCTAGTAGGAGGACTTTATCATATCCATAAGATAGTTCAACTAAAGTAAGTTAGACAAAAAGAAGGACAATGAAGGATCTATCAAGGATCGCTTAAGCCCAAAGCAAGATGAAGGGTCATTAAGAGATGATGATCCAAGAGATAGAAAATGCTCCATCCCAAGTTTCATAACATATACCCGACTAAACCGGTTAGTGGGGATATTTTCATGTAAGTTTACAACATGAGTATTCTACCAAAACTGACAAGACTATAGGGAAATTTGAACAAGAAAATCTCCAACAATTATTGCAACTTCCATCGAGACAAGGGTCACAATACAGATAAATGCTATTTGCTTAAAAATGCTCTTGAAGGTTTTATCCAACACAGATATCTCTGAGAGTATATAGCTGACCCTAATAACTTCATTAAATGACCTACTTAGAGATAACGAGAAGTGTAGGGTTGCAATGAGCCAAAAGAAGGCAACAATCCAATGGTGTTATTAACACCATTGTTGGGGGGGCCAAAAAGGAGGCTGATTGAGCTCCTTGAGTTTAGTTAAGGCTCTAACTAGTCAGTAGGTGATGAGCTTGCACAACAAGAAGCCAAAAGTGGACACTTCTATATCCTTTTCTGATGATGACTGATGGGAAAATTTCTAGCACAATCGACATTTTCAGAACCCGATTTGGATGATGATCCAAATCGCTCATATTTTACCTTATGTCTTTATTTCTAATAAATATTTGAGAATATTCTTACAAGTACAATGATAATTCTCCATGGGATGCCAATATGTCCTACAACCGCTGTTGGACACAGAACGTTTTCAGGATGACAATCAAAGACCCGCTGCGATTGCTTTCTATTCCAAGGCATTGGATCATGAAGACTTATGTTATTTTGTACCTTGTAATTATTTTATGAACTATTTTGGTTGTATTTTGGTTTTGGGACACTTTTATTTCCTTGTAATTTTCATTTAGGGCTAGCCACCTTAAAAGTGGCAAACTTGTAATTTTGACCACTTTTTAACCCTAAGAGTAGCAAGTATAAATACTTGCTTAAGAGAGGGTTTGAGGAGGCCAATTTTGCAGAATTGAGAGACACTTTCACGTGTGGAATTAGGGTTCTTGCCTTAGTTCAAAACTCTTATCAATTTCAACCCAAGAATTGTAATTGTGGCGAGTACGACAAAGGGGAATTATGAGTCATATCGATTCCATCTTTGTTGTATGTTCATTTCTTCTCTAGTGAGTCATATCTAGGGTAGATTTGAATCTTTCTTGGACATATTTTTGTTTGTTTTTCATGAATAATCATCTTTTAAGATTGATTGTTCATTGACACTTAAATAATATACATATCATCTTAGCTTGTTGCGAGAATTTGTGATTGAAAGGGGGAAGTGGATTTCACGATTTTATTGTTTTCTTTGATCTGATTTCCACGTGATTTTCAATCCTTATTGTGGTTACTTGGTGAATGTTACAAATATAGATTATAATTACATCATTTGATCAACATTTTCCATCAAAATCTACAAGGTGTTCACGTGGAGTGTCTCATTAGTGGACCGGTTTGTGATTGACTTGAGAATTGTTTTTCTTGAGTCATTTGATTGTACTTCAAAGTGGATTTAGGCACATCATCTTTTGGTATCAGAGCACAAGTTGAGAGAAGGGATTTATGGTTGTTTGATTTCGTGATATTCATCTTCAATTAGGGTATTCAATTTGAACCGCAAATTGTGTTGTTGTGTAATTTGTGAGTTGCGAGATTACCTTGATTGGAATTTTAATTTGCTGTTTGTTGGAGTTGGATTTGGAAGGTTGTTGTATCTTCTTGTGATTAATAATTTTCGTGGAAGGGAAGAAGCATAGAAATGTTGTTTAATTCAATAATTTCTGAACTTGAAAACTCACCAATTTCTTGCCGTGACTAGTTATGGCGTGGAGGACGTTATGTAGTTTGTTGTTGTGATTTCCATTGTGTAATTCTGAATTGGGGAGAAACGATTTGCAGTTTCCAGATTTGAGTAGTATGGGAAAAAGGGAAGTTATTTGATTTTCAAAACAAGCATTAAGATTGAAGGAGTTAATGAGTGTTTGTTTGAATTTGAAAATCATTTCTTACCAATTGTGGAAGGGTTGCAATTAGTGAAGTGGTTTGAAATTCAAATTGGAGTTGCTGCCTATTGTTGATTTTTGGATTACATTTGTGGAAAGTGGAATATTTGTTTTGTTGTCATCCTTGCCATGGAAAGTGGAAGCATACTTGTTATTATTGCATTTTGTTGTTGTTGCCTTAGGAGTTATTGGTGAAGTGAGTGTTTTGTGGAATTTGGGAAAAGTTGTTGCACCGTGATTGAAAAGAGTAGGAAATATTATTGTTGAGGTAGCTGAATTTATTATGCACCGTGTATAGAAAAGGTGTGTATGTGTGGCATTGCATTTGTGTGCTAAGTAAATAGTGTGTGTATGGTGTTATTGTAACGTGGTGAAGTGAAGGGAGTGTGCTACAAATTATTTGAGATTACATTTGTACTTCAGATAACTCGCATCCACAAACATGTAATATGATAGTGTGAATGGGGACATTGGCAATGAGGCCAATAGCCAAGTGGGTGGCAAGCCAGGTCGTCGCAATATAAGTGGAAGAACTCTAGATGAGCAACTTCAGAACCTTACCACAATTGTTGCTACATTGGCAACAAGAATTGATAGGATGACATTACCACCACCACCTGTGGTAAACCTTCAGGCACCACCTAGAGTAGAAGGAGATTATCATGCTCTTAGGGAAGACAGAGATGATAATTTTGGGGTTAATCCATACCCGGACAAGGAATTTAGACTACCTCGAGGACTAGAGTGTGCGAAGCTACAGATGCCTTCATTTGATGGTAGGGGTTCCGCCGATGATTACCTAGACTGGGAAGACCAAGTTGAGGGTCTTTTCAAGTGTTATGAGATTGATGAAGACTCCAAGGTACATCTCGCAGCTGTAGAGTTCATAGGGTATGCCGCTTTGTGGTGGAAAAATATGGTGATCAGTAGGCAAAGGGATGGAGAGACCGAAATACACACTTGGAGAGACATGAAACGTGTTTTGAGGAATAGGTTTGTACTGAAACACTACAGGCATGAGTTATTTATGTGTCTCCAGACACTATGACAGGGGGGTAAAATAGTGGATGACTATGTATAGGAGTTTGAGACACTAGTGATCAGATGTGGATCAGTTGAACCTCCTAAACAAACCCTAGCACGTTTTGTATCTGGGTTGAAGTATGAGATAACTTGTGTAGTTGAGCTTCAGTGATATATTACACTTGATGAGGCTATACAGTTAGCCTTGAAAGTGGAAAGACAGAGGCAATCCTATTCATTCTATGTTACTAGGAGCAAGCCCAGCACTAATTCAAAGCCCATGGGGGTTGTTTGGTCAGTTGGATGGGTCAAAGGGAGCAGGTGAGCATTTCAGGGTTGTAGATGAAATTATCCCTACTACAGAAAAGGAGAAAAATGTTTCTGGGAAAGGCAAAGAGGTAGTTAGATCTGATTTGGGGCAGTTGGTACAAGGGTCAACCAGTGGGAAGATGCGCTAGATTAAATGTTTCAAATGCATGGGATTTGGACATATAGCTACGCAGTGTCCCAATAAAAGGGTGATGACCGTCATGGAGGGTAATGAGGAAGAGACTATTGAGCCTACAGATTTATCCTTAGCCTTATAGGAGTATTATGATGATGAACATGCTGAAACACATAGGGATAAAAAGGGAGGAAAATACTCACCCATTAATGTGTTACACCGGGATATAACTATTTCTCCAAATACCAGGGACATACAGAGGAAGAATCTATTCCACACACCTTGTCAGATTCGAGGTAACCTATGTATGCTTTTCATTGATAGTGGTAGTTGTACTAATGTCATATCTACTGCATTAGTAGAAAACTTACAATTAACCACTAGCTCTCATCCTAACCTGCATAAAGTGCATTGGTTGGACAACCGAGGTAGTTTGCATGTTACACAGCGAGCAATGGTACCAATCAGTATAGGAGATCGGTATAGTGATGAGATTATCTGTGATGTGCTTCCTATGTATGCCTTTCATTTACTACTGGGTCGACCATGGCTATTTGATAGAAAGGTGTTACATGATGGGTTTAGAAACACTTACATGTTTCAGAAGGATGGTATTCGGATTTTATTGACTCCTTTATCTTCGTCCAAGGTTCGTTCTTTCCAGAAATTAGTCAGAAGCATATATAGTTCTTTTAGATTTTCAGCTAACAAGCCATTCCAAACATCAAGTTTCAGTCCAAGAAAAGATCCTCTAGATTTGAGGGCAAATCTTTCAAAAGCCCGAGGAGATTATGGGAAAATTTCTAGCACAGTCGACATTTTCAGAACTCGATTTAGATGATGATCCAAATTGCTCATATTTTACCTTTTGTCTTTATTTCTAATAAATATTTGAGAATAATCTTATAGGTGCAATGATAATTCTCCATGGGATGCCAATATGTCCTACAACCGCTGTTGGACACAAAACATTTTCAAGATGACAATCAAAGACCCGCTGCGATTATTTTCTATTCCAAGGCATTGGATCATGAAGACTTATGTTATTTTGTACCTTGTAATTATTTTATGAACTATTTTGGTTGTATTTTGGTTTTGGGACATTTTTATTTTCTTGTAATTTTCATTTAGGGCTAGCCACCTTTAAAGTGGCAAACTTGTAATTTTGACCACTTTTTAACCCTAGGAGTAGCAAGTATAAATACTTTCTTAAGAGAGGGTTTGAGGAGGCCAATTTTGCAAAATTGGGAGACACTTTCACGTGTGGAATTAGGGTTCTTTCCTTAGTTCAAAACTCTTATCAATTTCAACCCAAGAATTGGAATTGTGGAGAGTGTGACGAAGGGGAATTGTGAGTCATATCGATTCCATCTTTATTGTATGTTCATTTCTTCTATAGTGAGTCATATCTAGGGTAGATTTGAATCTTTATTAGACATATTTATGTTTTTGTTTTCGTGAATAATCATCTTTTAAGATTGATTGTTCATTGAGCACTTGAATAATATATATATCATCATAACTTATCGCGAGAATTTGTGATTGAAAGGGGCAAGTAGATTTCACGGTTTTATTATTTTCTTTGATCTGATTTCCATGTGATTTTCAATCCTTATTGTGGTTACTTGGTGAATTTTACAAATAGAGATTATAATTACATCATTTGATCAACATTTTCCATCAAAATCTACAAGGTGTTCACGTGGATTGTCTCATTAGTGGACCGGTTTGTGATTGACTTGAGAATTGTTTTTCTTGAGTCATTTGATTGTGCTTCAAAGTGGTTTTAAGCACATCAATGACCTTGAGGGGATTCAAACCCCTCTTGAAGATGGCCTAATGATCAATGTTAGGATCATCAAATTTGACATGTAGAAAATCTTAGGCAATGTAGGTAGCTTTGTAAATATAATCTTTAAATATGCCTCTGATCAGATGCAACCCAAGTTCAAGATGAATATGAAGCCATACAATCATGATTTTTTATGAGTTCAATAACTAATCCGTATAGGCTGTAGGCATCGTCACCCTACCCATGGAGCTTGGAGACTACGACATTATGGCTTAGCACAATATAGAATTCTTAGTGGTAAACTACTAGTAGCCTTACAATGTAATCCTTGGATAATCAAGCTAGAACACATTAAAGATGATTTCCTCTACACTATACCTAAAGGTAAAATTCCTAACACCCGAAGGAGTGGGTGTGTGTTGAGGAAACCAAGAGCTAGTGCACAATTTATGTTTAAAGGCTTTAAAGTAGGAGGAGGTCTTCATTATAGAAGTTAGACTTGAGGAGAAGCTAAGTTTTGGGGGAGAATTGGCTAAGGAGACTAAAGAAATCTAGCTTGGTAGTAGCCTTAAGCAGATAACGCGAGTAGGAATGTCAATGCCTATAGAATTCAAACATCAATTTGTTGACTTCCTTAAATCTAATAACGCTGTGTTTGTTTGGTCCCCTTTAGACATGCTTGGCATCTTACCTAAAATGATGATGTATTGCCTCAACATAGATAGTAATGTCAAATTCTTCAAGCAAAAAAAGAGACACTTTGCACCAGATTGGCAGATAGTCGTTAAGGAAGAAGTGCAAAAGCTGCTAAAGGTAGGATTCATAAGGGAGGAACATTACCCCACATGGCTAGCTAATTGTGTACTAGTTAGGAAGCTAAATGAGAAGTGGTAGATATTATAGATTATACAAATCTCAACCAAACTTACCCAAAGGACTGTTTTTGCCTCCTTTAAATTAACCAACTTGTCGATTTTACCTCCGACCATGCATTCCTTAGTTTTATGGAAACTTTTTTTGGATATAAATAAATTAAGATGGAGCCAGAGGATGAAGTACACACTTCATTCACTAACTTTGGGACTTATTACTATAAAGTCATGCCTTTTAGCCAAACAATCTTGAGGCTACATATCGAAGATTGATGCCAAACCCTTCCCTTTGCGCTGCAATTGCCTTTCTATCTTCATAGCCATGTGCACCATATCCTCTATCTCTACATAGTGTTACAACTCCACTCTGTCGGCTATGTCCTTATTAAGTCCATTGAGAAACCTTACCATGGTGGCCTCTCTATCTTCCTCTATATTTGCTCGGATCATCGCAATCTCCATTTCCTTGTAGTATTCCTCCACACTCTTTGTTCCTTGAACAAGGCTTTGCAATCTTTGGTGCAAGTCCCTATAATAATGGCTTGGAACAAATCTGCGTCTCACGATAGCTTTCATTTCAACCCAAGTTTGGATTGGTCTTTCACTATTTCTCCTCCTACTTACAAGAAGTTGATCCCACCATACAAGTGCATATTCTCTAAACTCCACCGCTACAAGTTTTATTTTCTTTTCCTCCGAGTAATTGTGACATTCGAAGATTAATTCCACTTTTCGCTCCCACTCCATATATGCATCCGGACTATTCTTCCCCAGAAAGGATGGAATTTTCATTTTGATACTCCCAATATTCTGATCAAGATCATTTTGGTTCCTCCTACCTCTTCCATAATTTCTGCCTTCATTGACCAAGGTAGCTTAATCGTCAAATTTCTCTTTAGACTCTTCTACATATTGAGGTGTAGCTTGCCTCCTTGCCCTTGGATTGTTTTGGGTAGCCCCTTCACGCAAGGCATTGATCTTGTTTTGTTGCTTTTCCAAAGTGTCATTCATGTTGCCAAGAACAAGTTGAATCCTCTCAAACTATTGTTGCATAGCCTTGAGAAGAAATTCTTGGTCTTTTGGTGCACTTAATCCACTTCCTTCCATTTTGCAATATGAAATATAAAAAAAAATAATAAAAAAACAAGAAACTCACAAACACTCCCTCACGTGTTTCCCTCGTAGTAATTAACACTTCTCTTGTGTTTAACTCAAATTGGTTTTTACTCTCTTTTAAGCTCACACTCTCTTACCTTTTACCACTCAATTAATCTTTATGATTTTATACGTAAGGGCTAAATCAAACAACAATCAAGATCTTAAAGTAATTCAATTTTATCAGAGAAATCCTAAAAATAAGCAACAAGGATATGTGAAACAAAACTAGAAGCAAAGCAAAATAACCAATAAAGAAAAGACACACACTTGATGTATATGATGACTAGTAAAGAAATAGAATGACAAATACTAAATTTAAGAAGGAAACTTGTAATTCCTTACAAATTAACACCCAAACACTTCAAGAACAGATTTTTTTTTTGTTTGCAAAATTAGACTCAATAGAGGTGAGTCGATTCTACACAGCCCAAGGAATCAATATCATAAATCAAATAGAGGATGACATTTAGAACTGAATTCTCCCTTTTTTTTTTTTGGTTTGTGAATAGCAAGAACAAGATCAACAAAGCAAGAAGAAGATCAATAAGGCTAATGGAAAGAAACAAAAAATTAAAAGGATAGATAATTGCTTGGTATACCTTGCTCTGATACCAAATGATGCGGAACCTCAAGACCCAAATTGTTTCATAGAACTCGTTACCAATCAAATCAGAATTTGATTTTCAACAAAGTAATTAGAACGGTTTGTTAAATTACCCAAGAACACGTTTGTGAAAAGAACTCAAGTTATAATTGAAAATTACCCCTTGAACCCAAGATCAAAGTATTCAAGAACAATAGAAATAGGGATTAAAAATTGAAATACAAAAGATGAACTCAATTGCATTCAACTCAACACCTTATGCATAAAAACACAAGAAAACAAACTCTCTTATATTCCAATCTGGAAACTCAATACAACTTACATGATGCTTAAAACAAAACTAAACAGCCCTATTTATAGAGTTTTTCCATCAAAAGTACATCGAACCTAGACAATCAAGGTAGTGTCACTAATTAACTCTTATAACTCTCACCTGGTTGGAAAAACTGCTGAAATTTATTACAAGGAGTTGTTCCAAGGTTCAATGAATGTAGACATTACTTGGATGGCTAGAAATGAGATGGGCTGAATCCAAATCTAATCTTTTAGCCCAACTAAATTGATGAACTTGGGCTCTTTAAAATCTCCAAGCTTGCATAGCCCATTATCAACCCATTTTTGCACAAATAATTGAAGTTGTTCCTTTAGTCTTTTAGTTTGGGCCCTGGTGATTGGTCTACTAAAATCTCCAAGATAATTCTCCAAGTCACTTTCTTGAACATTAGTGGCATGTGGAGTAACATTTGTATCATTCCACCACACCCCCCACCCTCCCCCCCCCCCCCCCCCCCCCCCCTTTCGAAAGGATTCATCCTCGAATCAGATCCTGCATCAATATCAAAGAGAGATAAATAAAAAACATTAAAAGTAGCTGAAACACCATACTCACCAGGTAGATTAATGCGGTATGCATTGTCATCGATCTTCACAACAACTTGAAAAGGCCCATCTCCACGAGCATCCAATTTTGATTTCCTTTTAGAAGGAAATCTTTCCTTACACATATGAACCCAAACCCAATCTCCTGGTTCAAATGACACCATGCGCCGTCCTTTGTTAACTTGAGATGCAATTTGCTCATTTCGCCTCTCTATCTTTTGTCTTGCTTTGTCATGAATGGATTTAACCATTTCTACCTTTTTATGTCCATCTGTATTAAAAATTTCACTCAAAGGAACAGGCAAAAGATCCAAAGGAGTTAGCGGATTAAAACCATACACAATTTCAAAAGGAGAAAACCCAGTAGTAGAATGCACACTCCTATTATATGCAAATTCAACAAAAGGTAGATTATCTTCCCAAGTTTTAATATTCCTTCCAATCAAAGCACGTAATAAGGTTCCAAGAGTCTTATTTACTACTTCAGTTTGCCCATCAGTTTGAGGGTGTGAAGTAGTAGAAAACAACAGTTTAGTACCAAGTTTGGACCAAAGCACTTGTCAGAAGTGGCTCAAAAATTTAACATCCCGATCGGACACAATGGTCTTAGGAATGCCATGTAAATGCACAATATCACGAAAGAACAAATCAGCAATATGCACAACATCATCAGTTTTATGACATGGTATGAAATAAGCCATTTTAGAAAAACGATCCACAACTACAAAAATTGAATCTCAGCCTTTTCTAGTCCTAGGTAGACCTAAAACAAAATCTATAGAAATGTCAACCCAAGGATGTGAAGGTACTGGCAAGGGCATGTATAATCCATGGGGTTGAGTTCTAGATTTATCTTGTCTACATGAAATGCAACTAGAACAGATTTTCTCAACACTCTTACGCATATTAGGCCAAAAGAAGTGTTCATGCAAGATGCTCAAAGTTTTATCAATGCCAAAATGTCCCATAAGACCTCCACTATGAGCTTCACGAACAAGCAATTCCCTAATTGAACTATTAGGATACAACAATTTCCCTCCTTTAAAAAGAAATCCCTCATGCTTATAGAAATCACGGAATGTAGCATGCTTATAAGCATTATAAACATTAAAGAAATCACTATCATGTGCATACAACTCCTTCAAATGCTTAAATCCTAACAGCTTCGTTGAAAGAGTAGAGATTAGAGCATAACTTCTAGATAATGCATCTGCCACAATATTCTCTTTACCTTGCTTATATTGGATCACATATGGAAAGGATTCTATGAATTCCATCCATTTGGCATGACGCTTGTTCAACTTACCTTGTCCTTTCAAGTGTTTTAGTGACTCATGATCTGTATGAATCACGAACTCCTTTGGTAACAAATAGTGCTGCCATGTCTCTAATGCCCTCACTAAAGCATACAACTCCTTATCATAAGTTGAGTAGTTAAGTTGTGCTCCATTTAGCTTTTCACTAAAATAAGCAACAGACCTCTTTTCCTACAATAAAACAGCACCTATACCAATCCCGGAGGCATCACATTCAATTTCAAAAGTTAAATCAAAGTTAGGCAGCCTCAACAATGGTACACTACTCAACTTTTCCTTTAGCAAAGAAAATGCATGTTCTTGTTCCTTACCCTAAATCAGCCCCTTATCTTTTTTCATGATTTCAGTTAATGGAGTAGCAATTGTGCTAAAATCTTTGACAAATATCCTATAGAAACTTGCCAAGCCATGGAAACTTCTCACATCACTCACGGTCTTACGTTTCGGCCATTCTTGGATAGCCTTTACCTTTTCACTATCTACTTCAATTCCATTTGTACTCACCACATAACCCAAGAAAATGATGCAATCGATGCAAAATGAACATTTCTTCATGTTAACATACAACTTGTACTTACATAAAGCATCAAACACACATTTTAAATGCATAACATGCTCATCAACGGATTTGCTATGCACTAGAATGTCATCAAAATAGACAACCACAAACTTTCCATTGAGCTCACGCAAAACATGGTTCATTAAGCGCATAAATGTACTAGGTGCATTGGTTAGGCCAAAAGGCATTACCAACCACTCATACAATCCATCTTTTGTTTTAAAAGAGGTTTTCCACTCATCACCTGGTTTCATTCTAATTTGGTGATAACCACTTTTCAAATCAATTTTTGAAAAGACACATGCACCAAGCAACTCATCTAACATGTCATCAAGTCGAGGTATAGGGTGTCGATATTTTACTGTTATTTTGTTGACGACTCTACAATCCACATACATACGCCAACTTCCATCCTTCTTTGGTACCAACAATACAGGTACTGCACATGGGCTTAGACTTTCTCTTATATGTCCCTTCATCAAGAGCTCATCCACTTGCTTTTGTAGTTCTTTTGTTTCCTCAGGATTGCTTCTATATGCCGGCCTATTTGGAATGGCAGCCTCGGGAAGGAGATCAATTTGATGTTCTATTCCTCTCAAAGGTGGTAAACCTTGAGGTAAATCATTGGGAAAAACATCATTGTATTCTTGCAAAACAACAACAACACTTGGCAAAGAAGGTCAACGTCGTTGGTAGAAAAATAAGCCTCGTTGTACAAAAGTACAATCATTGGCCTATGAGTGATTAAAGCCTTCCTCACGTCCCTCATTTTTGCATAGAAACTCATTTTGTTTTCCTCTTTTCTTTCTATGGCTGAATGCTCCTCACTCACTCTCTCTTTTTCACTCTTCTTATCATCTTCTTTTTTCTCACTTTTCTCTTTTTCTTTTCCACTTTCTTTTCTTTTTCTCTCGACCTCTTTTTGAACAAACTCTCCATGAGACTTCTCAAGTTGCAATTGATCTTCAAAGATCTGTTTAGGAGTCAAAGGAAGAAGAGTATGCTTTTTGCCTTCTTTCTCCACCATGTACCTATTAAGATAACTATCATGGTTCACTCTCCTATCCCACTGCCATGGCCTACCTAACAACAAGTGACTTGCTTGCATAGGAACAACATCACAGGTAACCTCATCACGGTACCTTCCAATAGCAAATGGAGCCCTCACTTGTTTAGTAACCTTCACTTCCCCACTATTGTTAAGCCATTGCAATTTATAAGGTCTTGGATGTTTAGTAGTTTCCAATCCCAACTTATTCACGAATAAAGTACTAGCCACATTCACACAACTACCCCCATCAATTACCAAACTACACACTTTCCCTCCAACTAAGCACCTAGTATAAAAAAGATTTTCCCTTTGCAATCTAACCCCCTCACTATCCTCTTTCACTTGCATGTTAAGAGCACGCCTGGTAACCAACAATTGTCCCTCAGTAGGAAACTTAACATCACTACAATTATCCAAAGGAGGCATCTCATCCTCATCATCACTTTCCTCATCCGTCTCTACCCCATTTCCACGCATCACCATTACCTTTTTATTTGGGCATTGAGATGCTATGTGCCCATACCTAAACACCTAAAACACTTAATGTCACAACTTCTAGAGTTTTAGACAGAAGTAGTGACTTTATTTTTACTGTCAAATGATTGAAATGGTTGTGCCTTATCATCCTTCTTTGTTTGGGCAGCCTTGTTATCATTTCTCCAATTCGACCTCCAAGTATTGTTTTGAGCCGAAAATGTGTTGGCTTGCTTCCCCTTCCCATTGCACTGGAATTGCCTTTCTATCTTCATATCCATGTGCACCATATCTTCTATCTCTACATAGTATTGCAATTCCACTCTATCAGCTATGTCCTTATTAAGTCCATTGAGAAACCTTGCCATGGTAGCCTCTCTATCTTCCTCTATATTTGCTCGGATCATCGCAATCTCCATTTCCTTGTAGTATTCCTCCACACTCTTTGCTCCTTGAACAAGGCTTTGCAATGTTTGGTGCAAGTCCCTATAATAATGGCTTGGAACAAATCTACGTCTCACGATAGCTTTCATTTCAACCCAAGTTTGGATTGGTCTTTCACTATTTCTCCTCCTACTTACAAGAAGTTGATCCCACCATACAAGTGCATATTCTCTAAACTCCACCGCTACAAGTTTTATTTTCTTTTCCTCCGAGTAATTGTGACATTCGAAGATTAATTCCACTTTTCGCTCCCACTCCATATATGCATCCGAACCATTCTTCCCCAGAAAGGATGGAATTTTCATTTTGATACTCCCAATATTCTGATCAAGATCATTTTGGTTCCTCCTACCTCTTCCATAATTTCTGCCTTCATTGACCAAGGTAGCTTGATCGTAAAATTTCTCTTCAGACTCTTCTACATATTGAGGTGTAGCTTGCCTCCTTGCCCTTGGATTGTTTTGGGCAGCCCCTTCACGCAAGGCATTGATCTCGTTTTGTTGCTTTTCCAAAGTGTCATTCATGTTGCCAATAACAAGTTGAATCCTCTCAAACTATTATTGCATAGCCTTGAGAAGAAATTCTTGGTCTTTTGGTGAACTTACTCCACTTCCTTCCATTTTGCAATCTGAAATATATAAAAAAAATAACAAACAAACAAGAACCTCACAAACACTCCCTCACGTGTTCCCTCGTAGTAATTAGCACTTCTCTCGTGTTTAACTCAAATTGGTTTTTACTCTCTTTTAAGCTCACACTCTCTTGCCTTTTACCACTCAATTAATCTTTATGATTTTATACGTAAGGGCTAAATCAAACAACAATCAAGATCTTAAAGTAATTCAATTTTATCAGAGAAATCCTAAAAATAAGCAACAAGGATATGTGAAACAAAACTAGAAGCAAAGCAAAATAACCAATAAAGAAAAGACACACACTTGATGTATATGATGACTAGTAAAGAAATAGAATGACAAATACTGAATTGAAGAAGGAAACTTGTAATTCCTTACAAATTAACACCCAAACACTTCAAGAACATATTTTTTTTTTGTTTGCAAAATTAGACTGAATAGAGGTGAGTCGATTCTACACAACTCAAGGAATCAATATCACAAATCAAATAGAGGATCACATTCAGAACTGGATTCTCTCTTTTTTTTTTTGGTTTGTGAATAGCAAGAACAAGATCAACAAAGCAAGAAGAAGATCAATAAGGCTAATGGAAAGAAACGGAAAATTAAAAGGATAGATAATTACTTGGTATACCTTGCTCTGATACCAAATGATGTGGAACCCCAAGACTCAAATTGTTTCTTAGAACTCGTTACCAATCAAATCAGAATTTGATTGTCACCAAAGTAATCAGAACTGTTTGTTCAATTACCCAAGAACACGTTTGTGAAAAGAATTCAAGAACAATAGAAATAGGGATTAAAAATTGAAATATAAAAGATGAACTCAATTGCATTCAACTCAACACCTTATGCATAAAAACACTAGAAAATAAACTCTCTTATATTCCAATATGGAAACTCAATACAACTTACATGATGCTTAAAACAAAACTAAATAGCCCTATTTATTGACTTTTTTCATCAAAAGTACATCAAACCTAGACAATCAAGGTGGTGTCACTAATTGACTCTTGTAACTCCTACCTGGTTGGAAAAACTGCTTAAATTTATTACATGGAGTTGTTCCAAGGTTCAATGAATGTAGACATTACTTGGATGGCTAGAAATGAGATGGGCTGAGTCCAAAGTTAATCTTTTAGCCCAACTAAATTGATGAACTTGGGCTCTTTAAAATCTCTAAGCTTGCATAGCCCATTATCAACCCATTTTTGCACAAATAATTGAAGTTGTTCCTTTAGTCTTTTAGTTTGGGCCCTAGTGATTGGTCTGCTAAAATCTCCAAGATGATTCTCCAAGTCACTTTCTTGAATATTAGTGGCATGTGGAGTAGCATTTCTATCAAGCTGTCGTTAGATCTTTCTAGCACAAAAAGTACTAGAGTAGTTGCGACATGGCTCGAATGAGGAAGTGCTCACATAGCACCTCAAATGTAATTAAGATCTTGCATATGTTTAGTACTAGTTAGGTTGGCGACACTCGCTGGTAGGTAAAAAACTCTTTCTGGAATTCATTAAGCGAAGCCCACAATCCAAACTCCATGTGATTTAAGTAGAGGTAGAACTAATGATCAACTGTGAGAGAAACACAATTGTTGGTCTATGGCTTCTTAATCCTCCAACTGTGGGGTCGTGATTGGAAGTACTTCCTTACCTTCATTAATTCTTCATATGACATGAGGCTGCGAATGCCATTAGTGGTGTTTCCCTCCTCAATTGACGAATAAAGTGCTCATGACAGTCGTCTCTCCTCACCATCATCAAGATGCACGCCTCTTAGGATTTACATAATGGCTACTACTACATTGATATCCCTATCAAGACTCCTTATTGAATCTTCAGCCATGACAAAACTATGCAGGAGAACCTCCTCCACTATTGTCTAGGGAAGTGGTAAGAATACCTCTCCCTTATTGGTTAGTGTAAGTATGGGAAGAAAATGAAGATGCTATACTCAATTAGTGAATTGAAGTAACGGGGTTATGATTGAGTTAAGAGTGGAGGAATCCATAAGTTATGATTTGCAAAAGAAAAGATTGGGTAAGCTTGCAATGGAAAAAAGTGTAAAAATGACTAAGACCATAGGTATATATATAGGAAGTTATAGAGAACAAAGCAACAGCTAATAAAAGGATGTAATGTAATGTCCTCTACCTAGATCTTAACACGTAGTCCACAATTTAAACCAATGGCCATGATTACCTTTAAGTGTATTTCCTAACCATGCCTTAATTAACGAGGCACTAATAGTTGTGTGGTGAATTTAATGTACATGCAATCATGTGCCAAAGACAAACTAAATCAATGCTAACTCAGGAAGGAACATGACCCTTGAATTCTGCAACAACAAGTGGGACCCTTAACAACGCCATTCCTTGGAATATTGTCTAGTGATGCGAGATCGGTTTGATCGGATTCCTAACTGATATGAACCACGCCAACGTGTGACGAAACCCAATGCCAATACGTTCGGAATTCGTTACCTAAGATGCAAAAACACCCTCAAGTGGAAACCGCAACCCGTTGTCTATAAGCGAGACAAGAACCTTGGTATAGTATGAAGACGCCACAATCGGGATGAAAGACCGATTGATAAGTCGGGATGAATGCCACGGAAATTAATCCGATAAGTTCTAGTTAGTTCTTGAAGAACCAAGAGAGGAGCCTCTCAAAAGTGTTGTTAATGTTCTAAGATGTATGTTATGTCTCTATTCTAAACCCTAGGAGCTTTATACTAGGGTTACAATTCGTAAAAATACAAGTCCAAAACGACGTCACTTCAATAAGTGCGTAAAATAACAAAACAACACAAAAGGCCGGCATCGGGGAGATACACGGCCGTGTACACGACCGTGTACTTTGGCCGTGTACTTTTCTATGCAAATTCTGGCAATATACACAACCGTGTACTTCTGGTCGTGTATCTTTCTGTGGATTTGCTTGACTACATACACGGCCGTGCCTTTGGCCGTGTATATGACCGTATATGATTCTGTGTAACTTTGAGATTCCTACATGGCCGTGCCTTGTAAATACACGCCCTCTTCACCCCGTATCCGGTATGACTTGTATAAGAGCAAGGGTCTTCCCATGGTTGTTCCAATCCGTTCCAACTTCATGATTGCTCCAATCCTTTCCAGCTTCATGGACATCCTTTATCAACCCGTTAAGTGCTTCCTTGAGTCGTTTCGCTCGATTTCTTGTGATCGGTCCAGGCAGCACTTCAAGAGGATCCACATTCCTTCTTCCGGCTTGACTCTCATTATGGATCTCATCATTCCCCTCCTCTTGAAAAGGATTTGTCTTCAAATCATCACCTACATCAAAAGGACTCAGATCAGTAACATTAAATGTGGCACTTACTTGATACTCACCAGGCAAATCTATCTTGTATGCATTATCGTTGATGCGCTCAAGAATTTGAAATGGTCCATCGCCTCTAGGAAGTAATTTAGATCGACGCTGCACGGGAAACCGCTCTTTGCGCATGTGAACCCAAACCCAATCTCCAGGTTCAAAGACAGCTTGTCGACGACCCTTGTTGGCTTATTTCACGTACTGCTCTGTTCTTCGCTCAATGTTTATCCTTGCCTTCTCATGGATCTGTTTAACAAATTCGGCTTTCTTCTTGCCATCTAGATTAACATACTCAGAAATAGGCAAAGGTGATAAATCCAAAGGAGTTAGTGGATTAAAACCATACACAATTTCAAAAGGAGTAAATTTAGTAGCAGAATGCACTGTACGTTTATAGGAAAATTCAACATGCGGCAAACAATCCTCCCAACTTTTAATATTCTTTTTAATTACAGCTCTCAACAAAGTAGATAAAGTTTGATTCACTACCTCAGTTTGACCATCAGTCTGTGGATGACAAGTAGTAGAAAACAATAACTTAGTTCCTAACTTAGCCCACAAGGTCTTCCAAAAGTAGCTCAAGAACTTAGCATCCCTATCCGATACAATTGTTCTAGCCATAACATGCAATCTCACAACTTCCCTAAAGAATAAATTAGCAATATTACAAGCATCATCCGTTTTGTGACAAGGAATGAAATGTGCCATCTTAGAGAATCTATCCACAACTACAAAGATAGAATCTCGACCATATCTAGACTTGGGTAATCCTAACACAAAATCCATCGAAATATCTACCCATGGCTCATGAGGAATGGGAAGTGGGGTGTAAAGCCCTTGAGGTTGGACTCTAGATTTCGCTTGCTTACACGTGATACATCACTCACAAATCCTCTCAACATCTCGTTTCATGTGAGGCCAATAGAAGTGTTCCTGCAATACCCCTAATGTTTTAGCTACTCCAAAGTGTCCCATTAAACCTCCTCCATGAGACTCCCTCACTAATAATTCTCTTAAAGAACAATTTGGAATGCATAGTTTATTCTCCCTAAACAAGAATCCTTCATGCTTATAAAATTTACCATGCCCACTCTTCTCACAATGCACATACTCCTCACAAAAATCTCGATCAGTAGCATATAATTCCTTAATGTGCTCAAAACCAAGCAGTCTAGAACTAAGAGTAGAGATAAGAGTATACCTTCTAGAAAGTGCATCAGCAACGACATTCTCTTTACCTTGCTTGTAGTGGATGACATATGAAAATGTTTCAATGAACTCCACCCAACGAGCATGTCTTTTGTTCAGCTTGTGTTGCCCCTTCAAGTACTTCAAGGATTCATGATTAGTGTGGATCACGAACTCTTTTGGCTAAAGGTAGTGTTGCCAAGTCTCCAGTGCTCGAACCAAGGCATATAACTCCTTGTCATAAGTAGGGTAGTTCAAGGTTGCCCCACTTAGCTTCTCACTAAAGAATGCAATCGGTCTTCTCTCCTGCATAAGCACTGCTCCAATACCTAATCCTGAAGCATCACACTCAATTTCAAACGTTTTAGCAAAGTTAGGTAAAGCAAGTAATGGCGCCTGAGTCAGCTTATTTTTAAGCGTCTGAAAGGCCTTCTCTTGTTGCTCTCCCCAACTGAACCCCACGTTCTTCTTAATTACCTCAGTAAGTGGTGCTGCAATGGTGCTAAAATCCTTCACAAATCTCCTGTAAAAGCTCGCTAGTCCATGGAAACTCCGCACATGACTTACAGTAGTTGGACTAGGCCATTCTTGGATCGCACGAATCTTTTCTTCATCAACCTGTATTCCCTGTGCACTAACAACAAAGCCAAGAAACATAAGTTTGTCTGTGTAAAAAGTGCACTTCTTGAGGTTAGCATATAATTGTTCCTTTCGAAGAACTTCTAAAACATCTCTCAAGTGAGATATATGATCTTCCAAACTCTTGCTGTAAATGAGGATATCATCAAAATAGACAACCACAATTTTTCCAATAAAAGTCCTCAAAACATGGTTCATAAGTCTCATGAAAGTACTAGGTGCATTAGTTAAACCGAAAGGCATTACTAACTACTCATACAATCCATATTTTTTTTTTAATGTAGTTTTCCATTCATCACCTTCTTTCATTCTAATTTGGTGGTATCCACTTTTCAGATCAATTTTGGAAAAGACACTAGACCCATGTAACTCGTCAACATATCATCTAAGCGAGGAATGGGATGACGATACTTTACCGTGATGTTGTTGTTGGTGCGGTAGTCAACACACATTCTCCATGACCCATCCTTCTTAGGCACTAAAATCACAGGCACTGCACATTGACTCATGCTTTCTCTCACGTACCCCTTCTCTATTAATTCATCGACCTGCCTTTGGAGTTCCCTTGTCTCCTCCGGATTGCTCTTATAAGCTGGCTTGTTTGGAATCGATGCTCCGGGTACAAGGTCAATCTGGTGCTCAATACCACGAATAGGTGGTAATCCCTTTGGAATCTCCTTAGGGAAGACATCTTCAAAGTCCTGCACAAGAGACACAATCACACTAGGCAAAGAGTTAGATAGTTCGTTAGTAGTCAAACATGTTTCTTTTAAAACCAGCAACAACATAGGTTACTTCATCACTAACGCTCTCCTCACTACACTCGCTCTTGCCACACAACTCTCCTTTTGCAAGGCTGCACTCTCCTTTTCACTTACCACCAAAGTTGATCCCCCTTCAACTTGGTCTCTCACACTCTTTCCAGCCTTCCTCTCTTTTTTCCTTTCGATATTGACTTTTGTATTCCTTTTCTTTCTCATTGTCTTTTGCTCTCTCACTTTCCCTCTACTTTTCACTCACCTTATGTTTTGCAAAAGACTGTTGTAGCTGCAACTGATCCTCATACACTTGTTTAGGTGTTAACGGTTTGAGATTAAAGCTTTTCCCTTGGTGAACAAGCGTATACTTGTTAGAAAAGCCATCATGAACAACCTTCCTATCAAATTGCCATGGCCTCCCCAACAACACATGACATGCTTGCATTGGCACTACATCATATAACACCTCATCCTCATACCTACCAATGCGAAAACCAATCAAGGCTTGCTTACTCACCTTAGTCTCACCACCTTCATTCAACCACTGCAATTTATATGGACTAGGGTGTCTAACAGTTTTGAGCTCCAGCCTGTCAACAATAAAATTGCTCACTACATTGGTGCAACTTCCTCCATCAATGATCAAGCTGCAAATATGATCTCCTAGATAACATCTAGTATGAAATATATTCTCCCTTTGCACCTCCTCTTCTTCTTTCACCTACACATTCAAAGCTCGCTTCACTACTGCCACTAGCCTTCCCATTGCAGGCTCCTCATCATCACTAGCATCCTCTAATGGAGGCATATCATCTTCTTCACTATCCCCCTTAGTCTCATACTCACCATCATCACGCAAAATCATCACACGCCTATTTGGACATTGACTAGCGATATGGCCTCTACCTTGGCATTTAAAACATCTAATGTCACGATTTCTAGAAGTAGAAGAATCAGGGTTACCTTGATTACCAGGAGTAGAAACCGCTTGCCTCTGCTCTCCTTTTGGTTTGGTGGGTAAAGGCTTTTCTTCCTTCTTCCATTGGTTAGTCTTCCAGGTGGATGAACTAGTACCTTGTTGAAACCGTGCACTACTACTACCTTTCCTCTTGTGCTGGTTCTCAACCTTTATAGCCATATGGACCATATCCTCTAATTCTACATAATGCTGCAATTCCACAACATTTTGGATTTCTCTATTCAACCCAGCAAGAAACCTAGCCATGGTAGCCTCTCTATCCTCCTCTACACTCGCCCTGATCATAGTAACTTCCATCTCCTTGAAATACTCATCCACACTTCGGCTTCCCTACCTCAGAGTTTGCAACTTGTTGTGCAATTCACGATAGTAATATGCAGGCACAAACTGCTTCTTCATCACCCTTTTCATCTCTTCCCAAGACTCAACAGGTGGCTCGCCATTCCTTCTTCTATTCAACATTAATTGATCCCACCACACTATAGCATAATCCAAAAACTCAATGGCAGCAAGTTTCACTTTCTTTCTCCCACTATAGTTATGAAAATCAAACACCATCTCCACCTTTTTCTCTCACTCTAAGTACGCCTCGGGATCATTCTTCCCTTGGAAAGGAGGAATCTTCATCTTTATGCTACTCAATTGATCATCCTCTCTATTCCTATCTCCTCTATCTTCCCAATCCTTAGTTCCTCTATTCTGACCACTATAACCTCTATAACTCCCGACAGAAGGCTCATCAAAGTCATCATCCGACATTTCATCTCCACCCCTTTGTACTCTCCTAGAACGACTCTCCCTCTTACGGCCTTAGAATACGTTTGTGGATTGCTCTAGTCTTTGCTCTACCGTCTTATGAATTTGTTCCATTCCCTCTTGGAACATCCTCTTCATCTCACCCCTCAATGCCTCAATTACTAACCTAGCATCAAACCTTCCCCTCTCACCTTCAGGAGAATGTTGTCTCGACATTGTCCCTGTAGAAAAGATTAGTACTAACACAAAAATATATAAAATTAAACCTCACGATACACTCCCTTACGTGTTTCGCTCAAATGATGATATCACACAATCACTCGTATATTCTCACAAACAATGATGATATCAACTCGCCAATTCCTTTTCTCAATTCTCTTGGAACTAACCCAAACTACACCAATTCCCTTCCGTAGAATTCAAAAAAAAAAAAAAACAAATCTAGGGTTCGTAAATTTTCCTCTCTTTTTTTATCCGATTTTTTTTTTTTGTCTTTGTTGTTGCTCTTGATCATGTTTCTCTTTTCTTTTTTCTTTTTTTGTGTCGTGATTCTTCCTTTTTTTTTGTTGTAACAATCGACTAGTAAATACTACACTATCAATAGACAATTAATACTACGAAATTGAATGCTAACAATGGATATGAACGATTGGAGTTAGGGTTTTGATGTTACCTTCCTCAAACCGAACTGATGTTTTGACAAACCTAAGCTCTGATACCAAACTGATGCGAGATCGGTTTGATCAGATTCCTAACTGATACGAACCACGCCAACGTGTGATGAAACCCAATACCAATACGTTCGGAATTCGTTACCTAAGATGCAAAAACACCCTCAAGTGGAAACCGCAACCCGTTGTCTATAAGCGAGACAAGAACCTTGGTATAATATGAAGACGCCACAATCGGGATGAAAGATCGATTGATAAGTCGGGATGAATGCCATGGAAATTAATCCGATAAGTTCTAGTTAGTTCTTGAAGAACTAAGAGAGGAGCCTCTCAAAAGTGTTGTTAATGTTCTAAGATGTATGTTATGTCTCTATTCTAAACCCTAGGAGCTTTATACTAGGATTACAATTTGTAAAAATACAAGTCCAAAACGACGTCACTTCAATAAGTGCGTAAAATAACAAAACAACACAAAAGGCTGGCGTCGGGGAGATACACGGCCGTGTACACAACCGTGTACTTTGGCCGTGTACTTTTTTGTACAAATTCTGGCAATATACATGACCGTGTACTTCTGGTCGTGTATCTTTCTGTGGATTTGCTTGACTCCATACACGGCTGTGCATTTGGCCGTGTATATGACCGTGTATGATTCTATGTAACTTTGAGATTCCTACACGGCCGTGCCTTGTAAATACACTCCCTCTTCACCCCGTATCCGATATGACTTGTACAAGAACAAGGGTCTTCCCATGGTTGTTCCAATCCGTTCCAACTTCATGATTGCTCCAATCCTTTCCGGCTTCATAAACATCCTTTATCAACCCGTTAAGTACTTCCTTGAGTCGTTTCGCTCGATTTCTTGTGATCGGTTCAGGCGGCACTTCAAGAGGATCCACATTCCTTCTTCCGGCTTGACTCTCATTATAGATCTCATCATCTAGTTCTCTTCAGCATCTAGCTTGCCTACCATAATACTCAGCACAAGTCGAGTCACTTGCTTGCTTAGAAATTCAGTGACTTGGTATAGGTAAATTTAGGTTAGGTCACTTGCTTTCTTAGTCACTTAATGGTGCTTCTATTAGTAAGAGGGTAGTGGGTGGAAGGTTGGGAACATTTTGGGCATGGCTCTTGTTTGAGCTCATTTCTCCTATGCCAATCTCTTACTGACCCAAAATTACACGATCCAACTCTAAATCGAGAGTTCCCAACCTCCTCCTCTAAATCGATCTCCTGCACTCATCCCCACAATAGATAAGCACATGGGAATGATACAAATAAGGGAAGGGAATTGATCAAAGATAATCTCCTGCCATGTTAAGAGAAGATCTTGGGAATTAATATACCTATCAAGTTAGGATCATCTAGGACACTTATAAATAGGGGATAAGGGCGAATAAGTAAAGGACTTTTGAACCCTTAAATTCTTGATATTCTTCTTATTCTTCTCTTATGTTGACTTGAGCATTAGAGTGATCATATAAAAATAAACTCTATACCTCCACAATGTAGTTTATTTCTACTTTACAAGCAATTTGACTACCTTCCAGAAACTCAACACAACACGTAGTTGATATGCCATCTTTGTGAGACAAAATTTGGAGTCATTTTCACTAGTATAACTCGTGCACTTTGTAGTTTTATGGAATATAGAAAACTTAGCATGATTTGATACCATACTTTAAAGAAACAAAAAAAAAGAAAAGCAAAAAAAAAAAGAAAAAAAAATCCGAAGGTTGCCTTAAAGGTGAAACTTATCAACTCTTGATAAAACAACCTTAAACTTGTCAACTCTTGACAAAACTTTTAAAGAAATTCAAAAAAAAAAGAAAAAAAATTAACTTATTCCATTATTTTGTAACGTAAAAAAGTCAAATAAAAAATATTAACAATTTAGATAAAAATTGAAATAAATTTTTTATTTTTGCAGCAAAGTATTCACATCGAAAAGAGTACCATGGAGGTGCGTATCACAACCGCGGAGGCCAAGCAGATTTGCCTAAGCACAAGGTACGGCTTTTGAACCATTAGTTCCATTTATTCAGTGCAATGTGGTCACAATTAAACATTGATATTTCAAGGTAAGTTAAAAAATAACATTTGACAAGTTTTGTAATGAAAAAATACTTTTGTAAACAATAAAGTAGCAAATGAATTAAAACAGTATGTATATGGCAAAAAAAAAAAGAGAATTAAAATAGTATATATAAATAATGAAACAATAACTAGTTAATTTGTGTCAACTAATAGTGAATAAATTTATTTACCGAAAAAAAATAGTGAGTAAATTTTTTATTGATAATGTGTCATTAATAGCTTATTAGGTGATCTCAATTGCCAAATTTCTTAAAAAGTTTCTCAAAGTGTTTTGTTAGTAATTTTTTATGGTTCCATCTTATTTTCAAAGGATCGGTTTAGTCTTCAATCTCACAATTAATTTATGTATTAATGGTGGAGATTCAACAGTAATCGACAGTAGAGACTTAATATACATAATTAAATGATAAGATTAAAAATTGAATCAATGCCGTTAAAATAATATACGAACAGTAAAAGGTCTCATTTTATTAGCATCCTAAAAAATTCTTTATATTAAAGAACTTTCTATTTTATTCATATTGAAACTTTTGTGGTTTCCATTTTAGACTCTTACAAATTAAAAAAAAAAAAAAGTTATCTTTTCGAGTTCTTTTGTTGATAAACGTTACAAAATTAAGGAACTTAATTTAATAGTTGGAGTTCCTTGACTTGAGTTTATTATTCTAGGTAACAAGAAAATCCAATAAAGATGAGGTAAGCAATAAGCATCTATAGCTTCATCGTTAGAAGTCCGGAGAGATGCAGGTGTGTGCCAGACTGGCCCGCCCATCTCCTGCTATAGACGAAGTAAAGGCGTAGGCGTAGAGGTGTATAAGCAAATCGCTTTTATAACATGATTTACACTCGTAATGGGTAATTGCAGCGTACAGCGCTTGTGGCCTAATGGATAAGGCGTCTGACTTCTAATCAGACGATTGTGGGTTCGAGTCCCACCAGGCGTGCTAATTATGGTAAATCTATTTTCATTTATTTTGTACTGCGATAATAAACTTCTGGTTTCCCTGAAATAAATTGTGAGCCTCTTCTCTAGTGGGTTCTTCATTGTCTTATATGACTGCGACAGCTATTTGACAGGATTGAAAGACATCATCATATAGCATGGACATGCCATAAAATTTTAGCATATATTTACAACCTTATTTAGGGCTATTTATTGAACGTAAAATGTGGTTTTTTTATATTTTGATTCGATTCGAAGATGATTTAAATGATTCATAGTTTGGTTTAGGAAGTTGAACTGATTTAAATCCGAATCGAACCACTTCTTATTAAAAAATAAAAATTACATAACCTATTTTGATTTTAAACTTCATTTACGTTTTTCTCTCAACTTATCGTTTCCCTTTTGTTAATTATCATTTTACTCTCAATCTTCATGATCCACTCCTTTCCACTTACTTTTGTCTCTCATCTTTCAAGCAGATATGTATGCATTCATTATCATTTAAGTTATAATATTATTATCATATAATGTCATATTACTAAAAATTCTTACATAATGTTCTTCAACTTAAATACTAATATTTTGGTTGAAAACTCCCATAACTATTAATGCTATTAATTAGAATGAAATACTATTAAAAGTGGTTTGAATTGAACTACACCAAACTGAACCGCATTTTAAGTGGTTCAGTTTAAAATCTTAAACCATTAAAAATGGTTTGATTAATTAAAGGCTTGAACCAAATCATTTTAAATGCGGTTAGGCTCGATTCAGCCTTTAAACTTAATTGAACCAAATCATGAACATTCCTAATCTTATCATATATTCACACGCTACGTACAAATACATGAAAGTGATGATATTTAAAAAAATCATGTCACATTACATTGCCAATAATGGACAAAAAGAAATTAACATCACATATATTTTATTTTTGTTACATAGATTATTTATCTATATCATCAATACCTCTTCTCTACTAGGATCTTCATTATCTAATATGATTGTAGCTAATTTACAAGATTGAAAAACATTATTATATAGCATGGACGTGCCATAAATTTTTAGCATCTTATATTTACAATCTTATCAAGTATTCACATGCCAGGTATTAATAGCAACATTTGGAAAATCTTCATGATCTTACTCATAGCGACATTTAGCACTATCTTCATGATCCCACTCATAACCACATTCATGACACCTAAGTCCAAAACCACCAAATCAAAAGAAACCATCGATGCCTTGGTTATACATCAAACTATCCAAGCCATGGCATCCTAGCAACCTAACTTGACCCACACACAAACACCAACATCCACCAAATTGATCCCTAGTGTTTTCTTGATTTCTAAAACTTATGCTAAATGCTTGTTACACAGAATAAAATGATATGCAATAATCATGTTAGGCTCCAAGCTTACGTAATATAACTTGAGCAATTGAGCAACATGTCAGATTTAGAGAATGTGTCAACCACCCATTCTCCCAAGCCTAGATGCAATAACCCTGCACCTCCACCACTAGTGGTGAATGCCTACAGCAAAATCAGCAAGCTTGGTCTATGGAGCTCTACAACTAAGCTCCTGTTGAACAAATTTTACTTGCAACATCACTAAGATAGGCTTGTTCCCCCCTAATCTTTCTAATTAGATCACGTAGCTATAGTGGTGCTACATCTTGTATCAACTAGCCTGAGCCTTTTGATGCTTGAGCTAACAAGCAAGTTGATGACATGGATATTGACCAAATTGATTATTATTTCAAACACCCCTTCAATTTAAAGGAGTGCAAGAAAGTTGATCCTTCCACTAGATTTTCCATCAACGAGACTCCTTTTACATGGGCAATATAAGAGGTCTTACCACCAAATGTTCATCTATTTTAGCTTGATACTTATGATGGAATTGCTAATCCGAATGACCACTTACACCATTTCCAAACGATGATGAACTACACAACCTCAGTGATGAGGTTGCTTGTAATGCCTTTTCGAGCACGTTGTGTAAGGCTGCTCGGACTTAGTACAACAACCTTCCAGCTAACTCCATATCCTCATTTGATGAGTTAGCTAATTAGTTCCAACTAAACTTCTTGGAAAGCAAGCTTTTGGTGAAAGATTCATCAACCCTAAATCTAACCAAATAAGGTTATGACGAGCCAATTTAGGATTACCTTGGTCACTTTAACACCATGATTCTTGAGATTCCTATTGTTGATTAGGTAATTGCCTTAAACACGGTAATTTAAGGTGTTAAGCTTGCTAGTAACTTCTTCAAATGTTTAGCAAAGAACAAACCAACCAACTTCGAAGAATTTAGAGAAAAAGCTTGGAAGTATATCTAGCAAGAAGATTTTATTTTTGCAAGGAGGAAATTTAACCAAAGTAGGTTAGTAATGAGAGCCATGATGGGAGTCAAGCTAGAAGATGGAATGTGGATCCTCTTGAAGTGCCACCTGGACTGATCAGAAGAACTCGAGCGAAACGATTCATGGAAACACTTAACGGGCTGGTAAAGGATATCCAAGAAGCCGGAAATGAGTGGAGCAACCATAAGAATGACCTTGCATTTGTACAAGTCATTCAAGGAGATCAACGCATAGGAGATCAAAGCTGCCAATCTTGACAACGCTAGCTTAAACGCTGCCCGACCTTGAACCGACGTTGCAATTAACGCGCGACAGAGGGACTATGCCGGCCTACTATGCCGCCGGCCTATATACCCGGCGTACATCCTATGCCGGTTACTATGCCGCCTACTACGCCGCCAGCTTTCATTGCCTGTTTGTTATTTTTTTCGCAACTTTATTATGTTATGTCATTTTAGGCTTTTGTTTTTACGAGTTGTAAACCCTAATATAAGCTGCTAAGGTTAGAACACATAGAACATTGATACAACATTGAATAACACATTTTTGAGAGAATTCCTCTCTTAGTTCTCCAAAAAACTTCTCTTGAACTTATCGGATTTCTTTCGTGGTGTTCAACCAGACTTATCAATCGGTCTTTCATCCCGATTGTGGCGTCAACAGAACATACCAAGGTTCTTGCCTCGTCTATAGGCAATGGGTCGCGGTTCCACTTTGATTGTTTAGCATCTTGGGTTGCAATTTCGAACGTATTGGTACTGGGTTTTGTCACACGTGGGTGTGGTTCGTATCAGTTTGGTATCGGAGCTTAGGTTTGTTAAACATCAGTTCGGTTTGAGAAAGGTAACATCAAAATCCTAACTCCAATCGTTTATATCAATTGTTCATATCAAGTTTCGTGTTGTCATAACTTCATACTCAAGTCTATAGTATTAATTATTTCTTGAGTAGCGTAGTGTATCCTATTAAGCTTGTTACAACAAAAAAAAAAAAAACGAGAACAAAAGAACGAAAACAAAGACAATAAAAAGGAAAAAAAAAAGGAAAATTCAAGCCCCTATAGTGTTCTTGAATTCTACGGAAGGGATTGGTGTAGTTTGGATTAATTCCAAGAGAATTGAGAAGAGGGATTGGTGAGTTGGTATCATCCTTGCTTGTGAGAATACACGAGTGATTGTAGGATATCATCGTTGAGTGAAACACGTAAGGGAGTGAATCGTGAGGTTAATCCTATACATATTTGTGTTCGTACTAACCTTTATTATAGGAACTATGTCACGTCAACATTCTCTTGAAGGTGAGAGGGGGAGGTTTGATGCTAGGTTAGTGATTGCGGCGTTGAGGAGTGAGATGAAGAGGATGTTTCGGGAGGGAATGGAACAAATTCATGAGACGGTGGAGCAGAAACTAGTGTAATCTAAAAACGTCTTTCAAGGGCGTAAGAGGGAGAGTTGTTCTAAGAGAGGACAAAGGGGTGGAGATGAAATTTCTGATGATGAATTTGATGAACCTTCTATCGGGAGTTATAGAGTTTATGGTGGTAGGAATAGAGGAACTAAGGATTGGGAAAATAGAGGAGACAGGAATAGAGAGGATAATCAATTGAGTAGTATAAAGATGAAGATTCCTCCTTTCCAAGGGAATAATGATCCCGAGGCATACTTAGAATGGGAAAAGAAGGTAGAGATGGTGTTTGATTGTCACAATTATAGTGGAAGAAAGAAAGTGAAGCTTGCTGCCATTGAGTTTTACGATTATGCCATTGTGTGGTGGGATCAACTGATGTTGAATAGAAGAAGGAATGGCGAACCACCTATTGAGTCTTGGGAAGAGATGAAGAGGGTGATGAAGAAGCGGTTTGTTCCTGCTTATTACTATCGTGAATTGCACAACAAATTGCAAAATCTTAAGTAGGGAAGCCGAAGTGTAGATGAGTACTTTAAGGAGATGGAGGTTACTATGATTAAAGCAAATGTTGAAGAGGATAGAGAGGCTACCATGGCTAGGTTTCTTGCTGGGTTGAATAGAGAGATTCAAAATGTCGTAGAATTGCAGCATTATGTGGAATTGGAAGATATGATTCACATGGCTATAAAGGTTGAGAACCAACACAGGAGGAAAGGTAGTAGTACTGTACAGTTTCAACAGGGTGCTGGTTCATCTACTTGGAAGACTAACCATTGGAGGAAGGAAGAAAAGTCTTTACCCACCAAGCCAAAAGGAGAGCAGAAGCAAGGAGGTTCTACTCCTGGTAATCAAGGTAAACCTGATCCTTCTACTCCTAGAAATCGTGACATTAAATGTTTTAAATGCCAAGGCAGAGGCCATATTGCTAGTTAATGTCCGAATAGACGTGTTATGATTCTGCGTGATGATGGTGAGTATGAGACTGAGGGGGATAGTGAAGATGATGATATGCCTCCATTGGAGGATGCTAGTGATGACGAGGAGCCTGTAGCAGGGAAGTTAGTGGCAGTAGTGAAGCGAACTTTGAATGTGCAAGTGAAGGAAGAAGAGGAGGTGCAACGAGAGAATATCTTTCATACTAGATGTTATCTAGGTGATCATATTTGCAGTTTGATCATTGATAGGGGGAGTTGCACTAATGTGGTGAGTACTTTTATTGTTGAGAGGTTAGGACTCAAGACTACTAAACACCCTAGCCCATATAAATTGTAGTGGCTGAATGATAGTGGTGAGACTAAAGTGAGTAAGCAAGCCTTGATTGCTTTTCACATCGGTAGGTATGAGGATAAGGTGTTATGCGATGTAGTGCCGATGTAGGCGTGTCATGTGTTGTTGGGGAGGCCATGGCAGTTTGACAGGAAGGTTGTTCATGATGGCTTTTCTAACAAGTATACACTTGTTCACCATGGCAAAAAGCTATAATCTTAAACCTTTAACACCTAAACAGGTGTATGAGGATCGGTTGCAGCTACAGCAATCTTTTGCAAAATACAAGGTGAGTGAAAAACAGAGGGAAAGTGAGAGATTAAAAGACATAGAAAAAGAAAAAGAACACAAAAGTCAATATCAAAAGGAAAAAGAGAGGAAGGCTGGAAAGAGCGTGAGAGGCCAAGTTGAAGGGGGATCAACTTTGGTGGTGAGTGAAAAGGAGAGTGCAACCTTGCAAAAGGAGAGTTGTGTGGCAAGAGCAAGTGTCGTGAGGAGAGCGTTAGTGATGAAGCAACCTATGTTGTTGCTGGTTTTTAAGAAAACTTGTTTGAATACTAATGAACTTTTTAACTCTTTGCCTAGTGTGGTTGTGTCTATTGTGCAGGACTTTGAAGATGTCTTCCCTGAAGAGATTCCAAAGGGGTTACCACCTATTCATGGTATTGAGCACCAGATTGACCTTGTACCCGGAGCATCTATTCCAAACAAGCCAGCTTATAGGAGTAATCTAGAGGAGACAAAGGAACTCTAAAGGCAGGTTAATGACTTGATGGAGAAGGGGTACGTGAGAGAAAGCATGAGCCCATGTGCAGTGCTTGTGATTTTGGTGCCTAAGAAGGATGGGTCATGGAGAATGTGTGTTGATTGCCGTGCCATCAACAACATCACGATCCATGAGAAGGTAAGGCTCAACATCGAACGGAAGATAGAACAGTATGTGAAACAAGCCAACAAGGGTCGTCGACAAGCTGTCTTTGAACCTGGAGACTGGGTTTAGGTTCACATGCGCAAAGAGCGGTTTCCTGTGCAACGTCGATCTAAATTACTTCTTAGAGGCGATAGACCATTCCAAATTCTTAAGCGCATCAATGATAATGCCTACAAGTTAGATTTGCCAGGTGAGTATCAAGTAAGTGCTACTTTTAATGTTACTGATCTGAGTCCTTTTGATGTAGGTGACGATTTGAGGACAAATCCTTTTCAGGAGGAGGGGAATGATGAGAGCCATGATGAGAGTTAAGCTAGAAGATGGAATGTGGATCCTCTTGAAGTGCCACCTAGATCGATCAGAAGAACTCGAGCGAAACGATTCAAGGAAACACTTAACGGGCTGATAAAGGATATCCAAGAAGCCGGAAAAGAGTGGAGCAACCATGAGAATGACCTTGCATTTGTAGAAGTCATTCAAGGAGATCAAAGCTACCAATCTTGACAACGTTAGCTTAAACGCTGCCGGCCTTGAACCGGCGTTGCAATTAGCATGCAACAGAGGGACTACGCCGGCCCACTGTGCCGCCGGCCTATATACCCAGCGTACATCCTACGCCGGCTACTAAACCACCAGCTTTCATTGCTTGTTTGTTATTTTTTTTTCATGACTTTATTATGTTATGTCATTTTGGGCTTTTGTTTTTACGAGTTGTAAACCCTAATATAAGCTGCTAGGGTTGGAACACATAGAACATTGATACAACATTAAATAACACATTTTTGAGAAAATTCCTCTCTTGGTTCTCTAAAGAACTTCTCTTGAACTTATCAGATTTCTTCTGTAGCATTCAACCAGACTTATCAATCGGTCTTTCATCCCGATTGTGGTGTCAACAGAACATACCAAGGTTCTTGCCTCGTCTATAGGCAACGGGTCGCGGTTCCACTTTGATTGTTTAGCATCTTGGGTTGCAATTCCGAATGTATTGGTATTGGGTTTCCTCACACGTGGGTGTGGTTCATATCAGTTATATAAGAAAAAAGAAAACAAGGGATCTATTAAAGATTGCCCAAGCCTCCAGAACGAACCCAAGGTCATCTTTGGATAATGACTCCAAAGATAAGAAGCGCGCTATCTTGAGCTTCACTACTTATACCCCAATGAACTAGCCATTGGGGGACATATTCATGGAAGTATGCAACATGGGTATCTTACATAAACTGACAAGTTATATTTTGTTTTTGTTACATAGATTATTTGTATGTATCATCAATATCTCTTCTCTAATGGGTTCTTTGTTATCTAATATGATTGTAGCTATTTTACAAAATTAATAAACATTATTATATAGCATGGATCTACCATAAATTTTTAGCATCTTATATTCACAATCTTATCAAGTATCCATATGCCACATATTAATAACAACATTTGGAAAATCTTCATGATCCTACTTATAACATTTGGCACTATCTTCATGATCCTACTCACAACCACATTCATGACACCTAAGTCCAAAACCACCAAATCAAAAGAAACCATCGATACCATGGTTATGCATCAAACTATCCAAGCTATGGCATCCTAGCAACCTAACCTAACCCACATACAAACACCAACATCCACCAAATTGACCCCCAATGTTTTCTCGATTTCTAAAACTTGCGCAAAATGCTTGCTATACAGATTGAAATGATATGCAATAATCATGTTAGGCTCCAGACTTAGGGTAATATAACTTGAGCAGTTGAGTAACATGTCAGAGTTAGAGAATGTGTCAACCACCCATTCTCTTAAGCCTAGATGCAATAACCTTACACCTCCACCACTAATGGTGAATGCCTACAGCAAAATTAGCAAGCTCAATCTATAGAGCTCTACAACCAGCTTTTGTTGAACTAATTTTACCTATAACATCACCAAGATAAGCTTGTTCCCCCCTAATCTTTCCAATTAGATGATGCAACCATAGTGGTGCTACATCTTAGATCAACCGGCCCAAGCCTTTTGATGCTTGAGTTAACAAGTAGGTTGATGACATGGATTTGACCAAATTGATGATTATTTCAAACACCCCTTCGATTTTCCATCACCAAGACTCCTTTTACATGGGCAATACAAGAGGTCTTACCACTAAATGAGCATTTGCTTTAGCTTGATACTTATGATGGAATTGCTAATCCAAATGACCACTTACACCATTTCTAAATGATGATGAACTACACAGCCTCAGTGATGAGGTTGCTTGTAATGCCTTTTTGAACACCTTATGTAAGGTTGCTCGAACTTAGTATAACAACCTTTTAACTAACTCCATATCCTCATTTGATGAGTTGGCTAATTAGTTCCAAGCACGCTTCTTGAAAGCAAGCTTTTGGTGAAAGATTCGTTAACCCTAAATCTAATCAAATAGGGTTATGACGAGCTAATTTGGGATTACCCTGCTCGCTTTAACACCATGATTCTTGAGATTCCCATTGTTGATTAGTTAATCACCTTAAACACGGTAATTCAAGGTGTCAAGCTTACTAGTAACTTCTTCAAATCTTTAGCAAAGAATAAACTAACCAATTCGAAGAATTTAGAGAAAAAGCTTGGAAGTACATTTAGCAAGAAGATTTTATTTTGTTAATGAGGAAATTCGACCAAAGTAGGTTAGATAAGAAAAAAAAGAAAAAAAGGGATCTATTGAAGATTGCCTAGGCTTCAAGAATGACCAAAGGTCATCTTTGGATAATGACACTAAAGATAGGAAGCATGCCATCTCAAGCTTCACTACCTATGCCCCATTAAGCTGGCCATTGGGGGATATTTTCATTGACGTATGCAATATGGGTATCTTACTTAAATCGACAAGACTATTGGGTAATCTGATGAGAATCAAATCCTTCTAATTACAGAACCAATCACTCAAGCTAGAGCTAAAGGATTACAGAACCTTACCTTGAGGGTTTTACATGGAACCCGAAGAACATCATATAATCTCTTCATACATTTTGCATGATTATTTTCATTTTCAATTGAATGTACTTGTTATTGCTTCAAGACAACACTCGATGATTCAAGTCCGATGATACTTCATTTAGGCTAGCTCTCAAAGCCGACGGCATGGAACTTAGGTCGACTTTCTAGGTTGGCGACTTATCTCACTTAGGCCGGCCACATAGGCTGGTGGCCTAAAAATAAAAGCCGGTGGTGCACTTTGTTAAGCCGATGACTTTCCATTTCAAGGTTGGCAGCTTTCTTGAGCCAATTCGTTTAAACTTTTCCTTGTATTTTATACTTGTCTTAAGACTTGAAAGGACAGGTTATTGAACTTGTGAAATTCAACTCTTTGAGTTTTCCTCTCAAACTCTTATCAATCTTTTGATTGTGGAGAGTGACTACGTCAGAATCGTTGTGTGTTGTATCAACTGTTCCATGCTAGGGCTGATCCTTTTCTAGTACGTAACATCTAGTAAGGGCTTAGACATTATTTGTTCTTGTATTTGATTATTGGAATTAAGATTGCAATTATTGTATTTTGAACTAGAAGTAGGTGTATCATCTTTTGGTATTAGAGCCAAGTTGAGAAAGGGATTGTGACTGTTGATTTCCAATTTAGCAATTAGAGTTTATGTTGTGAAATTAAAAAAAAAAAAAAGAATTTGGGCTTTTTGTTTTGAGGTTGTTGTTATGGGTTGTGTGATTCTGTTGTTGTGGGTTGCTTGACTTTAAATTGAGACTGGGTGAAGATTGATACTAAGGGGTTGTGTTACGATTTATGTGAATCGAATTTAGAGATTGAGTAGAGGTTGTAATTGAATTAGTGTCGTTGGAGGATTATTACGGTGTTTGTGATTTGTGAAATTCCTGTATTGAGTTACAATTGCTATTAAGCATGTCAAATGATAGTGTTAATGGAGGAATCGGGAATGAAGCTAACAGTTAGGTTGGAGGAGGAGCTTAAGGTCGTCGTGCTACAGGTGGAAGAAGAATTATAGAAGAGCAGTTGCAAGATCTGACTACTATTGTTGCTAATCTAGCAACACGGGTCGAATAGATGACATTATCACAACCACTAGTGGCAAATCCATAGGCACACCCACCTTAGGTAACCCTTAATGATACACTTAGGGAAGGAGCTATAGGAGGAAATAGGGGCAGGTGAATGGGAGGTGATTATCATGCTTATAGGGAGGAAAGGGATGATAACTTTGAGGATGAAATTTATCCAAACCATGAGTTCAAGCCACCTAGGGGTCTGGAATATGTTAAATTGCTGATGCCTTCATTTGCTAGAAGGGGGGTCTATAGAGGATTATCTTGATTGGGAAGATAAGGTATAAGATCTCTTTAAATGTTATGAAACTAATGACCATACTCGAGTTCGTTTAGCAACAATTAAGTTTACAAGGTATGCCACTTTGTGGTGGAAGAACCTTGTGGTCAGTAGGAGGAGAGATGGTGATGCTAAGATCTGTACTTGGCAGGAAATGAAAAGAGTTTTGAGGAAGAGGTTTATTCTAGAACACTATAGATAGAAGTTGTTCATGCGTCTACAAAAACTAAGATAGGGAGGAAAAACTGTAGATGAGTATGTCTAGGAGTTTGAGACACTAATGTTCCAATGTGGAGCAGTCGAACCTCCTGAACAAACTATGGCATGATTTGTGTCTAGTCTAAAATATGAAGTTGCCTGCATAGTAGAGTTGCAGTGATATGACTCCCTTGATGAGGCTATCTAGTTAGCTTTGAAAGTAGAAAGATAAAGGCATTCTAACCCTTATAGAGAAACGAGTAACAGGTATAGATCCTCTATAAAACTATCTGGGACAGAGGGTAAACAGGCTAATAAGGGGGGATATAACAGAAATGTGGAAAAGAATGCAGTCGTGCTAGACATTAGAGGGCATAAAGAATTTGCTGGGAAGGGAAAAAAAATTATTGGGTATGAGAACAAACAGGTGGTAGTTGAGTCATCGGGAGGAAAGACTCGCCAGGTCAAATGTTTTAAATGTCTAGGTTTTGGGCATATAGCTGCTTAATGTCTAAACCGAAGAGTTATGACTGCCATGGAGATTGAGAGTGAGGAAGAAGAAGAAGACATGCACGATTCCATGGATTTGTTGGTTGTATTGGATGAGTATTATTGTGATGTAAATGCTAAGGTACATGAGGATAAGGGGAATGATTAATATTTGTCCATTAATGTATTACGCAGGGTGATGACTACCTTTCCTATTAATGAGGATGAATAGAGGGAGAACCTATTTCATATCTCCTGCAGGGCCTAAGGTAATCTTTATGCTATTATCATTGATTGAGGTAGTTGTACTAATGTAGTGGCTACTTCATTAGTGACTAAATTAAAACTAGTCACTACCCCATATCCTAAGCCTTACAAACTACATTGGTTGAGTGAATAAGGTAGTTTGCATGTTACTTAGAAGGCTAAGGTCCCATTCAGCATAGGGGAGTACCATGATGAAATTATTTGTGACATTATTCCAATGTGTGCATCATATATACTGCTTGGTAAACCTTGGTTATATGATAGGAGGGTGTTGCATGACGGTTTTAGGAATACTTATGTGTTCCAGAAGGAGGGTAAATGCATAGTATTGAATCTCATGTCACCTACTAAAGTACAAAAGGCATAGAGACAAATTAATAAGGCTAGTAAAAAGAAGACATTGTTAGTGGGACAACATGAACTGGAGGAGGTAATAGGGGAAGAGAGGCCGGTTTACATATTACAAATGAGATATATACTAGAGGTAGATGCACGTAAACAGTTACCACCAATGGTGAATCAAGTATTAGACAAGTACATGGACTTATTTCCAAACGAATTACCTAAGGGATTACCACCCATAAGGGGCATTAAACTTGCCATTGATTTTCAGCCTAGATCAGTTTTACCAAATCAGCCTGCATAACGTATAAATTCTGAAGAAGCTAAAGAATTGAAGCATCAGGTGGATGAACTGGAGGAAAGGGGTTTTGTTAGGGAAAGTACTAGTCCTTGTGTTGTTCCTACACTTCTTGTTCCCAAGAAGAATGGCACATGGAGGATGTGTATTGATAGTAGAGCTATCAATAAAATTACCATCAAATATAGGTATCCCATTCCTCGACTTGATGATATGTTAGATGAATTGCATGATGCACAGATATTCTCCAAGGTAGATCTTAAAAGTGGATATCACCAAATTCGTATGAGGGGAAGAGATGAGTGGAAGCTCGCTTTTAAAACACGACATGACTTATATGAGTGGATGGTCATGCCATTTAAGTTAACCAATGCTCTTAATACTTTTTTGAGGCTGATGAACCATGTCATGAAAGAATTTCTAGGTAAATTTGTTGTTGTTTATTTTGATGACATTTTGATTTATAGCAGAAATCTGGAAAGTCATGTTGAACATTTATAGGTAGTTTTCTCAGTATTGAGGAAACAATAGTTGTATGGAAATCTTAAGAAGTGTTCTTTTTGTCAATCTGACGTAACATTTCTTAGGTTTCTTATGATTGGTTATGGTGTAAAGGTGGATGAAGAAAAGGTGAGAGCTGTCAAGAAATGGCCAACCCTATAATCAACTACTGAGGTGAGAAGTTTCCATGGGTTGGCTTCTTCCTATAGGCATTTTTTCTGGAACTTTAGTAGCATCGTTAGTCCATTGACTGAGTTGATTAAAAAGGATGTTCCTTTTGTTTGGGGAGAACAGGCCTAAAAGAGCTTTAAGGAAGTAAAAGCATGGTTAACTAGTGCTCCAGTGTTAGCATTACCTGATTTTGACAAAACTTTTGAATTGGAGTGTGATGCCTCTAAGGTAGGAATTGGTGTTGTGTTGATGTAGGAAAGAAGACCCATTGCCTATTTCAGTGAGAAACTGAGTGGTGCATCTCTAAACTACTCGGTATAGGATAAGGAATTCTATTCCTTAGTGAGAGCATTGATGACTTGGCAACACTATCATCTTCCTAAGGAGTTTATTATTTATACAAACCATGAATCATTGAAACACTTCAAAGGTCAACAACATTTGTTAAAACAACAAGCTGAATGGGTGGAATTTTTTGAAAGCTTTGTATATGTGATTGAGTATAAGAAAGAGAGTACCAATATTGTAGCTGATGCCTTATCACACAGGAAATTGTACGATTGCATGGTGTTCCTTATAACATAGTATTTGATAGAGATACTAAGTTCCATAGTTTCTTCTGGAAGATACTTTGGAAATGACTTGGTACTAAACTCATGTATAGTACATCTTGTCATCCCTAAATAGACGGCCAGACGGAGGTTATCAATCATACTCTTGGTACATTACTAAGAGCAACTGTTGGCAAGAATCTTACTGATTGGGACTTGTGTCTTCTTATTGTTGAGTTTGCTTAAAATACGTCTACTCGTAGTTCAATCGATAAGTCTCCCTTTGAAGTCGTGTATGGCTATAATCTTACCCTTCCATTGGATTTAATAGTTAATCTGGCAACAAAGGAAGAAAGTTTGACTAGAGTAGAGCGTGTAAAGGAGATTCAAAAGCTTCATCCAAAGGCTTCTAAACATCTTCCAAAAACTCAAGAGCAGCAGAAACTTCAGGGTAATAAAAACAGGAAAACCAGGATTTGTAATCTAGGCGATCTAGTTTAGATTCATCTTAGCAAGGAAAGGTTTCCTCATAAGAAATCATAGAAACTTTCACCTAAAGCAGATGGACCAATCAAGATATTGCAGCACATCAACAACAATGCTTATAGGGTGGAGCTACCGGGAGAATACAATGTTTCTGCTACTTTCAATATTGCAAACCTATCACCTTATTCATCAGAAGACTTTCATGAAGAACCATCAAATTTGAGGGCAAATCTTCCACAAGCCCGAAGAGATGCTGAGAATCAAATCTTTCCAATTACGGGACCAATCACTTGAGCTAGAGCTAAAGGATTACAAAACCTTACCTTAAGGGTTTTACTTGATCAGATGGAACCTAAAGAACATCATATAATCTCTTCATACATTTTGCATGATTATTTTCATTTTCAATCGAATGTACTTGTTATTGCTTCAAGACAACACTCAGTGATTCAAGACCGATTATACTTCATTTAGGCCGGCTCTCAAAGTCGGCAACGTGGAACTTAGGCCGGCCCTCAAGGCCAGTGGCTTTTCCTCTTAAGCTGGCCTTCTAGGTCGATGGCTTATCTCACTTAGGCCGGCTACATCTAACGACCTAAAAATAAAAGTCGACGGTGTACATTTATATAAGCCGACAACTTTCTTGAGTTTATTCGTTTCGAGTTTTCCTTATATTTTATACTTGTTTTAAGACTTGAAAGGGTGGATTATTGAACTTGTGAAATTCCAATCTTTGAGTTTTCCTCTCAAACTTTTATCAATCTTTTGATTGTGGTGAGTGACGATGTCGGAATCGTTATATGTTGTATCAACCATTCCATGCTAGGGTTGATCCTTTGCTTGTGCGTAACATCTGGTAAGGGCTTAGACATTATTTGTTCTTGTATTTGATTATTGGATTGAATATTGTGATTGTTGGAATTGAGATTGTGATTATTGTATTCTGAATTGGAAGTAGGTGTATCATAATCTAAATAAGAAAAACTTCAAAAAAATATGGCAACTTACACATGGATTAGGATCACAATACTGATGAGTGTTATCAACTCAAAAGTTTTCTTGAAGACCTTATCTAATGTAGGTATCTTGGGAGTATATTATTAACTTGAACAACTTCATTGAGTGATCTACTCAAAGAAGGTAAGAGGAGCAAGTTCCAATGAGTTAGATAATAATAACAAACACCTAAATAGAGCCCCCAATGGTATGATTAACAAAATCGTTGGGGGGCCTAGACTAGAGGTCGGTTAAGCTCCTTAAGCTTAGTTAACTTCCCAACTAGCTAGTAGGTTATGAGCCTACATGGTAAAGGACTAAGACTAGACACCTCATCTGATACGAACCACGCCAACCCGTGACGAAACCCAATACCAATACGTTCGGAAATTCGTTGCCTAAGACGCCCAAACACCTAAAGTGGAAACCGCGACCCGTTGTCTATAAGCGAGACAAGAACCTTGGTATAAAAATGAAGACGCTACAATCGAGATGGAAGACCGATTGATAAGTCGGGATGAACGCCACGGAAATCAATCCGATAAGTTCGATTTAGTTCTTGAAGAACCAAGAGAGATGCCTCTCAAAAGTGTTTAATGCTCAAAGATGTATGTTCTCTATTGTTCTAAACCCTAGGAGCTTTTATACTAGGGTTACAATTCGTGTTAAACAAGTCCAAAACGACGTAGTTTAGATAAGTGGCGTAAAAACGCGAAAACAGAACAAGCTAGCCGGTAGGGGATACACGGCCGTGTACTTTAGCCGTGTACCTTTCTGTACAACTTCTGGCAACATACACGGTCGTGTACACGACCGTGTACTTTGACCGTGTACTTTTCTGTGCACATTCTGGTCACATACACGACCGTGTACTTCTGGTCGTGTATCTTTCTGTAGATTTGCTTGTCTCCATACACGCCCGTGTATCTTTCTGTGCATTTGCTTGACTCCATACACGGCCGTGCCTTAAAAGTACACGCCCTCTTCATCCCGTGTCCGGTGTAACTTGTATAAAAGCAAGGGTCTTCTCATGGTTGTTCCAATCCGTTCCAACTTCATGATTGCTCCAATCTTTTCCGGCTTCATGGACAACCTTTATCAACCCGTTAAGTGCTTCCTTGAATTGTTTCGCTTGATTTCTTATGATCGGTCCAAGCGGCACTTCAAGAAGATCCACATTTCTTCTTCCGGCTTGGCTCTCATCATGGATCTCATCATTCCCCTCCTCTTGAAAAGGATTTGTCCTCAAATCATTGCCTGCATCAAATGGACTCAAATCAGTAACATAAAATGTGACACTTACTGGATACTCACCGGGTAAATTTTTCTTGTATGCAATATCATTGATGTACTCAAGAATTTGAATTGGTCCATCGCCTTTAGGAAGTAATTTTGATCTACACTGTATGGGAATCTGCTCTTTGCGCATGTGAACCCAAATCTAATCTCCAGGTTCAAAAACAGCTTGTCGACAACCCTTGTTGGCTTGTCTCACATACTGCTCCGTTCTTCGCTCAATGTTTAGCCTTCTCACGAAATCTGCCTTAGAATCAGCTTCAAAACTCACAAACTTGTTAAGTTGCAATGGCAATAAATAATTAGGATTCAGTGGGTTAAAACCACACACAATCTCAAATGGTGAACAATGAATAATGCTATTTAAAGCCCTATTACATGCAAACTCCACAAATGGTAAGCAATCTTTCCAAGTCCTAATGTTCTTCTCTATGATTGCCCCTAACAATTGAATTAAAGTCCTGTTAACCACCTCAATTTGCCCATCAGTTTGTGGGTGACGGATAGTTGAAAACATTAGTTTAGTTCCCCACTTTTCCCACAATACTCTCCAACAATGACTCGAAATCTTTACATCCCGATCACTAACAATGCTACTAGGTATACCATGCGGACGCACTACCTCTCTAAAGAACAAATCAACAATGTGTATAGCATCATCAGTTTTATGACAAGGACTGAAATGAACCATTTTAGAAATCCTATCCACAACCACAAAAATAGAATCTCGACCATGCCTAGGCCTAGATAATCCTAACACAAAATCTATGGAAATGTTTATCCATGGCTCACGAGGAATGACACTATACTTATATAACCAATCTAAGAAGTCATCTAAACAAGGAATGGGATGACGATACTTTACCGTAAGGTTGTTGATGGCGCGACAGTCAACACACATTCTCCATTTCCTATCCTTCTTAGGCACCAAAATCACAAGCACTGCACATGGACTCATGCCTTCTCTCACGTATCCCTTCTCCATTAATTCATTGACCTGCCTTTGGAGTTCCTTCGGAAAGACATTTTCAAAGTCCTGCACAAGAGACACAACCACACTAGACAAAGAGTTAGATAATTCGTTAGTAGTCAAACATGTTTCTTTAAAAACCAGAAACAACATAGGTTGCCTCATCACTAACGCTCTCCTTACTACACTCGCTCTTGCCACACAACTCTCCTTTTACAAGGCTGCCCTCTCCTTTTCACTCACCACCAAAGTTGATTCCCCTTCAACTTGGCCTCTCACACTCTTTCCAGCCTTCCTCTCCTTTTCCTTTTGATCCTGACTTTTATATTCCTTTTTCTTCTCATTGTCTTTTGCTCTCTCACTCTCACTCTGCTTTTCACTCACCTTGTGTTTTGCAAATGACTGTTGTAGCTGCAACTGGTCCTCATACACCTGCTTAGGTGTTAACGGTTTAAGATTAAAGCTCTTCCCTTGGTGAACAAGCATATACTTGTTAGAAAAGCCATCATGCACAACCTTCCTATCAAATTGCCATGGTCTCCCCAACAACACATGACAGGCTTGCATTGGCACTACATCACATAACACCTCATCCTCATACCTACCAATGCGAAACCCAATCAAGGCTTGCTTACTCACCTTAGTCTCACCACTATCATTCAACCACTGCAATTTATATGGACTAGGGTGTCTAACAGTTTTGAGCCCCAGCCTCTCAACAATAACATTACTCACTACATTAGTGCAACTTCCCCCATCAATAATCAAACTACAAATGTGATCTCCTAGATAACATCTAGTATGAAATATATTCTCCCTTTGCACCTCCTCTTCTTCCTTCACCTGCACATTCAAAGCTCTCTTCACTACTGCCACTAGCCTTCCCATTGCAGGCTCCTCATCATCACTAGCATCCTCTAATGGAGGCATATCCTCTTCTTCACTATCCCCCCCAGTTTCATACTCTCCATCATCACGCAAAATCATCACACGCCTATTTAGACATTGACTAGCAATATGGCCTCTACCTTGACATTTAAAACATCTAATGTCACGATTTCTAGAAGTAGAAGATTCAGGGTTACCTTGATTACCAGGAGTAGAACCCACTTGCCTTAGCTCCCCTTTTGGTTTGGTGGATAAAGGCTTTTCTTCCTTCTTCCATTGATTATTCTTCCAAGTGGATGAACCATTACCCTATTGCAACCGTGCATTACTACTACCTCTCCTCTTGTGCTGGTTCTCAACTTTTATAGCCATGTGGACCATATCCTCCAATTCTACATAATGCTGCAATTCAACAACATTTTGGATTTCTCTATTCAACCCCGCAAGAAATCTAGCCATTGTAGCCTCTCTATCCTCCTCTACATTCGCCCTAATCATAGTGACTTCCATCTCCTTGAAATACTCATCTACACTCCGGCTTCCCTGCTTAAGAGTTTGCAACTTGTTGTGCAATTCACGATAGTAATACGTAGGTACAAACCACTTCTTCATCACTCTTTTCATCTCTTTCCAAGACTCAATAGGTGGCTCGCCACTCCTTCTCCTATTCAACATTAGTTGATCCCACCACACTATAGCATAATCCAAAAATTCAATGGCAGCAAGTTTTACCTTCTTTCTCCCACTATAGTTGTGACAATCAAATACCATCTCCACCTTTTTCTCCCACTTTAAGTACGCCTCGGGATCATTCTTCCCTTAGAAAGGAGGAATCTTCATCTTCATGTTGCTCAATTGATCATCATCTCTATTCCTATCTCCTCTATCTTCCCAATCCCTAGTTCCGCTATTCCGACCACTATATCCTCTATAACTCCCGATAGAAGGCTCATCAAAATCATCATCCGACATTTCATCTCCACCCCTCGGTACTCTCCTAGAACGACTCTCTCGCTTACGCCCTTGGAATACGTTTCTGGATTGCTCTAGTCTTTGCTCCACCGTCTCATGAATTTGTTCCATTCCTTCTTGGAACATCCTCTTCATTTCTCCCCTCAACGCCTCAATTACTAACCTAGCATCAAACCTTCCCCTCTCACCTTTAGGAGAATGTTGTCTCGACATAGTCCCTGCAGAAAAGATTAGTACTAACACAAATATATTTATATAATTAAACCTCACGATACACTCCCTTATGTGTTTCGCTCAAATGACGATATCACACAGTCACTCGTGTATTCTCACAAATAATGATGATATCAACTCGCCAATTTCCTCTTCTCAATTCTCTTGGAACTAACCCGAACTACACCAATTTCCTTCCGTAGAATTCAAAACAACTCTAGGGTTCGTAAATTTTCCTCTATTTTTTTTATCCAAATTTTTTTTTGTCTCTGTTTTGCTTTTGATCACGTTTTTCTTTTCTTTTCTTTTCTCTTCTTTTTTTTTTTGTCGTGATTTTTACTCTCTTTTTTTTTTAACAATCTCCTATGTGATATTACACTATCAAAAGACAATCAATACTGCGAAATTGAATATGATAATTGATATGAACAATTGGCGTTAGGGTTTTTGATATTTCCTTCCTCAACCGAACTTGATGTTTTGACAAACCTAAGCTCTGATACCAAACTGATACGAACCACGCCAACCCGTGACGAAACCCAATACCAATACGTTCGGAAATTCGTTGCCTGAGATGCCCAAACACCTAAAGTGGAAACCGCGACCCGTTGTCTATAAGCGAGACAAGAACCTTGGTATAAAAATGAAGACGCCACAATCAGGATGGAAGACCGATTGATAAGTCGGGATGAACGCCACAGAAATCAATCCGATAAGTTCGATTTAGTTCTTCAAGAACCAAGAGAGGTGCCTCTCAAAAGTGTTTAATGTTCAAAGATGTATGTTCTCTATTGTTCTAAACCCTAGGAGCTTTTATACTAGGGTTACAATTCGTGTAAAACAAGTCCAAAATGACGTAGTTTAGATAAGTGGCGTAAAAACGCGAAAACAGAACAAGTTGGCCGGTAGGGGATACACGGCCATGTACTTTGTCCGTGTACCTTTCTGTACAACTTCTGGAAACATACACGGCCGTGTACACGACCATGTACTTTGATCGTGTACTTTTCTGTGCACATTCCGGTCACATACACGACCGTGTACTTCTGGTCGTGTATCTTTCTGTAGATTTGCTTGTCTCCATACACGCCCGTGTATCTTTCTATGCATTTGCTTGACTCCATACACGGTCGTGCCTTGAAAGTACACGCCCTCTTCATCCCGTGTCCGGTGTAACTTGTATAAAAGCAAGGGTCTTCTCATGGTTGTTCCAATCCGTTCCAACTTCATGATTGCTCCAATCCTTTCCGGCTTCATGGACAACCTTTATCAACCCGTTAAGTGCTTCCTTGAATTGTTTCGCTTGATTTCTTGTGATCGGTCCAAGCGGCACTTCAAGAGGATCCACATTTCTTCTTCCGGCTTGGCTCTCATCATGGATCTCATCTTCATCTCTTTCTCGAATGAAGACCTTGTGGGAGTGTAAACTCATGATGATGATGCCCTAGTGATCAATGTAAAGATCACCAAGTTTAAGGTAAAAAAGATCCTAGTTAACACTAACAACATAGCTAGTGTCATTTTTTGGTATGCCTACGATTAGACGCAGCCCAACCTAAAAAAAAGAAAAGAAATCCTACAATCATGATTTTTATAGGTTAAATAATCAACTTTTAAGGACTACGAGCATCCTCACCCTTCCTATGGAACTCGTGGATGACAACATTATGACCCAATAGAATATCAACTTCTTAGGGTTCTATAATGTGATTTTAGGGCAATTAAGCCAGAATACCTTCAAGATGGTATCCTCAACACTACACCTAAAGGTGAAGTTTCCAACTCTTTATAGAGTAGGTATGTATTGAAGAGATCAAGAGTTAGCACGTATGTTGTACCTCAAGGCATTAAAATAGGAAGAGGTTTTTAGTGTGGAGATTGGACTTCAAGAGAAGCTAGGGAGGACCGACTGAGGAGACTAAGGAAATCCAACTTGGTAGTAGTGCTAAGAAAACTCTGTAGGTAGGGACATCAACGCTCATAGAGCTCAAACAATAGCTCATTAACTTCTCAAGTCTAACTATGATGTATTTTCCTAGTCACCACTAGACATATCAGGTATCTCCTTAAAAGTAATGGTGCACTACCTCAATATCGATAGCAAAGCTAAGGTTGTTAAATAGAAAAGAAGACACTTTTCTTTAGAATGATAGGTAGAAAGAAGAGGTGTAGAAGTTTCTTAAAGTAAGATTTATCGGGGAGGAATGTTACTTAACTTAGCTAGCTATTTGCATACTAGTTAAGAAATCTAACAGGAAATGGCAAATGTGTATAGATGACACTGATCTTAATAAGGTTTGCTTAAAGAATTGCTTTCCCTTGCTTAAGAATGACCATCTCATCGATTCTGCCTTTAGACATGCCCTTTTAAGTTTTGTGGATGCCTTCTTAGGTTAGAACCAAATCAAAATGGAGTTAAAGGATGAAGTACATACATCTTTTGTCACCAACTTCAAAACATACTATTACAAAGTAATGCACTTTAAGCTTAAAAACACTAAGGTTACGTATTAGAGATTGTTGAAAAAAATGTTTGAAAAACAAATTGAGTGGAACATTGAAGTTTACATTGACAACATGATCATCAAAAGCAAATAGCCCAAAGACCAACTCTAGGACTTATAAGAAATGTTTGATATGTTGAAGCAATTTAATATAAAACTCAATCCCTAAAAGTGTGTCTTAAGGGTAGCCTTAGGCAAGTTCTTAAGATACATGATTAACCAGCATGACATAGAGGTAAACCCTAAGAAGATCCGAGTTGTCCTTAAAATGCAACCTCCTAAGTTAATAAAAGAGGTATAATGCCCCGCAAGGTGCATAGTTGCACTAAATAAGTTTGTGTCCAAAAGTGGAAACAAGTGCTCTAAGTTCTTCAAAGTACTAAATAACATAATCAATTTTCAATGGATTGACCAATGTTAGTTTGCCTTCAATAAATTGAAGCAGTTATTAAAAACTTCACCAGTACTCTCTAAATCGATCTTAGGGGATAATTTATTTTATATCTTTCCATATGTTATCAAGATCTCTCCTCAATCATAGTCTAAGGTAGAGGGAGAGAGCATAGGTTACTCTACTATATTAACCATGTCCTTTAAGGACAAGGGGTGAGATACACTAAGGTGGAAAAATTTACCCTCATAATGGTGATATTGGCTAAGAGACTATTGCCATACTTTAAAGCCCATTAAGTGATAGTCTTTGTTGACTAACTATTACACAATATATTATATAAACTAGACATATCAAGTCAAATGATGAAGTACATTGTAAAGCTAAGTGCCTTTATAGTACAATACTGACCTAAAGAGGCAATAAAGGCATAGGTACTTGTAGACTTTATTGTAGAATATGTAGTGGAAGAAGAAGCATTGGATAATAATAACAAGGTAGTGCAAACTCTCCATGTTGATGGTTTCTCCACTCTAAAGGGGGTAGGGAGTAGAGTGGGCTTTGTGCTGCATACACCATATGGGGTTAAAGTGTTGTATGCACTTAAGCTTAGATTCCTAGTAAGTAGCAATGAGGCTGAATATGAAGCTCTAATTGTAAGCTTGAAGTTGCCTAAAGAGATAAGCATAGAAAAGTCTAAAATATATTCAAACACTTACTGATAGGAATCAGCTTGCACCAACTCTTTCTAATAATCCATTGTAAGGAATTGGAAAACCAATGACATAGGCAAGATAAAACAGAAGGAGTAAGCTTTGAATGGACTTATTCAAGATCATTTCGATCAAGCATTGAAGTTGGCCAAAGTGAGCAATCTAAGAGATGAAAGATCATTTTCCATTTATCAAGGATCTTCAATAATAATAATGAAAATCAAAGCTTGAAGCAACACTTGTAAATAGAATTTATAAGCTTGAAAGCCGTCATTACATGGAAGACATCGAAGGTGATAGGAATTAGACTCCTATAGGACCTATCACTAGGGCCCAAGCTAAGGGCCTACATAACTTAGTTTTAAGAACCAATCCTGAGGAAGCTAATTTATTTTCTTCATTCCTACCTTATAATTGTTATGCATTCTAACAGGTTCACTTATCAGTCCTTCACGGTGCCGAATCACCTATACTTTTGAGTGAGTCGGGATCCTCATCGGGTCTCAATTCAAAAGTACCCTAAAGATCGGCATCTTGAAGACTAATTTCTTTTATATATTTGTCATTTGTGTGGACTATTTTATGTTGTAATTTCTTTTAGGACACTTTCATTTTGTTTGTAATTCTCATTTAGGACCGGCCACCCTAAAAGTGGCATAGTTGTAATTTTGTGTACTTTCTAACCCTAAAGGGAGCAAGTATAAATACTTGCTTAAGTAGGGTTTTGGGGGCCATATTTTTCAGAATAGACAGACACTTTCGTAGGAATTAGGGTTCTTCCTAATTGTCATTAGACTCTTATCAATTTCAATCTTAAGAGTTGAAATTGTGACGAATGCAACACTTGAAATTGTGAGTCATATCAATTTCATTTTGTTGTGATTTCTTTTCTTCTCTAGTGTGTAATATCTAGGGTTGAATTGAGATATTTCTTGGTCATATTTGATTCATTATTATTCAAAATTTTTGTGCTTAATTGAGTTACTCTTGCATTTTCAATTCGGTTCATCCATTGTACATGTTTCTTGAGCCGTGAAAGTATTGGTTGTGGAAAGGGGGATCACGGTTATTTTCTTATGGATTATTAGTAGTAATCACGTGGGATTTGGAGTATAATTTGTGAGTACCAATGAGGATTATACTATTGTGTTGATTTATTTCATGTAATTCATCATTCGGTCCATATATTGCAAATAGGGTCATGCTACAATTGCTTTACCTTGAACCAAATTGTGCTAGTCCTTTAGAGATTGTTACTTGGTTTAATTTGCATGTGCTTAATCCCCTTTTAGGCACATTATAATTTGGTATCAGAGCATAGGTTAAGAGAAGGGAATTTTCATGATCTTCACTTTCAATTAGGGTTCTTTTCTTTTGATCCGAAATTATAAGTGTGTGGAGGATTGAGTTGCTTAATTGTGTTATTGAGGAGTTGAATTTGTTATTTGTTGAAGTGGAATTGGAAATCTTCTTATGGCTCATTTGTTGTTGAGATCACCATGAGTAAAAGGGCATGTGTGTGTGTGTGTATGTATGTGTGGCATATTGTGTGTGTTGATTAAAGGAGTTGCAATGTGGTGTCCTTGAGCTTGCTGTGAGGAAGATTAGTGTTTATTTGTGATCATTTGTGATCACTTGAAAAAAGTGGAAAATTTTGGAAAAAGCAAAGAAGAGTGAATGGAGTGTTGATGATTTTGGAATTTTGATTGTCTTTTACAATTTTTAGATTTGAACTTATGTGGGAAAAAGGAAATCATTTGAATTCAAACACATTCCATTAACTTGAAGAAGTTATTGTGTGATTATTTGAATTTGAATTTGTTTCTTACCATTTGTGGAATCTTGCACTTATTGAACTCATTTTGAATTTGAAATTTAAGTTGTCTTTGTTGTTCGATTTACAGTTTGATATTTGTGTGGAAGTGGGGAAAGTGCACTGTGACTTGAAGAGGTGTATGTGTAGAGTTGTGTTTTTGTAAATTTAGTGAAGAGTGTGTGCATTTGGTGTGAGTTTTGGCGTGTGTAGTATAGACAATTGTTGTTGGAGGCGTGATTAGTGTGGAACCGTGAGTAAAAGAGGAGTAGCGTGGTGGTGGATTTGTGTATTTTATATTTGTTGAGGTGTTGCACATTGTGGTTATTTGTAGTGTGGAGTCAAAATAAGAAAAGGGAGGTTAAGTAATAGAATTTAAAATTCAAATAAGTCATTAAAATGTGAAAGTAATTAAACTAGTTACTTAAGCACTTAGAGTTGAATTTAAATTCTATGTACTTAAGAGTAGTTGTAAACTTGAGCCGTGGAAGGTGAGAAGATTATTATTGTGGTGATTGAATTTAAACACAACAATTTCTAGTGAGATGTTTCAATATGCTAATGTGTTGCGCCGAACATTGATTACTTTTGGTACTAAGGATAAAGAACAAAGGGAAAACTTGTTCCATACTTCTTGTAGGGTATAAGGAAATTTGTGTGTGCTTATAGTTGATGGTGGTTGTTGTACCAATGTAGTAGTCGCATCGTTAGTATAAAAGCTAAGATTTACCACCACTCCACTTCTTAAACCATATAAATTGCACTGGCTTAGTGATCAGGAGAGTTTGCATGTGACCTAAAGAGCTAGGGTACCATTCAGTGTAGGGGATAAATATTGTGATGAGATTAAGTGTGATATCTTGCCTATGTGTTCATCTCATATATTGCTTGGCAGGCATTGGTTATATGATAGGAGGGTATTGCATGATGGCTTCAGGAATACTTATGTGTTCCAAAAGGAAGGCAAACGTGTTATTCTGAATCCGATGTCACCTTCAGAGGTCCGAAAGGTTTAGCAACAGGTCAGTAGGCCATCAGAGGTTAAAAGGGCTTTTGTATAGTGTAATGATTATGAGGAAAAGAAGGTATTATTGATGGGACATGGTAAAATGGAGAGGTTAGTTATAAAAGAGACTCCAGTATACTTGCTTTAGTTAAGATGTGCACTAGGGGTACAGGAACCACAGTCTCTATCTTCAGTAGTTTCTCAGGTATTGAATGAGTATGCTAACATTTTTCTTGATGATTTGCCAGCAGGGTTACCACCTTTGAGAGGGATAGAGCATGCTATCGATTTTATGCTTGGTTCAGTATTACCTAACCGACCTGCATATCACATGAATTCCGAGGAAGTTAGAAAATTGAAGCGTCAGGTGGATGAGTTGGTTGAGTGGGGGTTTGTCAGAGATAGCCTCAACCTATGTGTTATTCCCACCCTTCTTGTTCCTAAGAAGGATGGTACTTGGAGAATGTGTATCGATAGCAGAGCCATCAACAAAATCACCATCAAATACAGCTATCCTATTCCTAGACTTGATAATATGTTAGATGAGCTGCATGGTTCATAGGTTTTCTCCAAAGTAGATCTTAAAAGTGGATATCACCAAATTCGGATGAGAGAGGGGGATGAATGGAAAACCGCTTTCAAAACACGTCATGGACTGTATGAGTGGTTGGTTATGCCCTTTAGTTTGAGTAATGCTCCTAGTACATTTATGAGGCTGATGAATTATGTATTGAAAGAATTTCTAGGAAAATTTGTTGTTGTTTATTTTAATGATATTCTGATTTACAACAAAAACCTAGAATAACATGTAGAGCATCTTCAGGCAGTATTCTTAGTATTAAGGGCACAACAGCTATTTGCAATTCTCTAGAAGTGTTCTTTTTACCAAACTAAGGTAACATTTTTGGGTTTTGTTGTATCTGGTTCAGGTGTTAGGGTGGATGAGGAGAAAGTGAAGGCAATCAGGGAATGACCAACACCTACCTCAGTTACTGAGGTAAGAAGTTTTCATGGACTTGTATCTTTTTAGAGACGCTTTGTCTATAATTTCAATAGTATTGTCAGTCCTCTTACAGAACTGACTAAAAAGAATGTACCTTTCATCTGAAGTGAAAGGGCCCAGAGGAGTTTTGAAGAGGTAAAAGAAAAACTCACTTGTGCTCCATTATTGGCTTTACCTGATTTTGACAAAGTTTTTGAGGTGGAATGTGATGCTTCTAGGATAGGAATTGGTGCTGTACTAATGCAGGAAAAGAGACCCATAGCATATTTTAGTGAGAAGTTGAGTGGTGCAACTTTAAACTATTCTATATATGATAAGGAATTTTATTCCTTAGTGAGGGCTCTCATGACATGGCAGCATTATCTCCTCCCGAGAGAGTTTATTATTTATATAGATCATGAATCTTTGAAACATTTCAAGGGACAGCAGAATTTGTCTAAACACCAAGCTAAGTGGGTGGAGTTTTTGGAGGGTTTTGCTTATGTGATAAAGTACATGAAGGGTAATCAGAATATTGTTGTTGATGCTTTATCACAACGGTATGTACTTATCACTTCTCTTCAGTCAAAATTGCTGGGTTTTGAATTATTGAAAGAACAGTATATATGTGATGAGGAATTCAAAACTATTATGGAGAGGTGTTATGGAGGCAAGTTGCTTGATGGTTATTGCATGATTGAGGGGTTTTTGTATAAATTAGGAAAACTATATATTTCTTCTAGATCTATGAGGGAGTTATTGGTGAGGGAAGCACATGCAGGTGGATTGTTTAGAAACTTTGATGAGAAGAGAACCCTGGCCATATTGAGGGAGAATTTCTATTGGTAGGGTATGATAAAGGATGTCCATAGGGTATTGGAAAGGTGTAGTATTTGTAAGAGAGATAAAGGGAAGAAAGGTGTACAGAGTGAGTACATGCCTTTGCCTATACCGGATAAACCCTAGACTGATATCAGTATGGATTTCGTGTTGGGATTACCTAGAACACAAAGGGGAAAAGACTCTATTATGGTGGTTGTTGACAGGTTCAGTAAAATGTCACATTTTATGCCTTGTCACAAAACAGATGATGCCCTTTTTATTGCTAACATTTTTGTGCAGGAAATTGTCAAATTACATGGAGTCCCACATAGCACAGTGTCAGATAGGGACACTAAGTTTCTTAGTTTCTTTTGGAAGACATTATGGAAAAGACTAGGTACTAAGCTTATGTACAGTACCTCTTGCCATCTACAGACAAACAGACAAATAGAAGTTGTCAACCGAACGCTTGGGAATCTACTCAAAGCAACAATTGGCAAGAATCTTACTGATTGGGACTTGTGTCTTCCTATTGTTGAGTTCACTTAAAATAGGTCTACTTATAGTTCAAATAGTAAGTCTCCCTTTGAAGTTGTTTATGGCTATAATCATTCTATTCCATTAGGAGGACCAACAACGAAGGAAGAGAGTCTTAATGGAGTTGACCGAGCCAGGCAAATTCAACACATTCATAATAGAACAACTGAATGCCTTCAGAAGACCTAAGAATAGCAGAGAATCTAGGGAAACAAACATAGAAGAACTCATCTTTATAATCCAAGTGACTTAGTCTGGATTAATCTTAGCAGGGATAGGTTTCCACATAAAAAGTCATAGAAGCTATCTCCCAAATCAGACTGACCATTCAGGGTTTTAAAGTGCATCAACAACAACGCCTATCGGATAGCGTTATTAGGAGAGTTTGGAGTATCAGTGACCTTTAATGTTGCAGATCTATCACCATATTTATCAGACGACATGCATGATGACCTATCAGATTTGAGGGCAAATCTTCCAGAAGCCCAAGGAGATGATAGGAATCAAACTCCTATAGGACCTATCACCAGGGCCTAAGCTAAAGGCCTACACAACTTCGTTTTGAGAATCTTAGATGAGAAACCCAATCTTGAGGAAGCTAATTTATTTTCTTCATTCCTACCTTATAATTGTTATGCATTTCAGCAGGTTCACTTATCAATCCTTTAGGGTGCCAAATCACCCATACTTTTGAGTGTGTTGGGATCCTCATCGGGGCTTAATTCAAAAGTACCTTAAAGACCGGCATCTTGAAGACCAATTTCTTTTATATATTTGTCATTTGCGTAGACTATTTTATGTTGTAATTTCTTTTAGGACACTTTCATTTTATTTGTAATTCTCATTTAGGACTAGCCACCCTAAAAGTGGCATAGTTGTAATTTTGTGTACTTTCTAACCCTAAAGGGAGTAAGTATAAATATTTGCTTAAGTAGGGTTTTGGGGGCTATATTTTTCAGAATAGACATACACTTTTTCGTGGGAATTAAGGTTCTTCCAAATTGTCATTAGACTCTTATCAATTTCAATCCCAAGAGTTGAAATTGAAATTGTGGCAAGTGCAACACTTGAAATTATGAGTCATATCAATTTCATTTTGTTGTGATTTCTTTTCTTCTCTAGTGTGTAATATCTAAGGTTGAATTGAGATATTTCTTGGTTAGATTTGATTCATTATTATTCGAAATGTTTGTGCTTAATTGAGTTACTCTTACATTTTCAATTCGGTTCATCCATTGTGCATGTTTCTTGAGCTGTGAAAGTATTGGTTGTGGAAAGGGGGATCACGATTATTTTCTTGTGGATTATTAGTAGTAATCATGTGGGATTTAGAGTATAATTTGTGATTACCATTGAGGATTATACTATTGTGTTGATTTATTTCATGTAATTCATCATTCGATCCATATATTGCAATTAGGGTCACGCTACAATTGCTTCACCTTAAATCGAATTGTACTAGTCCTTTAGAGATCGTTACTTGGTTTAATTTGCATGTGCTTAATCCCCTTTTAGGCACATCAGAATGCCACCATCCTTGCCTCTAAAGGTTGTTGGAGTTGAAATGTAGGCCATCGAACTACTTAGCCGACTTAGGATTTTAGGCTGTTAGCCTTTGGCCTGCTTTTGAAGCCAACTTTTTTTTTTTTTTTGTATTTTCCTATCTTTTGTTTCCTTTATTTGTAAAGACTATAAATAGTCTTTTGGGGCCAAATTAAGAGGGACATCACCATTCTTATGAATTGATATTTTCTTCTTTGTTCTTTATCAAAAACTCAATTTGATCTTATCAAAGAAACTTATGGCAATCAAACTCCCCGTTATAACTCTAGTTCTAATCGAGATTGAGATTAGGGTCAAGTTTCATTATGCTTGTTTTTAAGATGATCCTAGGGTTCTTTTCCATCCGATCAGATTTTAGGTTCATCTCAACCTAAGGTTCGCATCAATTGGTATTAAAGATTTGGCTCTTAAAAATCAAGTGTTACCTATCCTTTAATTATTCCATTGTTATCTTTCATTCTTTTTTTTTTTTTTCATCTTCTTGTTGCTTTCCAAAAACAAGAAAAAGAGAAATTCGTATAAAAAAAATTGAGTTGTGCAATCAATACTTGTCGCACAATCTGAACTGAAAAAAAAAAGCTTGATACAAAATTCCTTCTTTGAATTGCTTAGACTGAGTTATTCCTTTGTTTTTTTTTTCTATCTTTACTTGTTGTTTAGTAGGATCATTAATAAGGTTCTTATTAAAGAGCTTGTAAGGAGAAGTGATAGGAATCAAAATCCGACAAAACCTATCATAAAAGCAAGAGCTAAAGGATTTCAAATCTTAGCTCTGGGGGCCCATTTTGAGCAAATCGACCTCGAAATTATTTATAAATTAACCTCTTTTCTATTATTCATGTATTGTGTTTTCCCACAAGCACACCTATTTGGCTTCACAGGACGATGGACAAACTCACTCAGACTCAGCTTGTGGGTTATCCATGGACTGACCTAAACCGGCGATAAGCTGAGCTGACGAATCCTATGGAAGAGCTAGCATGATAAAGACTATTTTTATTTATAATTATTTCTTTGGACTATTTTATTTTGTATTTACTTTTGGGAAACTTTCATTTTGCTTGTAATTCTCATTTAGGATCGGCCACCCTAAAATTGGCATAATTGTAATTTTGTGTACTTTCTAACCCTAAAGGGAGCAAGTATAAATACTTGCTTAAAGTAGGGTTTAAGGAGGCCATTTTTCAGATTTGAGTATACACTTTTTTGTCAAGATTAGGGTTCTCCTAATTGTCATTAGACTCTTATCAATTTCAATCCCAAGAGTTGAAATTGTGGCGAGTGCAACAATTGAAATTGTGAGTAATATCAATTTCATTTTGTTGTGATTTCTTTTCTTCTCTAGTGTGTAATATCTAGGGGTGAATTGAGATAGTTCTTGGTTAGATTTGCTTCCTATTATTTTTGAATTTTTGTGCTTAATTGAGATACTTTGCATTTGAATTTGGTTCATCCTTTATGTTTGCTTCTTGAACCGTGATTAGCACATGTGGAAAGGGGTTCTTAGATTTGAAGATTTATTTTGAGATTGTGAATTATTCACGTGGATTTATATGCGATTAGTGTGATGTTAGAAGAAATTATCATTGTGGAATTATAATTGCATCATTGAGTATTTGGATCTCATTGCACCTTCACTAGGGTTTATGCAATTTTACCCTTTTTGAACCGGTTATTGATTTGAGAGTTGGAGTGTTCCTTTAGTTCATTTGATTATACTTAGACCTTGGTTTTAGGCACATCATCTTTTGGTATCAGAGCTTATCATTCTTGGATATGCAATGTTCATACATGTTCATATTTGTGGATTTTGAATTATAAAGATTGATGGTTTATGCAATTTGGAGGACTAGTTTCATTTCATTGTGTAATTAGTCTTTCAATTGGGTTTTGTGTGCTTGGGCATAGTTTTGAGCACATCATCTTTTGGTATCAGAGCATCATCATACTTGGATTCATTCTTGATCACGTCCTTATTGTGGGAATTGGTTCATAAATATTGAGGAATTGTGTAATTGTTGAATTAGTTTGATTGACATTGTCAAATTGTCTTTCAAATTAGTTTTGCATGTGCTTAATCTTGGTTTTAGACACATCAAGAAGTTTATTGGATAAAAAAAAATTATTTGAGTGAAACACAAATTTGAATCCATATTTTTTAGTGTAAATACTTGAGAGAGTGTTTGAGAGGAAAATTCTCTTTTGACTAACAAACTCTTTTGTAGGTTGTGAAACATGTGTAGTGGAGGAGATAATGTGGAATTTGATGTGAAGTTGTTTATGAAGGCTATCCAAGATAATTTAAACTTCTAAATAGAAGGTTAGATAATCTTAAATCTCCTTCTAAGCCTAAATCTTTCCAAAGGAGTATGGATGAGGAAGGGGAAGATGAGGAGTCTGATATTGATTTAACTAGTTCTAGGAGAGGTAAAAGGGGTGTTTAGAAGCAAGATTGTAATTCAGGGAGCATTAAGATGAAAATCCTTACTTTTAGGGGAAGAATGACCCTGAGTTGTATTTGGAGTAGGAAAGAAAGGTAGAACATGTGTTTGACTGTCATAATTACTCTAAAGAGAATAAGGTTAAAATAGCAACAGTTGGGTTCACTGATTATGCTAGTATTTGGTGGGATTAGCTTGTTGTTAGTAGGCAAAGAAATGGTGAGAGACCTTGATGGGAATTTTTCCGGCACTCTTGATGTTCTCAGAACTCGATTTGGATGATGATCTAAATCACTCATATTTCACCTTATTTCTTTTATCTAATAAATGATTGAGTAATAATCTTATAGGTATAATAATATTTCTCCAACGAATGCTAAATGACTTACATTAGTTGATCGCTACGGGACATCATCAGATTATCATCTAATGGCCCGTTGAGATTGACATCACTTCGATGCATTGGCTCTTTGAGGATTTATATTATTTTTGTATTTGTAATTGTTCTTTGGACTATTTATGTTGTAATCTTTCTTTTGAGACACTTTCATTTGTTTGTAATTTTCTTTTAGGACCGACCACCCTAAAAGTGGCATAGTTGTAAATTTGTGAACTTTTTAATCCTAAAGGGAGCAAGTATAAATACTTGCTTAAGTAGGGTTTGGAGGGGAGAATTTTTCAAAATACACTCATCATTTTACGTGAGAGAATTAGGGTTCTTCCTTAGTTCAATTCCTCTTATCAATTTCAATCCTAAGAATTGAAATTGTAACAAGTGCAATAAGGAGAAATTGTCAGTTATATCAATTACTTTTTGTTGTGTTTCCTTTTTCATCACTAGTGCGTCATTTCTAGGGTTGAATTGGATGTCTTCTTGGTCAAATTTGATTGCATTTGTAATCGAATTATTAGTGCTTAATTGAGTGGTTTTTATCCTTGATCTCTAGTCTTTCATTTAGTCACTCTTGAACCATGAAATCAAGTTGTGTGGAAAGTGGATCACGGTCATTATTCTTATTGATCTTTGGTATTATTCATGTGGACTTCAAGTATATTTAGTGATCTCCATTGAGGATTACATCATTGTGATATTCATTTCCTTGAAGTTTAGCATTCAGTTCATCTTACACAATTAGGGTCACGCAACATTTTTCTCTAATTTGAACCGATTTGCCCTTGTCCTTTAGGGATTGTTAATTGGATCATTTGCATGTGCTTAAACTCCTTTTTAGGCACATCATAATTTGGTATCAGAGCTGCACATACTTGGTTCATTTCAATATTGATCACGTGGTGTTGTGGAATTGGTTATAGATCTTGAGAATTGACGCCATTGTTCATGTGATTGGAAGCTAGTTTGATTGACATTGTTTGTTTGTCTTTTAAATTGGTTTTGTAAGTGCTTAATCTTGGTTTTAGGCACATCATAATTTGGTATCAGAGCTTGTGGTTGTAAGAAGGGATTGATTCCAATTTCAATTCGAAAGTTAGGGAATTGTTGAATAGCACATTGGTTTGAATTTGTTTGACGTGAAGCTTAATTTATCTAATTGTGTTGTTGAGGAGTTGTAGTTGTTGCTTGTTGTTGTAGACATGGAGCAACTATAAATCCTTATCATTTTTTTATTGACGTGAACTTGGAAGGAAAAGTAAGAAGTGTATTTCCTAGTGTTTGATTATGGAATTGGAAATACAATAATTTGTGGTAAAAAGAGAAGTGTGACCTTTGTTGATTTCGAAATATGGGGAGAAAAAATTTACCATTTCCATATTTGAAAGTGTGTTGAAGGATAAGCATATATTTGAAATTCAAACACCTTCTTTAAGTTTGAAACAATTCATTTAGTAGCATTGAATAAGTGTTGTTTGAATTTGAATTGTTTTTACCATTTGTGGAGAATGTTACATTTAGTGAAGTAAATTGAATTTGAATTTTGTTGCTACCATTGCTTGTAGTTTACGGTGTGAATTGGAGTTGTGTGGTGGCAAGGAAGTGTATACTTTAAAGTATTGTATGTGTATAGAGTTGTGTATGTAAAATTTAGTGAAGTTGTGTGCGTTTTTTGTGTGGATTTTTGGTGTATACATTATGGACAATTGTTGGTGGCATAATTGGAGTAGCACCATGAGCAAAGGGAAGTAGTGTCACGGTAGATTTGTGTATTTGTTGAGGTGCTACACATTGTGGTTATTTGTAGTGTGAAATCAAGGTAAGAAAAGGAAGGTTGAGTAGTGGAATTTAAAATTCAAACAAATCATTAAAGTGTGAAAGTAATTGAACTAGTTACTTAAACACTTGTTGGTGAATTTAATTCTATCTACTTGAAAGTAATTGTGTGTGTACTTCATTTATTGAATTTATTTGGAGTACTAAATTATTGTTTTATGCCTTTGAAGCTCTTTAAGATGTAAGGTATTATATCATTGTAGTTGCTAAAATGTGTGGATTACCATTGTTGATTGAGTGTGCAGTAAATTATAGGACTACTTCCTCAAACTCACATCATGTCCAACGAAAGTGTGAATGGGGGGATTGGCAATGAGGCCAATAGCCAGGTTGGTGGAGGTTAGGGTCATAATATTGTAGGTAGGAGGACTTTAGAAGAACAGCTCTAGGATCTTACTACCATAGTTGCTACTTTGGCAACTAGGATTGATAGGATGACATTACCACAACCAATAGTGGTGAACCCTTAGGCACCACCTCAGGTAGCTCCACAGAACCTTCAAAGAGAAAGTGTAGTAGGAGAAGAAAATATGGGTAGAAGGATGGAAGGAGATCATCACCCCTACAGAAAGAGAGGGACAACAACTTTGGGGCTAATCCTTACTTAAATAGGGATTTCAGGCCACCTCAGGGATTGGAATATGTGAAGTTGTAGATGCCTTCTTATGATGGCAAGGGATCAGTTGATGATTATCTGGACTAGGAGGACAAGGTTGAAGGTCTCTTTGAATGCTATGAGATCGATGATAACACCCGAGTTCGACTAGCTACTGTCGCGTTTATAGGATATACTGCTTTATGGTGGAAGATTTGATTATCAGCAGGCATAGGGATGGGGAGGCTGAGATTCAAACATAGAGGGGCATGAAAAGGGTTTTGAGAAAGAGATTTATTCCTGAGTACTACGAATAGGAACTGTTCATGTGACTGCAAACATTGAGGAAGGGAAGCAAGATGGTTGATGATTATGTGTAGGAATTTGAAACCCTCATGATTAGATGTAGGTCAATCGAACCTCCAGAGCAAACCCTAGCACGCTTTGTCTCAGGGTTGAAATACGAGATAGCATGTGTTGTTGAGCTACAGTGATATAGTACACTTGATGAGGCTATTCAGTTAGCCTTAAAAGTGGAAAGGTAAAGGAGGTCCAACTTGTTTAAGGCCTTGAGCAGTAGGCCTAGAACTATTACCAGACCCATAGCAGTTGGTGGTTGATCAGGAGGGACAAAGGTGGTAGGTGAGACAGTGAGAGCAGTTGACAAAACTACCCCTAGCACTGCTAGAGAGAATATACCCTCTAGGAAGGGTAAAGAGTTAATAGCACCAGACATGAGGCAGACTATTCTCGGATCTACTAGTGGAAAAGTACGCCAAATCAAATGCTTTAAGTGCATGGGATTTAGGCATATGGCACCATAGTGTCCAAATAGGAGGGTGATAACTATTATGGAGGGTGTTAGAGAAGATGTTAAGGTTGAGGAGGAACAGGTTGAGCCTACAGATTTATCTGTAGCACTGCATGATTACTATGATGATCAAACTGTAGAAACACATGAGGAGTGTACAGGTGAATAGTATCTACTCATTAATGTGTTATGCAGGACTCTAACCTTATCTCTTGATGCTAGAGACATATAGAGGGAGAACATATTCTACGCCTCTTTCAAGATCAAAGGTAACCTTTGTGTGCTCATCATTAATAATGGTAGTTAGACGAATGTTATATTTACTGCACTAGTAGACAAATTACAATTATCTACTACTCCGTATCCTAGCCTTTATAACTTGCATTAGTTGGATAATCAGGATAGTATACATGTTACATTAAGGGCGAAGGTGCCTGTGAGTGTTAGGCAGAAGTATCACGATGAGGTCCTATGTGACATGATCCCTATGTGTGCGTTCCATTTGCTATTGGGTAAGCCCTGGATGTTTGATCGGAAGGTGTTACATGATGGTTTCAGAAAAACCTATATGTTTAGTATGAGAGGGTCTCACATAGTACTATCACCCATGACTCCATCTAATGTGCACCAGTTTCAGGAGCAGATCAGAACTACTTCCACTATATCTAGTAACCAGGAGAACAGGCCAATAGAGATATCCGAGTTTAGTTCTAGAAATGACCCTCTAGATTTGAGGGCAAATCTTTTAGAAGCCCAAGGGGATTATAGGAATTTTTCCAGCACTCTAGATGTTCTCGAAACTCGATTTGGATGATGATCCAAATCACTCATATTTCACCTTATTTCTGTTATCTAATAAATGATTGAGTAATAATCTTATAGGTAGAATAATATTTCTCCATGGGATGTCAAATGACTTACATTAGTTGATCGCTATGAGACATCATCAAATTATCATCCAATGGCCTATTGAGATTAACATCACTTTGATGCATTGGCTCTTTGAGGATTTATATTATTTTTGTATTTGTAATTGTTCTTTGGACTATTTATGTTGTAATCTTTCTTTTGGGACACTTTTATTTGTTTATAATTTTCTTTTAGGACCGGCTACCCTAAAAGTGGCATAGTTGTAATTTTGTGAACTTTTTAACCCTAAAGGGAGCAAATATAAATACTTGCTTAAGTAAGGTTTGGAGGGGAAAATTTTTCAGAATATACTCATCATTTTATGTAAGAGAATTAGGGTTCTTCCTTAGTTCAATTCCTCTTATCAATTTCAATCCCAAGAATTGAAATTGTGGCGAGTGCAACAAGGAGAAATTGTGAGTTATATCAATTACTTTTTGTTGTGTTTCCTTTTTCATCACCAGTGAGTCATATCTAAGGTTGAATTGGGTGTCTTCTTGGTTAGATGTGATTGCATTTGTAATCAAATTATTAGTGCTTAATTGAGTGGTTTTTATCCTTAATCTCTAGTCTTTCATTTAGTCACTCTTAAACCGTGAAATCAAGTTATGTGGAAAGTAGGTCATGGTCATTGTTCTTATTGATCTATGGTATTATTCACGTGGACTTCAAGTATATTTAGTGATCTCCACTGAGGATTACATCATTATGATATTCATTTCCTTGAAGTTTAGCATTCGGTTCATCTTACACAATTAGGGTCATGCAACATTTTGCTCTAATTTGAACCGATTTGTTCTTGTCCTTTAGGGATTCTTAATTGGATCATTCGCATGTGCTTAAACTCCTTTTTAGGCACATCATAATTTGGTATCAAAGCTACACATACTTGGTTCATTTCCATATTGATCATGTAGTGTTGTGGAATTGGTTATAGATCTTGAGAATTGATGCCATTGTTCATGTGATTGGAAGCTAGTTTGATTCACATTGTTTGTTTGTCTTTCAAATTGGTTTTGCATGTGCTTAATCTTGGTTTTAGGCACATCAGACTTATTTGGTCATGGGAAGAGATGAAGGTAGTGATGAGAAAAAGGTTTATACCTAATCATTACTATAAAGACTTGTATAGGAAGTTGTAAGGGCTAACTCAAGGCTCCATGAGTGTTAAGGATTATTACAAGGAGATGGAGGTAGCTATGATTTGAGCTAACATAGAAGAAGATCGTGAGGTAACAATGGCTAAATTTGTTAATGACCTGAATAAAGAGATAGCTAATGTGGTGGAGTTGCATCATGCGGAGATGGAGGAATTATTACATAAGGTTATCAAGGTAGAGAGGCAATTAATGTATAAGGGTACCTCTAGGTATGGCTCCACTTTTGGCTCTTCATGGAAGTTAAAATGGAAAAATAGCAAGGATGCCTCTAAGCAAAAGAAAGATGCAAAGGCTGAGAAATCGGTTGCTAATTCTAAAGGTAAAATCAAAACTAAATCCTCTTCTAGATCACTTGATATAAAGTGTTTCAGGTGTCAAGGATTAGGGCACATTGCATCTTAATGTCTAAACAAGAAGATTGTTGTTGTTTAGATAATGGTGATGTAGAGAGTTTTAGTTCAACTAAGGAAGAGATGCCACCATTAGAAGATTGTAGTGATGTTTACATAGAAGGTCTTGTGAAAGGAGAGATATTGGTCACTAGGTGTGCTTTAAACATATAACCTAAGGAAGATGTTGATGAGGAATGGCATGAGCACATCTTTCATACTAGGTGCCATGTGAGTGTAAGGTATGTAGCTTAATTATTGATAATGGTAGCTACACTAATGTTATAAGTTCTTTAATGGTTGAGAAATTGCATCTACCTACACTAAAGCATCCTAGACCATATAAGTTGCAATGTTTGAATGAATGTGGTGAAGTTAAGGTGACAAAGTAAGTTTTAGTTGCATTTTCCATTGGCAACTACAAGGATGAGGTTCTTTGTGACATGGCACCAATGCATGTTGGACATCTTCTTTTAGGGCCTCCATGGCAATTTGATAGGAAGGTCACTCATGATGGGTACAAGAATGTGTACAGATTTGTGATGAATAACCGAATTATTATGTTAACACCTCTCAAACATTTGGAGGCATATGAGGATCAAGTTAGGATAGTTAAATACTGCAAACTAAGAGACCACAAAGTGAGTGCACAAGAAAAAGAAGAATGATAAAAAAGGTGAACGTATGCAAAAGAGTGGGAAAAGAAATGAAGAGAGAAGAAATTCAAAGTGTGGAGTTCAAAATAAGGAGAGAAGTAAGAAAGTGAGTGTTTTTGCTACAAAAGGAGAGATTAAGAGAGTTATGTTGGCGTGGTAACAACTACTTGTACTTTTGTATAAGGATGTTTATTTTTCAATTAACGATCTTAACTCCTCCTTGCCTAGTATGGTTGTGTCTCTACTATAGGAATTTGAAGATTTATTTCCTAAGGACATTCCAAATGGACTCCCTCCTTTAAGAGATATGGAACATCAAATTGACTTCATTCTCAGATCATCAATCCCTAATAGACCCACTTATAGAGCCAATCTAAAAGAGACAAAAGAGATTTAAAGGCAGGTGGATGAACTAGTGCAAAAAGGATTCATGAGAGAGAGTCTTAGCCTATGTTCAGTTCCTGTGCTTTTGGTTCCCAGGAAAGGTGGAACATAGCACATGTGTGTTGATTATTGAGCTATCAACAAGATCACCATAAAGTATAGATATCCTATCCATAGGTTAGATGATATGCTTGATGAGTTGTATGGTTCATGTTTGTTTTCTAAAATTGATTTAAAAAGTGACTATCATCAAATTCGCATAAAGGAAGGTGATGAATGGAAAACTGCTTTTAAGACAAAATATGGGTCGTATGAGTGGTTAGTCATGCCATTTAGCTTAACCAATGCACCTAGCACCTTTATGAGTCTAATGAATCATGTTTTGCATTCTTTCATTGGAAAATTTATTGTAGTCTATTTTAATGATATTTTAGTGTACAGCAAAAATTTGGGTGATCATTTTAAACACTCTCATGCTGTTTTGAGTGCTTTGAGGGAAAATAAATTATATGCTAATTTGCATAAGTGCAATTTTTGTATGGAATCCATTGTTTTTCTTAGATTTGTTGTAAGCTTATAGGGAATAAATGTGGATGAAGACAAGGTAAAGGCAATTAAGGACTGGCCTACACTTAAGAATGTAAGTGAGGTAAGAAGTTTTCATGGTTTAGCAAGTTTTTGTAGGAGATTTGCAAAGGACTTTAGTTCTACTGCAACACCTTTAAATGAACTTGTTAAAAAGAATGTTGTGTTTAGGTGGGGGGGGAAGTGCATGAGAAAGCTTTCAATACTTTGAAAGAAAAATTGACTAACGTACCTTTATTGTGTTTGTTTAACTTGGACAAAGCTTTTGAGGTTGAATGTGATGCATTAAGGGTTGGAATAGGGGCTGTTTTGGTGCAGGATTCCAAACCGATTGCCTTTTTTAGTGAAAAGCGTAGTGGGACAGCATTGAATTATCCTACCTATGATAAGGAGCTGTATGCATTAGTAAGAAGTCTTCAAACATGGCAACACTACTTATGGCCAAGGGAATTTGTCATTCATTCTTATCATGAGAGCTTGAGGTTCTTGAAATCCTAAGGTAAGCTTAATAAATGACATGTTAAGTGGCTAAAGTTCATAGAAACATTTCCTTATGTGATTAAATACAAGAATGGGAAGGAAAATGTTGTTGCTAATGCTTTATCTAGAAGGTATGTATTACTCACTTCCTTGTAAACTAAATTACTTGGTTTTAAGTTCATTAAAGATTTATACATCAATGATGTTGATTTTTGCCAACTATGGAATGCATGTTCTAAATGTGTATATGGAGAGTATTATAAGCATGAAGGATTTTTGTTCAAGACAGATAAACTGTGTGTGCCTATGTATTCTTTGCATGAATTACTGGTTAAGGAATCTCATTTAGGAGGTTTAATGGGACATTTTGGTGTACGAAAGACTTTAGACATATTGCATGAGCTTTTTTATTAGCCTAACATGAAGCATGATGTGCAATTTGTCTATGATAAGTGTATAACTTGTAAATAAGCAAAGTCTAAAGTAAAGTCACATGGTTTTTATACACCATTGCCTATAGCTAACCAACCTTAAACTGATATTTCTATGGATTTTATGATTGGTTACCTAGGACTTAAAGTGGTAAGGATAGTATATTTGTTGTTGTTGATAGGTTTAGTAAGATGGCACATTTTATTACAAGTTCTAAAACCAATTATGCAACATATATTGCTGATTTGTTCTTTAAGGAAATAATACGTTTGCATGGAGTGCCTAGAACGATAATAAGTGATCAAGATGTTAAGTTCCTAAGTCATTTTTGGCATACTTTATGGAATAAATTAGGGAATAAACTCCTGTTTTCAATTGTTGCAAATCCCCAAATGGATGGGCAAACTAAAGTAGTTAATGGGACACTTACTACTTTGTTGCATGCTATCATCCAAAAGAAATTGAAACAATGGGAAAGTTGTTTTCCTCATATTGAGTTTGCACACAATAGAACTATTCATTCTACCACGTCATATTCACCTTTTGAGATTGTGTATAGCTTTAATCCTTTAACTCCTTTAGATATCTTACCTATGCCTACTAATGAATTTGATAATTTAGATGGAAAGCAGAAGGCTAATTTTGTTAAGGATTTACATGCCAAAGTTTGTGCTAATATAGATAAGAAGAATGAGCATTATGCAAGGTAGGCTAATAAGGGGCACATTAAGCTTGTTTTTGAGCTTGGAGATTGGATTTGGGTACATTTTCACAAGGAGAGGTTTCCCGAATAAAGGAAATCTAAGTTACAACCTAGAGGAGATGGGCTATTTCAAGTGTTAGAAAGGATAAATGACAATGCTTACAAGATTGACTTGCCAAGCAACTATGGTAACGAAAGTGCTACTTTTAATGTTACTAATTTATCTTTGTATGATGTAGGTGATTTGAAGACAAATCCTTTTAAAGAGGGAGGGAATGATAGGACTCGGCTTATACAAACTCTTTCCAATGATCCATTTCGAGGATTTGGAAGATTAATGACAAAGGCAAGGACAAAATGCATGAAGCAAGCTTTGAATGGACTTGTTCAAGATCATTTGGATCTAGCATTGAAGTTGGCCAAAGTGAGCAATCCAGGAGATGAAGAGATCATTTTCCATTTATCAAGTATCTCCAATAATAATAATGATTATCAAAGCTTGGAGTAACACTAGTAAATAGAATTTCTAAGCTTGAAAGTTGTCATTGCATAGAAGACGTTAAAGGCCACTTGGGAGACGTTGAAGGCCGTCAACTTTGCCTTTAAAGGCTACCAGCATTGAAATGTAGGCCACCAACCTTTGGCTCGCTTTGAAGCTAGCTTTTATTTTCCATTTTATGTTTTCTTATCTTTTGTTTCCTTTATTTGTAAAGACTATAAATAGTCTTTTGGGGCCGAATTTAAGGGGACATCACCATTCTTATGAAATTGAAATTTTCTTCTTTATTCATTATTAATAACTCAATTTGATCTTATCAAGAAAAATTGTGGCGATCAAACCCCCTGTTATAATTGTAGTTCTAATCAAGATTGCGATTAGGGTCAAGTGTCATTGTGCTTGTTTTCAAGATGATCCCAGGGTTCTTTTCCATTTGATCGAGTTAGGTTTGTCTCAGTCTAGGGTTTGCATCACTTGGTTTGTTGTCCAGCAAGTCAAAAGGGAATACAAAATCAAAGATAAGGGTATAACTAGCTAACTCCAAGTTATGCATAGCCTTACTTTAGAGTTTCCCTCCTTGAACATCACTAAGATTCCTCAAGCTAAGAACTTCGAAGTAGACAAGCTTTCAAAACTCACATCTATAAACATCTCTAACCTTGATAAACAAAATAAAAGTGATTTCATTAAATACCTCCCAAACAAGAGCATCAACAAGAAGTATGCTTAAGTCATGGAGATATGCCCTATCACACCCTAAGGAGTATCTTAGTCATAATAGCTTGCCATGTACTATACTAAAGTCTATGATTAGCCAAATTCCAGTACACACAAACTTCAACATGGTACATAAGGTATCGATACTCTAAAGCTACCATAAAGATAATAGTTTTATAAATATTAAAGTTAATGCATAGAGTTCTAAATATATAATAAGTGGTGAAATGAGTCTAGATAATTAATAATACATTCATCCAAAAGAATCTATTCAAAATTAAAGATATCAACTCTAGTTATCTTCATCTTCACTCACCCATCTAATATTATCATGAATATTCTCACCATTAGCTAAATTCTACTAGGGTAAAACCAATACGATGCTTGCAAAAAGGGAAAATTGTGGGGGTGTAAGCTACAAAGGCTTAGTGAGATTCCAACTCAAAACTATCTTTCATGCAAGATAAACAAGTTATTATTTCAATGCATAAATGCATAAAGAACCATATGTTAATCATCACATGTAGTCTAAGGATATTTCTAACCAATATACTCCTCCTTTGACCTTAGGTTGAGGATCTTTTTAGAATTCTATCAAAGTTAATTTCATTTCATTAGCACACATCCTTGGCTATACAAAATTCAAAGCCACACTTTATATATCAATAATTATGCTAAAAAAATGATCTTGTGAGTAAGGACCCAAGGCAAACCAAAAGAAAATAATATTTTCCCTACCTACACATCTTTAAATGCATGTATCCAAAATAGAATGATGAACATAGATTCATACCAATACACAATGATCCTCAAGTCATTTTTGTATTATTAGAATAGGATACTCTCTTAGGATATCCTTCCATTACTTGTGTAATTGTGATGGAATATACAAGAATATGCAAGAAGGTGCCATGCATAATCCATTTCAAGTCAAGTATTTCAATATACTTAGCAGAAATTGAGAGGTGATCAAACAATTTGTAGACACTCAATCAACTACAAAAATAGCCGTGTATACAAGAAACTCTACTTTCTTTTCCTTTAGCTCTCATCAATCAAACAAGTTAACCAAATCAAGCACACATGGGTTTGTTAATATTCAACTTTAGGTGCTACTAAAGCTACAAGCAAAAATCAATTGGCTATCATCATTGATACTTACCTTGCCATTCTTCTCAAGGATCATAATAATCCTCAAGTAAAATTTGAAAATCTTCTAAAAAACCTATTGAAACATAAATATATATATATATATATATATATATAAGAATAAGTACTTTTAAGATAAACTATTCTAATCTCTCATTGCTAACCTAATATCTTATTAAAGTCTTTTAATGTATTTTAGTGTTAAGTCCTTCATTTAGGAATCAATTTGTTATTAGATCTGTGCTTAGGTCTTTGTTTGGGTAAAGTCCTATTCTTGTCATAATACGGAAAATTTATGTCCAAGGTACATGTCAAGAATGTGTCCATGAATGTTCAATAGGTCAAAAATGGTTATAGATGGTCATAAGTCCTCAAGGTTTGAAAATAAAGCCTTAATATCCATTCTTTGAACTTTTTTATTTATTAAGGGTTTAAAATATATCTAAAAACTAAAAAATATTCTAATTGAAAGAGAAATAGATTAGTCTTACAAGGTAAAACTTTCTCGAAAAGGAATTGTAGGTAGAAGCCATGACTTTTATAAATAAGTGATATTAGTATATGTATATGTAGAGTATGCTATGAAAACAACTTAAGTTAATCGTGATTACCTTGATCTAATGCAAACTCCTTGAATACCTAAAATAAAGGTCCTAAAATATAGAAATAGGTCAAGTTAGTAACTTCCTCAAGAGAGTTAAAGATTACTCAATCTTCTTGGAAGTTTCATAACTTAGTGCATGGAGTTGGTGGTTTCAAAACTTTTTTCAGTTTTGGAGATGTAAGTAGGGTTAACTATGGATGAATTTTTTTTGCCTTTCTAAAGGATTATTAGGTATTTTTGGTGAAAAGTTGGTTGAAGTAAAATTAGAAGAAAAAGTGGTAGTGTTGTAGGGGTAGCGTTATTACAAAGGTAAATTTTGCTTTTTTACTTCCCCTTTTATAATAGTCAAGTTTTGTAATTTTATTATTTAATTTGTATTTTGATTTTCCATGCCTAAGGGGAGAAGATTAGGTAGGTTTTAGGGTTATTATTAGCATAAGATCTGATAGGATAAGTTAGGTTATTTATGACTTAGGATAAGATAAGGTGAATGATTACTTAAAGGATAAAACTCACATGTCGTTGACATAGTCAAAAAGAAAAATACAAACTAGTGGGTTCCAAGCCATGATCAAGCTACTTTTTTGTTTATTTGTAAACTACTTCTTTAGCTTAATCATGGTAATTTTTGTGTTAATTTGGATAGATTAAGATTAGGTAAGATGGTCTTAAAATGGCATGAAGCTATAATACGGTGTTTTTGGAGAAAAGATTTCGACATAATTTTCTCCTTGCTTAAACAACTCTAAAACTTTGATTTTTCCATGATATTTGAAGGTCTTTATCTTAGTTGAATCAAGTTAATTTAGGGGGTGGTTTAGATTAGATTAATTTACAATAAGATGGGGTAAATTAGATAATGACATGTAAGGTGAAATTGCATGGGAGTGTCCATGTGAAGAAAGGTGTTGCAACATGTTTTTGAGGGGGCATCCTTTTGAATTTTTTCATTCCCTTTTATTGAGTAAACAAGATATAATTACGGTATAATAGGGTTTAATTTAGGTAAGATTTAATAAGGATAGGATAACATAGATTGGGGTAAGTAAATAATTGCAAAAATTGGAAAAAATCACATGTTTAGTGCCTCTACTTGGATTTGGCCACCATATGTCTTTTTCCAAATTAATTTCATGTCATTTTCTTAGGTTAGATAAGATGAAATAGGGTAGGATTGAGATAAGATTAGATGGAATAAAGTTAGTTTTGATAGGATAAGATAAGGATTGAAAATTCAAAGCTTGATGTGGAAATTTCTCCTTAATGTGGCATCTTTAGGAAGGAGTGGAACCAGTTATGTTTTCTGCAAATTTTTTGATGTTTTGCATGTTATTTTATAATTGAGATTGTTATTAATTTTTTTTTTTTGCTGATCTATGTTTTAGGATATTAATCCTTATAACTAGGATAAGATAAGATAGATTTAGAAAGGATTTGATTCAATTCAACACTTGTTTTATTGAATCATCTAATTATTTGTCAAATGTTGACTTTAGTTAAATTGGAGTGGACATTAGGTAACCTTGTTTAAGTTTTTTAAATCCAATATTACATAAATACTTGAGGTTGAGTATTAATCTTATATATAAAATTTGATTAAATTCAAGTTTAGTTTACTAAACAAAATCTTAGGGTGAAGACTAAATTCTCAAATAAGGAGTTCAATGGTGTCTAGTGCAATTGATGGTTTCTAATTGAAATTTCATTGAGTCAAATCCATCAATTTCATAGAAAAGGGGTATCTTATAAATCTACGATGTCTCATCTTACAAGTCTATCCTAAGTTATATCAAGTCTTAGTTTTAATGCTTTAAATTTACTCAAGTCTTCTTAAGGGTATTGAATGGAAGACTTAAAAGCCAAGCACTTTATGTTTAAGCTCTCCACCTTAGCTACTATTGGTTGACCATGAAGGAAGACTTAAAGTAACTCATGCGAAGATGTGTGTAGTGCCCAAAAAAAAAAAAAAGCATCGATAAAGCATGGACTACCTCTACTCCCTCACTAGTCCTAGGCCCTTCACCTGGTGGGGAATTAACATTTTAGGTCCTTCCCCCCAAGCCTTCGGTCAACAAAAATTCACAATTGTCACTGTCGATTATTTTATCAAGTGGGTAGAAGAGATTATGGACATAAGTGCTGAAACCTTCATCTTCAACAACATCCTTAGCAGATATGGGGTTCCTTGTGTGCTCATAATAGATAATAAAACATATTTAAACAACTAGAAGTTTAGAGAGTTCTATGATAAGCACCATATCAAGCTCCATTAAATCTTGGTAGAACACGCATAATCTAATGGACAGGTTAAGGGTATAAACAGGATAGTGCTTAATAGTCTTAAGAAGATGGTGGACTAAGCTAAAGGAAAATGGACAAACAAGCTCATGATGATCTTATGGAGGTATTGAACCACACATAGGACTTTTATGGGAGAAAATTTATTTAGACTTGTGTTTCGTTCTAAAGCCATCCTCTCGGTTGAGCTAGTCTTAACATCAAGACCCAAAGTTTAGACCTATCGATTAACTAAATTGGACTCCAAGCTAATCTTAACATGATAGAAGAGAGACCCAAGACACTACTAGAACTTGTGTAGTGGTGTATTAGCACCAAGTTACTCATTACTATGGTAAGAAGGTTAGAAATAATGTTTTCTTACTAGGCGACCTAGTATGCAGATTGTTGGAAGCAAACGGATCTCATGAAGGCTAACGAGAGCTTGCACTAAACTAAAAAGATACCATTAGAGTTGTTGAAGAATTAGGTAATGGAGCCTATAGGTTAAAAATGCTAGATGGTTAGTCCATTCCCTGAACATGGAATGCTAATAATCTAAGACCTCATTTTGATTAAGTCTTTCATGAGATGCACATACATTTAGAAACTTAATGAATGTCATGATTCTTTCTCTTTATAAGTTCAATTGTAATTATTCACTATGTTCTTATGTTCTTAAGATCATAAAAATACTATCCCAGTCTTGTCTAAGGTGAATAGACTCCTATAGCTATTAGATCTTAATATCTCGAAGGTAAGTAGACTCTTAATTACATCAAGTCCCTACTTATATTTAAGTAAATAGACTCTTGATGACATTGAGTCCTAGCATCTTAAGAGGTAAATGAACTCTTATGCTCCTAGATTGTTGCCAAACAGTTAGAGCACCCAACTTGATCAAGTTTAGTTAGAAATTTTGACTTTCTAACCTATCAGGTAACTTGTTGACAAGACTTAACTCTAAATGTTTAAGGAGCCCTCAACAATCAACATTCTTATAAACAGTAAAATAACAAATGATAATATGCAAGTAAAGTGATGAAAGCAAAGTAAAGCATCAAAAGAGAAGCATATTTTATAGTAAAGTAACAAATTCCTCAAAATCAATGATATCATAGTACCAATCTATCGAGTTACCCTTTTGAAGTCAACATACTAATCTTAAAATAAAAGTATAGAAAGTAAAAATGAAAATAACAACTACAACAATCAATTTTCAAGGGAGGGGATGATTAAGGCCTTGATAATCTTGTCTAGCTCCATAGAAACAATCTTCTCATCTAGGTGTGGCTCGAAAGGTAGAAAGGGGTATTTAAGAGGATTTAAAGTTAGAGGAGGAAGGGCAACATCTTCAGCTTAGTCATAGCTCAACAATTTTCCACAACTTGGCTCATCATCATGGCCTTACTCCTTAGCCTACCTCTGCTTATTCCCTTAGCCTAAATCCTAGCCTTTGACCACCACTTCTATCCTAAACTAGTGTTCAGCCTCTCCCTACTTAGCAATTGCCTTAAGTTCTACCGGGTCATAATAGTAGTCCAAGTAACTATGGTCGTAGTTTTGATGTGCTTCTAAGATCTCTATCCTACTTGTTCGAATGCCTTCCATAAGCTTTTGTTCTTAAAGGTTAGACCACTTCTTACTCGCCATAATCTTATTAAAGATCTATCTCTCTAAGGCCACTATATCTACAATAATAGCATCAATACCCTCTAGCTCTAAGAGATGAGCCTTTTCTTAGTTAACCTCCATATGTAGTTGATGGATCTTCACACAAAGACCATTCTCTCTCTTAACATAAGTCGCCTCCTGAGTTTTGAGTTGCCTACTCACCACCTTAGGCTACTTATTTTCTTTATCAAGTTAGCCGGAGAGTCTCCTCGCCTTGGCTATAAGGTCCTTGTTGCACCTCTCCAACTTTATGACCTTGGTGGTAAGATTTGTGTTGGTCTTGACCTTCACATTGACTCATAGCCTAGTGTTCCAACTTTATCCTTAGCTTCCTTGCTTGCTATGACATGAGAAACAAGTCATTAGAAAAGCTTCTTATAGTCGTTGTATAGTCATCGGTGTTGAGAAACTAAGGCTTCATACTTAGACCTATGTTCTCTTACTTGCTCAACTTTAGTGCCCTAAATGTCAAATAATTTCATTAGGTGGTAAGTAAACTGCAACAAAAGATGAGGGAAGTTGGTCAAAAGATAGTTTGATAGAAATGGGAAACTATAAAGATGGGGACACTTACATTATGAAGTTTTGCATTAATGAGCATTTCAACATCATCCTTGGACATCCCATGAAGGTTACCCTCAAGTGTCACATCGTCTTAAGGCAATATGAAGCTTTTCAAGATTTCTTAATTAACCTTCCTGTTTCTTAGCCTAACATTTGAGTTGTAGACCTTCAAGAAGGGGTGAAAGACGTAGTCTCCACCTTATGGAGAGGGAAGCCTTAGAGTTAAGGAAGCAATCTCTTCTACCTTTTCCTCCACTAATAGGGTAGGGCCCATGCACTGCTAACGGATCAGCTATTTAAAAAACTCTAACTTAACATCTAGCTACATGATGTTGTCCCGAACTCTATGCTAAGCCTCCTCATACCTTCCATTTAAGGCCTCAACTCAAACCCACTTTCTTGAGTGCTGTGCATCTCCTACCATAGCTCTCCCTCTCTCCTTCTAATCAACAGTAATGGCTTGCTGTTGGCGAGTAACACCCACTACCCTCTCTCCTTCCTTAATGATTAGGGCTTCATAAGATTGTGGAGCTATGGCCCACCTTAGCTTGGATGTTAGTGTGAGTGCCCTCCTAAACTTCTTCACTATAGTAGTGACTCTGTGCTAAGCAATCAAGTTAGTAAAGGAGTATTTTCGAAGCTGCACACCTGTAAGAAACAAATGGTAGTAAGGAATTGTAACAAAATAAAGAAGACAATTATTATGCCAAGTGAAGAGCTCTTGGGGAGAACCATTCCCCTAATGGAACTAGATGAATAGCTTGTTTGTTGCAACCTACTCTGGCATAGCCAACATTATAAGCTTAAAGTCTCCTTCACCTTCTTTAATTACACTAGCAAAGAGCCTACCATCTGATGGGAATTAAACCATTTCAATTACAGGACCAATTACTCAAGCTAAAACCAAAGGACTATAGAATCTTACACTAAGTGTCCTACTTGACCAGATGGAACCCGAAGAAAATCACATAATATCTTCATTCATTTTACATGATTGTTTTACTTTTAATCAGATGCATTTGTCAATACTTAAGGACAATAATAAGGCGGTGCACACACTTAGGTTGGTAACTTATTCTTAGATGGCATACACATTATTAGGCCGGTTTACATTGTGTTTCTTTTTTTTTAAGTCTATTTTTATTTCTTTTAAAGGGTTACTATAAATACTTTGCAAAAGAACACAAAAAGACAACTTTTGGGACATTTTTTTAACAAGATACATGAGTGAGTCTTATCCTCATTCTCACAACTCTTATCAATTCTTGATTGTGGTGAGTTAAAGCCAAGAATTGTTGTGTGTTATATCAACAAAAACCGAGCTTGATCCATTGTTTACTAGTGCGTCATGTCTGGTAAGGGAATTAAGTGTTGTTGTGTGATATCTAGGTTATTTAGTTTAGGGGTACTGCAAATTGTCTTTGGAATTTCAATACTTGTTTTGAGACATATCATAATTTTGGTATCAAAGTATGGTTAAGAAAAGGGCTTATAACATGGGTTGCTTGATTAGGAATTGAAAATTAAGGTTTGTGCCATAAGTCTACCATGGATTGCTTGATTGTGAATTCAAAATAAGTTATTACGTGATTAATGCCATGGGTTAATTGATTATTGTGAATTGGAATTAAACAAAGGTTAAAATTAGGGTTTATGTCGTGGATTGTACCATAGGTGTGCCATGGTTGCGTGATTGTGGAGTGAGATTAGGTTTGTGCCATGAGTTACCTGTTGTGAATTGAAATTGATCGACATTGAATTTAAAGTGTATGTGTCATGGTTGTGTGATTGTGATTTAGGAATTGAGCAAGGGTTGAGATTTGGGTTTATATTATGATTCATGTGATTTTAGATTGGGAATTGAGTAAGGGTTGAGATTTGGGTTTATGTTGTGAATTGCGTAATTGTGATTTGGGAATTGAATGAAGGTTGATATTAAGTTATGTTGTAGTATGTGTGATCATAATTTGGGACAATTTTATAAAGACTATAAGTTAACAATTATGTCGAATGGTAGTGTGAATGGAGGAATTGGGGATGAAGCCAACAATTAGGTTGGATAGGTTGGAGGAGGAGGTCAGGGACATCATGCCATAGGTGGTAGGAGAAACTTAGAAGAGCAATTGAAAGACCTAACAACCATTGTTGTTAATCTAACCATATGGTTTGATCAGATGACACTTCCACAATAGTTAGTGGCAAATCCACCAACACCCCTACCTCAAGTAGCCATTAATGATGCTTATAGGGAAGGAGCATTGGGGGGTAATAGGGAAAGGCAATTTGGAGGACATTACCATGCCTACCTAGAAGTAAGAGATGATAACTTTGAAAATGAATTCTATCATAACCATGAGTTCAGACTACCTTAGGGGTTTAAAGTATGTGAAATTACAAATGCCCTCATTTGCTGGAAGAGGATCTGCTGAAGATTATCTTGATTGGAAAGATAAGATGGAAGGGCTTTTTGAATGCTATGAGATTAATGACAATACCTGAGTATATCTAGTCGCAATAGAGTTTATAGGGTATGTCGCCTTATGGTGGAAAAACATTGTAGCTAGTAGGAGGAGAGATGGTGATGTAGGGATCCGTACTTGGTAGAAGATGAAGCGGCTTATGAGGAAGAGATTTATCTTAGAGCATTACAGGCATGAGCTATTCATACGTCTCTAAACATTGAGGCAAGGAGGCAAAACTCTAGACGAGTATGTCCAAGAATTTGAAACATTGATGATTCAATGTAAAGCTATTGAATCTCCTGAGTAGACTATGTCATGATTTGTGTCAAGCCTAAAATATGAGATTGCTTATATTGTAGAGCTACAATGATATGACACCCTTAATGAGGCCATCCAACTGGCTTTGAAAGTTGAGAGATAGAGGCATTCTAATTCTTATAGAAAAATGAGTAACAGGTATGGATCCTTTAATAAATTGTATGGTTTAGACAGTAAGAATGTTGATAAAGGGGATATGGTAAAAATGTGGAAAAGAACGTAGCTACTATAGACAATGAAGGGGAGAAATGTTTTTTTGAAAAAGATAAGGTAGTTGTTGGGGTTGAAAATAAGCGAATAACAGTTGGGTCATCAAGGGGAAAAACTTGTCAAATCAAATGCTTCAAATGCTTGGGTTTTGGACATATGGCTACTCAGTGTCCAAACTAGAGGGTGATGACTGCTATGGAGGTGGAGAGTGAGGATGATGAGGAAGAGTTGGATGAGCCAATAGATTTGTCAACAATATTAGATGAGTATTATGGGGATGCAAATGCTGAGGTGCATGGAGATAGAGGGGATGATCAATATTTCGCTATCAATGTGTTGAACAAGGTAATGACTACTTTTCCTACTAATGAAGAAGAATAAAGGGAGAACCTATTCCATATTTCCTGTAGGGTCCAAGGTAACCTTTGTGCTCTTATTATTGATGGTGGTAGTTGCACCAATGTGGTGGCTACTTCATTAGTTAATAAATTGAAACTAGTCACTACTCTATACCTTAAGCTATATAAGTTGCACGAGTTGAGTTAACAAGGAAGTCTTCATGTTACTCAATGGGCTACAGTTCCATTCAGCATAAGAGAGAGATACCATGATGAGATTGTTTATGATATTCTACCTATGTGTGCATCACATTTACTACTTGGCAGGCCATGCTTATTTGACAAGAAGGTATTATATGATGGGTTTAAGAACACATATGTGTTTTAGAAAGATGGAAAGTGAATTGTTTTGAATCCCATGTCACCAACTGAAGTAGAAGAGGCATAGGGACAGATCAATAAAACTACTAAAAAGAAGACTTTATTTGTAAGGCAAAAGGAACTAGAAGAGGCAATTTAGGAAGAGAAGCCGGCATATTTATTGCAAATGAAGTATGTGTTAGAGGTTGATGGGCAAGAACAGTTGTCTCCTATTGTGAACCAGGTACTAGACAAATACATGGATATATTTCCCGATGAGTTACCTAAAGGATTACCACAAGTGAGAGCCATTGAGCATGCAATTGATTTGCAACCTGGGTTAATCTTATCAAATTAGCCCACATATCACATGAATCCTAAAGAAGCTAAAGAGTTGAAGTGACGGGTGGATGAATTGGTAGAATGGGGTTTTGTTAGAGAGAGTACTAGCCCTTATACTATTCCTGCACTTCCTGTTTCGAAGAAGGATGGTACATGGCATATGTACATTGACAGCAGAGCCTTCAATAAAATTATCATCAAATATAGGTACCCCATTTCTGGACTTGATGATATGTTGGATGAATTGAATGGTGCAGAAGTATTCTCTAAGGTTAACCTTAAGAGTGGGTATCACCAAATTTGTATGAAGGTAGGAGATGAGTGGAAGAATGCTTTTAAGACACGACATGGTTTGTATGAGTAGATGGTCATGCTGTTTGGATTGACCAATGCCCCTAGTACTTTCATACGACTTATGAATCATGTCACAAAAGAATTTTTAGGAAAATTTGTTATCATATATTTTGATGACATCCTGATTTTTAGTAGACTTAGATAGTCATGTTGACCATTCATAGGCAATCTTTTCAATCATGAGAGATTAAAGGTTGTTTGGGAATCTCAAGAAGTGCTCATTTTATCAATCAGAGGTAACATTTCTAGGCTTTGTTGTGACTGGTTCTAGTGTAAGGGTTGATGAAGAGAAAATTAGGGCCATCATGGAGTGGCCAACGCCACAATCAGCAACTGATGTGAGGGGTTTCCACGGTTTGGCTTCTTTTTATAGAAGATTTGTCAAAAACTTCAACAACATTGTGTATCCACTAACTAAATTAACTAAGAAGAATGTTCCTTTTGTGTGGGGGGATCAGGCTCAGACGAGTTTTGAAGAAGTTCAGGTGAGGTTAACTAGCACTCCAGTGTTAACTTTGCTAAATTTTGACAAAACTTTTGAGCTAGAGGGTATTGGTGCAGTGTTGATGCAAGATAGAAAACCCATTACATATTTTAATGAGAAACTGAGTGATACACCTTTGAACTACTTAGTGTATGATAAGGAGTTTTACTATGGTAACACTATCTCCTTCCTAAGGAGTTTATTATCTATACATACCATGAATCTTTGAAGCACTTCAAGAGCTAACAATGTTTGTTTAAACGTCAAGCAAACTGGGTGGAATTTCTAGAGAGCTTCACTTATGTGATTAAGTATAAGAAGGGGAGTACAAATATTGTAGCTGATGTGTTATCATGCAGGTATGTACTTATCACTTCTCTTTAGTTAAAGTTGCTTAGATTTGAATTAATGAAGGAACAATATGTTCATGATGATCACCTGAAATTAATTGTTAAGCGGTGTTATGGAGGAAATGTAGTAGATGGTTATTATATGATAGATGAGTTTCTGTATAGAGTAAGAAAGTTGTGCATACCTTATGGGTCTGTGAGGGAATTGTTGGTACTAGAGGCTCATGCTAAAGGATTATTAGGACACTTTAGTGAGAAGAGGACCTTAGAATTGTTTAAAGAACATTTTTACTAGAGGGGTATGTTGAAAGATGTACACAAGATTTTGGAGAGATGTGGGGTTTATAAGAGGGCAAAGGGAAAGAAGGAAGCTTAGGGTGAATATATGTTTTTACCTCTACCCACATAGCCATGGATTGATATTAGTATGAATTTTTTCTTGGGTCTTCCTAAGATACGGAGATGCAAAGACTCTATCATGGTAGTTGTCGACCATTTTAGTAAAATGTCCCACTTCATACCTTGTCACAAAATAGATAATGTACTTTTTATTGCTAACTTTTTTGTGTAAGAAATTGTAAGGTTACGTGATGTTCCCCACAGCATAGTATCTCATAAAGACACTAAGTTTCTTAGCTTCTTTTAGAAGCAACTTAGTTCTAAGATCATGTATAGTACATCTTGTCACCCTTAGACAACGGTTGTCAATCATACTCTTGGTGCCTTACGGAGAGCAACAATTAGCAAAAATCTTACCCATTGAGACTTGTGTCTCTCTATTGTTGAGTTTGCTTATAATAGGTCAACTCATAGTTCAACCAGTAAGTCCCCCTTTGAAGTCATGTATGGCTATAATCCTAGACTTCCATTGGATTTGATAGCTAAACCAGCAGAAAAGGAAGAAAGTTTGAGTGGAGTGGAGCATTCCCAGGGGATCCAGAAGCTTCATCAAAAGGCATATAAACACCTTAAGAAAGTTTGAGTGGAGTGGAGCAGTCCTAGGGGATTCAAAAGCTTCATTAGAAGGCATCTAAACACCTTAAGAAAACTCAAGAGCAGTACCAACTTCAAGGTAAACATAGGAAGGCCAAGATTTTCAATCCAGGTGACATGGTTTGGATTCATCTTTGTAGGGATCGGTTTCCTCACAAGAAATTATAGAAACTTTCACCTAGAGTAGGTGGACTATTCAAGATTTCGAAGCGTGTCAACAACAATGCTTACAGGTTGGAATTACTAGGAGAATACGGTGTTTCTACTACATTCAATGTTTCAGATTTGTCACTTTACCTACTAGAAGATCTTCATGATGACCCATCAGATTTGAGGGCAAATCTTCCATAAGCTTGAGGAGATGATGGGAATCAAACCATTTCAATTATAGGACCAATTACTCGAGCAAGAACCAAAAGACTATAGAATCTTACACTGAGAGTCCTACTTGAGTAGATGGAACCCAAAGAAAATCACATAGTATCTTTATTCTTTTTACATAATTGTTTTACTTTTAATCAGATGCATTTGTCAGTACTTAAGGATAATAAAAGGGCAGTGCACACACTCAGGCCAGTGGCTTGTTCCTAGATGGCTTACAAATTATTAAGCTGGTTTACTTTGTGTTTCTTTTATTTTTTTTAGTCTATGTTTGTTTCTTTTAAAGGGTTACTATAAATACTTTGTAAAGGAACACAAAAGATAGCTTTTGAGACATTTTTTTCACAAGATACATGGGTAGGTCTTATCCTCATTCTCACAACTCTTATCAATCTTTGATTATAGCTATTTAAAGCTTGGAATTGTTATGTGTTCTATCAACAAAAATCGAGCTCGATCCATCCTCTACTAGTGCGTCGTATCTGGTAAGGGAATTGGGTGTTGTTGCATGATATCTAGTAAGTTGAGTAAAGTCAATTGACTATAGTTAACTTTTACTCCAACTAAATTAAATTAGGTCTAGTATATCAAGTTATCTCTAATTCTTGGACAGATCTCAAGTTCATTTAGAACTATATCTTAAGCATATCTCCTTATTTAAGGTCTATTCGATTTTGTTGATTGAAATTTTAGGAAGTTACATTCTCCCCTCTTTAAGGAAAGTTTTGTCCTCAAAAAGTGAATTCATACCTAAGTCTTCGAATAATTGAGGGTACTTGAGACTTATTTGATCTTCTAGTTCCCAAGTAGCTTCGGTTTGATCATTATGCCTCCATTGTACCTTTATGTAGCAGATCTCTTTGGTCCTTAACTTTTGAATTTTGTGATCCAGAATTCTCATAGGATGTTCTTAACGAGTTAAATTTTCCTTAAGTTCAAGTGGTTTCAACTCTATGATTTGATTTGGATTGGATACATATTTCCGTAATACAGAAACATGAAATACATTGTGTATACCTAACAAATTTAGGGGTAGTTCCAATTGATAAGCTAGATTCCTTAGTCTCTCGAGTATTTCAAAAGGTCCAATATATCTAGGACTTAATCTTCCTTATGTTTTAACTTAATGAATGCTCTTGATTGGACTTAGCTTTAAATAGACATGATCACCCACAACGAATTCCAAAGGTCTTCTTTTTTCATTAGCCTAACTCTTTTTGTTTATCTCGGGATTCCTTCATCTTCTACTTAATAATAGCTATCTTTGCTACAATTTCTTGCAGAATCCCTAGCCTCATAACAATTTTCTCAACGTCACCTAATACGAGGGAGATTGACACTTTCTACCATCCAGTGTTTCATACGGGGGTATCGATATAATTGAGTGATAACTATTATTATAAGAAAATTCCACTAATGGGAGATGTAAATCCTAATTCCCTTTGAATTCCTTAACATAAGCTTGAAACATGTTTTCCATTATTTGTATGGCTCACTCAGATTGTCTGTCTATTTGTGGGTGATACGTTGTACTGAATTGTAAGTTTGTCCCCATAGCTTGTTGTAAGCTCATCTAGAATTTGAACACAAAATGAAGATCCCTATTTGAAACAACACTTATAGCTTAGGTACACTATGAAGTCATATAATCTTACAAATATATATTCTTATCAATTTCTCCAACGAATATGCTTTATTGATTAAAAAGAAGTGAGTAGACTTAATAAGCCAATTTATGATTGCCTAGATGGTATCATTATCTACTTAAAGTCTTTGGTAATTGATGTTCCTAATTCCACTTAGAAGCACAATTAAAAGACTTAAGAAAAAACAATCTCAAGTCAAGGTAAAACCGGATCCACAAGGGCAAAATTTACGTGAACACTAGTGAAGATGTAAAGAATTCCAAATGATCAAAGATATAATTGTAATACCACAATGATAATCTCTTCTAATAACACCCTAATCACATATAATCCACGAAAGTAATCTACAAATTCAAAAGAAAACCTCAATTCCAAGGACTCCTTTCCAATAGTGAAAAACACGTTTTCAAGGGAATTCTCAATGATGATTCGAATTCAATTGCAAGGGACCTTAAATAAACACAAGAATTCGTCAACAATAAGAAGTAATTTTGACCAAGAACTATCTCAATTCAACCCTAGATATGACACACTAGAGAAGAAAAGAAATCACAACAAAATGAAATTCATACAACTCACAATTTCAAGGTATTGCACTCGCCACATTTTCAACTCTTGGGATTGAAATTGATAAGAGTCTAATGACAATTAGGAACCCTAATTCTCACATGAATATGAAGTGTATAATCTTCAAAATTAGCCTTCTCAAACCCTCTCTTAAGCAAGTATTTATACTTGCTACTTCTAGGGTTAAAAAGTGCTCAAAATTACAACTTTGCCACTTTTAAGGTGGCTAACCCTAAATGAAAATTACAAAGAAATAAAAGTGTCCCAAAACCAAAATACAACCAAAATAGTTCATAAAAGAGTAAATATATAAAAGAAATGGTCTTCAAGATGCCGGTCTTCTATAGGATCCATTGGCCCAACTCATCGCCGATTCAGGTCGGTCCATGGATAACCCACAAGCTGAGTCCGAGGGAGTTTGTCCATTGCCCTATAGAATATGATAAGTGTGCCTGTTGGAAAACACAATACAAGAATAATAGAAAAGAGGTTAATATATAAATAATTTCGGGGTCAATCTGCTCAAAATGGGCCCCCAACACCAAGATTTGAATTCCTTTAGTTCTTGCCCTAATGATAGGTCTTGTCGGATTTTTATTCCTATCAGTAATCCACTTACAAAATCATGGTAATCTAATCCCATTTCCATTCAAGGATAGGTAAAGGTTGTAATAATCCTCCAAGTCTTTAATGCTCGGCCTTAATTTGTTAATAAGTTTCACAACAAGCTACATACCCAGCTATATCTCTTTTCATTCCTTCCCACAAAAATTTCTTCTCATATCTTGATACATCTTGGTTCCTCTAGGATATATAGTGAAGCTAAATTGATGTGCCTCTTACATGATTTCCTTTCTTATCTCTATATCATCTGGCATACATAACCTTCCTTTCTATCTTAAAGACCCATCAATATGAACCTCAAAATCATCATATTTTCCTTTTTGTATCTCTTATTTGATCAACCGAATCACTAGATCCATTTCTTATGCTTCCTTGATTCATTTTACTAAAGTAGATTCAGCAATCAAGCTTGCTACTTTAGTGTTTGGATCATGCTAAATCAATTCCAAGCTCATACATTCAAATTCCTTGATTAATTCTTGTTATTCAGTAAATATTGATGCAATTTCTACATAACTTTTCGTGCTTAATGCATCAACAATAGCATTTTCCTTTCTTGGATGGTAATTAATCCCCAAATCATAATCTTTTATTAATTCTAACCATCATCTTTGCCTCCTATTCAATTCCTTTTGGGTGAATAGACATTTGAGGCTCTTATGGTTAGTATAAATCTCACACCTCTAACCATAAAAGTAGTGTCACCAAATTTTAAGAGCAAACACTATAGTCGCCAGTTCTAAATCATGTGTAGGATAATTGTCTTCATGAGGTCTTAGTTATCATGATGCATATGCTATTACCTTATGATTCTACATTAATACACATCTTAACCCATTATGTGATCCATCACTATAGACTGTAAAGGGTTCATTGTTGTTAGGCATGGTTAAACTAAGGGCAGTAACCAAACACTACTTCAATTCTTGAAAGTTTCTTTCCCTCTAGTTAGTCTAAACAAACTTTTCATTTTTATAGGTTAACTAAGTAATAGGTTTAGCGATTCTTAAAAAATCCTTAACAAATTTTTGGTAATATTTACTAAACTTAGGAAACTTCTTACGTCAATTACTGTTTCAAGACTTTTCCATTCAACTATGGCATTAATCTTTTCTAGGTCTACAAAAATTCCTTCCCCTAACACCTTGTGGCCTAGAAAAGAAATTTCTCTTAACCAAAACTCTCATTTTGATAACTTACATATAGCCTATGTTCTCTCAAAATTTGCAATACCAATCTTAGATATTCTTCATGTTGTTCGAGTGTTGGGGAATAGACTAAGATATCATCAATGAAAACAATAACACACTTATCTAGTAGTGAATGAAACACCTGGTTCATCAAATCCATAAATGCAACAGATACGTTAGTTAATCCAAAAGGCATTACTAAGAACTCATAATAACCATACCTAGTATGAAAAGTTGTTTTAGGTATGTCTTTAGGTCTAATTCTTAGTTGATGATATCCTAATCTCAAGTCTATATGATAGAACTCACTTGCACCTTGCAATTGATCAAATAAGTCATCGATGTGAGGAAGAGGGTACTTGTTTTTAATTGTAACCTTATTCAAATCGCGATAATCAATACAAAGTCATAAAGATCCATCTTTCTTTTAAGTAAACAAAATAGAGGCACTCCAAGGTGAAACATTAGGTCTTATGAATCCTTGATCCAATAGTTCTTGTAATTGAGTTTTTAATTCCCTTAACTCAATGGGTGCCTTTTTATAAGGTGCCTTAGAAATAGTTTCGGTTTTATGGGTCACATTAATAGTAAAATCTATCTCCCTTTCAAGTGGTAATGTAGGCAATTCATTAGGAAGTACATTAGGGAATTCCTTAACCACCTTTATGTTTTTAAGCTCAAGATCATTCCTTTTCTTCTCAAGAATATAAACTAAACATCTAATTATTTCCTAGTGTTTCTCTTCAACAATCATTTCTGCATGATTCAATTGTTTCTTTGAATGGGCTAGTTCCCCCACAACTTTATCCCAATTTCCATCTATGGTATTAAAGGTTACTTCCTTTTTCAAGCAATTTACTATAGCATGGGCTTTAGGCATCCAATTCATTCCTAAGATTATTCCATATTTGAGCATAGGTATCGCAATCATATTTATGTTTACAAGCTATCCATGAATTTTGATTGGACATGATTCGACTACTTCTTTAGTTGTCATTATATTTCCAACAGAAGTCTTAATTTCGAAAGTAGTGGTAACTACTATTGTAGGTATCCTCAAATTTCCAACTACCATCTTAGATATAAGGGAATGTGTTGCTTTAATATCAAATAGAGTATATATGGGAGTATCATTTATTAGAAGACATCCTATATAAATTATTTAAACAATATAAATTTTCTATCCTAACCCATTATAAATAAAATAGATGTGGTTAGTTACATAACTACAACCAAATCAGTTTTAGCATACTCATCCCTCAAGGTAGCTAATTTCATCTCACATTCTCCAACATCAAGTTCTTCCTATTTCACTTCCATGTTATACACCCTTACAATAGTCGAACCTCTAACACCATCATTCTATCCATTTCTATTAGCATTCTGAGGCGGTCATTTTCTAAATATAAGGTTTTGTCTCTTTGGACAATTGGTAGAGAAATGTCTTATTTATTTACAAATGAAACAAGAATTTGTGGTTCTTTTTAAACAAGTTGTGATATGATGATCATCAGCTCCATAAAAGAAACAGTTATTTGTAAGTTGGGGACATTCTCTAGGAAAGTGCTTTCCATTACATTTCTAACATACAACTCTTCACTATTTTGGTCTTTATAAAGGTGGTAATAGATTGATTAAAAGGTTTCTTTCCTAAAAAATTGGTTTTAATATCTTCCATGTTTCTTTTCCTTAAAATTATTCCTCTTCGCCTAACCTTAACTTGTTCCCTCTTTTAGGCTGCCTCTAACACTGATGGGAATCAACCCTGTGGTTCTAGTAGTGGGGAAACCTAACTTGGATGCATGAGCCTAGAAATCCACATATGGCCACATTATCTAATAATGTTTTATTTTACACTTTAGCAGGTACATTTATCGGTGTTACAGGTTGGTCAAATAACATGCACTAAGGATCAAATTATGAGACATTCTTGGAGTCACATCCAATGGCCCACAAATTGTTCAATTGAAATAAATAACCAGCCACTTGAAGGCCATTTGTATTTGCAATTGTTGCTTATGGGAACCGGCCATTTTATTTTGTACTTATATTTTGTGTCTTGGAAAACCGGCCACTTAAGTGGCATCCTTATAATTATTGTGTTATTTTTACCCTAATTGGAGCAAGTATAAATACTTGCTAAGTAGGGTTTTTGATGAGCTTTTTGACAATTGAGAAAATCATACACTTTATGCCGTGAGGGTTTGTCCTTTGCATACAAAGATCTCTTATTAATTTCTTAGTGAAATTATGGTGAGAATCAACTAGAGTAGATTGTGAGTCATATCAATCTTACTCTTATTGTTTTACAAATTGTGTTTAGTGAGTAATATCTAAGTACAATTTGTTGGTTACTTGTTTTTGTCACATGAATTAGGGTTCTTTATTTTCAAATTTGATCATTTCAAATTAGGATTGAATTCTAGTTCATTTCCGTGTTGTTCCATTTGAAGTTTATACACTTGTTTGTTCCTTACATCAATTCAATGTTTAAATTAGTGAATTGGACTTCAATTGTGAAGTAATTTGAACACGCCATTTGTTGTTGGAGTTGGTTGTTCACGCCACTTGATTGATGTTTTTGCTATCCAATTGGTTAGGTATATCATAATTTTTAATATTAAAGCATAGGTTGTGGAGTAAGATTTACGTGAACTTCACTTAAAATTTAGGGTTCTTGAATTTTACTTCTTGATCTGAATTGTTGAAGTGGAATTGAAGTACTTTATTGTGATTTTGTTATGTTATACTTGTTGATTGTTAAAGTGGAAGTGGAGATCTTGTAGCAGTCCTTTTACTCTTTACCTTGCCGTGAGGAGAAGGGGAAGTAAGGAGGTATGTTTCCTTGTGTTTGTTTTGGAATTAGAGATACATTCCTTGAGGCAAAAGAGAAGTGAATTTCTTGTTTGTGGTTTCGGAATTGAAGATTGTCAAATTGCATTTCCAGAATTTTCCTTGCATAGAGAATAGGGAAATTATTTGAATTCAAATACATTTATTAAGTTTAAAGAGTTATTGTATAGTATTGATTGAATGCAATTTGAATATTTGAATTGTTTCTTACCATTTGTGGAGAAGCTTCATTAAGAGTTGCATTTGAATTGTTGTGCCATGATTGTGTTGTGAAGTGAGTGTATTGTGGATTGAAGAAGTGCTGCATCGTGAGTGTAAGTGTAAGTTGTGTTTGAAGCTTACACTGTGGTTGAGGTGTGTGTGTGTGGCGAAGTGAGTGTGTAGTTGAAGGGTATAGCAACGTGTTGTGGTGAAAGGGTACTGCACATAGATTGTAAGTGTGTGTATGTACCGTGATTGAAAGGGAGTTGTAGTGGTTAAATTTGAATTTCAAAAAGCAAGCATTAAAGTGTAGAAGTTATTATGTATTGATGCTTGAACACCTTGCTTAGTTAGAATTATTAACTTACTATTGGAGAAGTGTTATTATTATTTCTATTTGTTGTAACTGTAATTGAAGTGTGGAAGTGTGTGTGTGAAGTTAAGTGGAGTTTTGTGTTTACTTTTGTAGGTTATTCGGTTGTTGTGTGGCAATTGAAGTGTGGTTATTGTGAAAGGGTATACTACATTGCTTTGAATTATCTTTGTAATTTGACAAATCAAGTCCACAACTATGTCAAATGATAGTGTGAATAGGGGAATTGGCAATGAGGCCAATAGCTAAGTTGGTGGCGGACAGGGTCATTGGACTACAAGTGGAAGAACTTTGGAGGAACAGCTTCAGGATCTTACCACCATTATTGCTACATTAGCAACAGAGATAGATAAGATGACGATACCATAACCACCAATAACAAATCCTCAAGCACCACCACCTAGAGTAGCTCCTCAAAATGTTCAAAAGGAGGGAGTAGTAAGAGCAAATATGGGAAGGAGAGTGGAAGGAGATCATCATGCTCTTAGGGTGGAAAGAGATGATAATTTTAGGGTTAATCTATACCCGAACAGGGATTTTAGGCTACCTCAGGGATTAAAGTATGTGAAATCGCAGATGCCTTCATTTGATGATAGGGGTTCAGCAAATGATTATCTGGATTGGGAAGATAAAGTTGAGGTTCTTTTTTAGTGTTATGAGATTGATGATAACACTTAAGGTTCGTCTTGCAGCTGTAGAGTTCATAGGTTACGCCGCCTTGTAGTGGAAGAATTAGGTGATCAGTAGGCGAAGGGATGGAGAGGCTAAAATACACACCTGGAAAGACATGAAAAGAGTTTTGAGGAAAAGGTTTATACCTGAGCACTATAGGTAGGAATTGTTTATGCATCTCCAGACACTAAAGCAAGCAGGCAAAACAGTGAATGACTATGTACAGGAGTTTGAAACACTGATGATCAGATATAGATCAATCGAGCCTACTAAACAAACCCTAGCATGCTTTGTGTCTGGGTTAAAATACGAGATTGCCTGTGTTGTTGAGCTGCAAAGGTATAGTACACTTGATGAGGCTATACAGTTAGCCTTAAAAGTAGAAAGGTAGAGGTGATCCAATCCATTCTGGGCCATTAGTAATAGGCATAGTACTACTACTAAGCCCATGGGGGTAGATGGTCAGATGGGTGGACCAAAGGGAGTAGGCGAACATGCTAAGGCTATAGACGAAGTTATTCCTAGCACTAAAAAAGAGAAAAATGTTTTTGGTAAAGGCAAAATGGTAGTTGGACTTGATTTTAGGCAAACGGCACTAAGGTTAACCAGTGGGAAAATGTACCAGATTAAATGTTTCAAATGCATGAGATTTGGACATATGACTGTACAATGTCCCAATAAAAGGGTAATGACTGTTATGGAGGGTAACAAAGAAGATGATGAGGAAGAAATTGTTGAGCTTATAGATTTATCCATGGCCTTGCAGGAGTATTATGATGATTAGAACGTTGAGACACATGAGGACAAAAAGTGTAAAAATTACTTACCTATTAATATGTTGCGCAGGGTTATGACTTTATCTCTAGATGCTAAGGACATATAGAGGGAGAATCTATTCCACACACCTTATCAAATTCAAGGTAACGTATGTGTACTTTTCATTGATGGTGGTAGTTGCACTAATGTCATATCTACTACATTAGTAGATAATTTACAACTAGCCACTAGCCCACATCCTAATCTTTATAAATTGCATTGGTTGGACAACCGAAGAAGTTTACATGTTACATAGAGGGCAAAGATAGCATTCGGTGTAGGTGATAAATACAATGATGAGATTATCTGTGATGTACTTCTTATGTGCGCCTTTCATATACTGTTAGGTAGACCGTGGTTATTTGATAAAAAGGTGTTACAAGACGAGTTCAGAATTACTTACATATTTCAAAAGGATGGTACATGAATTGTCTTAACTCCTACGTCTCCATCTAAGGTTCACTCTTTCTAGGAACAAATTAGAAACACTTATAGCTCTTCCAAACATCCAGCTAAAAAGCAAACACAAACACTGGGTTTCAGTCCAAGAGAAGACCCCTCAGATTTAAGTGCAAATCTTTCAGAGGCCCAAGGAGATGATGAGAATCAACCCTATGGTTCTAGTAGTGGGGAAACCTAACTTAGATTCATGAGCCCAAAAATCCACATATGGCCACATTTTATCTAATAATGTTTTATTTTGCACTTTAGCAGATACATTTATCGGTGTTATAGGTTGGCCAAATAACATGCACGTAGGATCAAATTGTGGGACATTCTTGTAGTCACATCTAATGGCCCACAAATTGTTCAACTGAAATAAATAATCAGCCACTTGAAGACCATTTATATTTGTAATTGTTGCTTATGGGAACCAGCTATTTTATTTTGTACTTATATTTTATGTCTTGGAAAATTGGCCACTTAAGTGGCATCCTTGTAATTTTATGTTATTTTTACCTTAATTGGGGCAAGTATAAATACTTGCTAAGTAGGGTTTTTGACGAGCTTTTTGACAATTGAGAAAATCATACGCTTTGTGCCATGAGGGTTTGTCCTTTGCATACAAAGATTTCTTATCAATTTCTTAGTGAAATTATGGCGAGAATCAACTAAAGTGGATTGTGAGTCATATCAATCTTACTCTTGTTGTTTTACAAATTGTGTTTAGTGAGTAATATCTAAGTACAATTTGTTGCTTACTTGTTCTTATCACATGAATTAAGGTTCTTTATTTTCAGATTTGATCATTTCAAATTGGGATTGAATTCTAGTTCATTTCCTTGTTGTTCCATTTGAAGTTTATACACTTGTTTGTTCCTTACATCAATTCAGTGTTCAAATTAGTGAATTGGACTTCAATTGTGAAGTAATTTTGACACACCATTTGTTGTTGGAGTTGGTTGTTCATGCCACTTGATTGATGTGTTTACTATCCAATTGGTTAGGCACATCAAACACTCGAACTTTTTCCACCATTCCATTAAAGGTATAAATTTCAAATTCTTCTAATTTTCTCTACATTTCAAGTTCTAATCCCCCCATAAAGACTTCCATTTTTAATTCATCACTATCTTGATAAGATGTAAGAGCAAATTATAATAATATACCAAACTCAGTTTCATATTGATCAATGGTTTTATTTCCCTAAGTTATGTAGAGAAATTCATGCCTACATTTGGCTCTTAAGCTACTAGGAAAGTAGTTTACCAAAAAACATGTTCTAAGTGATGGGTTAAGGTAAAGTCCTACTTCATAACTTGCAATTGGGGTGGTACCTCAAAAACTTCAAAAGAACTTTCTACTTGGGACAGCTAATGTTCTGCCTCATTTGGTTTCCAAAAAATGCCATCAAAGTATTTGTTACATTTGATAAATTCAGGTAACATACTTCTTTGTGGTCTATGTAAGTGTGGCAAAGGCTCAATATTTTAAGTACTCCATGTAGGACTTCTTCCATGACTATAGGGAGAGGAATAGGTTCAAGTGGAGGTGGAGGTTGTTACCTTTATTCTAGTAAGTTTCTTATTATTTTAGTTTTTCTTTGTAATGCCTCTAGAATTGTATCCACATTAGGTGTAGGGGGTGTGATGCGAGATCGGTTTGATCGGATCCCTAACTGATACGAACCACACCAACATGTGACGAAACCCAATACTAATACATTCGGAATTCGTTACCTAAGATGCCAAACACCCTCAAGTGGAAACCGCGACCCGTTGTCTATAAGCGAGACAAGAACCTTAGTATAATACGAAGACGCCACAATCAGGATGAAAGACCGATTGATCAGTCGGGATGAACGCCACGAAAATAAAATCCAATAAGTTCTAGATTAGTTCTTTAAAGAACCAAGAGAGGAATTCTCTCAAAAGTGTTTTCAAACTTTCAATGTTGTATGTTCTATATTCTAAATGTTCTAAACCCTAGGAGCTTTATATTAGGGTTTACAATTCGTAACAATAAAGGCCCAAAACGACATCACTTCAATAAGTGCGTAAAAATAACAAAACAAGACATGAAGGCCGGCATCGGGGAGATACTTTGGCCGTGTATAATTCTGTGGAACTTCTTGACAATATACACGACCGTGTACTTCTAGTCGTGTATCTTTCTGTGGAAATCTTGACAACATACATGACCGTGACTTTGAACCGTGTATACGACCGTGTATGATTCTGTGTAACCTCCAGACTCCTACACCGCCGTGCCTTGTAAAGACATGCCCTCTTCACCCCGTATCCAGTATGACTTGTACAAAAGCAAGGGCATTCCCATGGTTGTTCCAATCCATTCTAGCTTCATGATTGCTCTAATCCTTTCCGGCTTCATGGACATCCTTTATCAACCCGTTAAGTGCTTCCTTGAATCGTTTCGCTCGATTTCTTGTGATTGGTCTAGGTGGCACTTCAAGAGGATCCACATTCCATCTTCTGGCTTGGCTCCCATCATGGCTCTCATCATTCCCCTCCTCTTGAAAAGGATTTGTCCTCAAATCATCACTTGCATCAAAAGGACTCAAATTAGTAACATTAAATGTAGCACTTACTTGATACTCACCGGGTAAATCTATCTTGTATGCATTATCATTGATGCGCTCAAGAATTTGAAATGGTCCATCGCCTCTTGGAAGTAGTTTAGATCGACGCTGCACAGGAAACCACTCTTTACACATGTGAACCCAAACCCAGTCTCCAGGTTCAAAGATAGCTTGTCGACAACCCTTGTTGGCTTGTTTCACATACCGCTCTATTCTTCGCTCAATGTTTAGCCTTGCCTTCTCATGGATCTGTTTAACAAATTCTGCTTTCTTGTTGCCATCTAGATTAACATACTCAGAAATAGGCAAAGGTGATAAATCCAAAGGAGTTAGTGAATTAAAACCATACACAATTTCAAAAGGAGTAAATTTAGTAGTAGAATGTACTGTACGGTTATAGGCAAATTCAACATGCGGCAAACAATCCTCCCAACTTTTAATATTCTTTTTAATTACAACCCTCAACAAAGTAGATAAAGTTCGATTTATTACCTCAGTTTGACCATCAGTCTGTGGATGACAAGTAGTAGAGAACAATAACTTAATTCCTAACTTAGCCCACAAGGTCTTCTAGAAGTAGCTTAAGAACTTAGCATCTCTATCCGATACAATTGTTCTAGGCATACCATGTAATCTCACATCCCTAAAGAATAAATTGGCAATATTGCAAGCATCATCTGTTTTGTGACAAGGAATGAAATGTGCCATCTTGGAGAATCTATCCACAACTACAAAAATGGAATCTCAACCATGTCTAGACCTGGGTAATCCTAACACAAAATCCATAGAAATATCTACCCAAGGCTCATGAGGAATTGGAAGTGGGGTATAAAGCCCTTGAGGTTGGACTCTAGATTTTGCTTGCTTACACGTGACACATCGCTCACAAATCCTCTCAACATCTCGTTTCATGTGAGGCCAATAAAAGTGTTCTTGCAATACCCCTAAGGTTTTAGCTACTCCAAAATGTCCCATTAAACCTCCTCCATGAGACTCGCTCACTAGTAATTCTCTTAAAGAACAAATTGGAATGCAGAGTTTACTCTCCCTAAATAAGAATCCTTCATGTTTATAAAATTTACCATGCCCACTCTTCTCACAATGCACATACTCCTCACAAAAATCTCGATCAGTAGCATACAATTCCTTAATGTGCTTAAAACCAAGCAATCTAGAACTAAGAGTAGAGATAAGAGTATACCTTCTAGAAAGTGCATCAGCAACGACATTCTCTTTACCTTTCTTGTAGTGGATGACATATGGAAATGTTTCGATGAACTCCACCCAACGAGCATGCCTTTTGTTCAGCTTGTGTTGCCCCTTCAAGTACTTCAAGGATTCATGATCAGTGTGAATCACAAACTCTTTTGGCCAAAGGTAGTGTTGCCACGTCTCCAGGGCTCGAACCAATGCATATAACTCCTTGTCATAAGTAGGGTAATTCAAGGTTGCCCCACTTAGCTTCTCACTAAAGAATGCGATTGGTCTTCTCTCCTGCATAAGCACTGCTCCAATACCTAATCCTGAAGCATCACACTCAATTTCAAACGTTTTAGCAAAATTAGGTAAAGCAAGTAATGGCGCCTGAGTCAGCTTATTTTTAAGCGTCTGAAAGGCCTTCTTTTGTTGCTCTCCCCATCTAAACCCCACGTTCTTCTTAATTACCTCAGTAAGTGGTGCTGCAATGGTGCTGAAATCCTTCACAAATCTCCTGTAAAAACTAGCTAGTCCATGGAAACTTCGCACATTACTTACATTAGTTGGACTAGGCCATTCTTGGATCTCACGAATCTTTTCTTCATCAACTTGTATTCCCTGTGCACTAACAACAAAACCAAGAAACACAAGTTTGTCTGTGCAAAAAGTGCACTTCTTGAGGTTAGCATATAATTGCTCCTTTCGAAGCACTTCTAAAACATCCCTCAAGTGAGATATATGGTCTTCCAAACTCTTATTGTAAATGAGGATATCATCAAAATAGACAACCACAAAATTTCCAATAAAAGTCCTCAAAACATGGTTCATAAGTCTCATAAAAGTACTAGGTGCGTTAGTTAAACCGAAAGGCATTACTAACCTGATGAGATCTATAATGAGAGTCAAGCCGGAAGAAGGAATGTGGATCCTCTTGAAGTGCCGCCTAGACCGATCACAAGAAATCGAGCGAAACGACTCAAGGAAGCACTTAACGGGTTGATAAAGGATGTCCATGAAGTCGGAAAGGATTGGAGCAATCATGAAGTTGGAACGGATTGGAACAACCATGGGAAGACCCTTGCTCTTGTACAAGTCATACCGGATACGGGGTGAAGAGGGCGTGTATTTACAAGGCACGGCCGTGTAGGAATCTCAAAGTTGCACAGAATCATACACGGTCATATACATAGCCAAAGGCACGGCCGTGTATGGAGTCAAGAAAATCCACAGAAAGATACATGTCTAGAAGTACACGGCCGTGTATGTCTCCAATGCCAGCTCAAGGCCACCGGCCTTCATTCCAACGCCGCCGGCCTTCATGTTCTGTTTTTGTTATTTTTACGCAACTTATTGAAGTGATGTCGTTTTGGGCTTTATTGTTACGAATTGTAAACCCTAGTATAAAGCTCCTAGGGTTTAGAACATAAGATACATCTTAGAACATTAAAAAAAACATTTTTGAGAGGCTCCTCTTTTGGTTCTTCAAGAACTAACTAGAACTTATCGGATTAATTTCCATGGCGTTCATCCCGACTTATCAATCGGTCTTTCATCCCAATTGTGGCGTCTTCATATTATACCAAGGTTCTTGTCTCGCTTATAGACAACGGGTTGCGGTTTCCACTTGAGGGTGTTTGGGCATCTTAGGTAACGAATTCCGAGCGTATTGGTATTGGGTTTCGTCACAGGTTGGCGTGGTTCGTATCAATTAGGAATCCGATCAAACCGATCTCACATCAGTTTAGTATCAGAGCTTAGGTTTGTCAAAACATCAAGTTCGGTTTGAGGAAGGTAACATCAAAACCCTAAGTCCAATCGTTCATATCAATTATCGTATTCAATTTTATAGTATTAATTATCTATTGAAAGTGTAGTATCTACTAGTCGATTTGTTACAAAAAAAAAAAGGAATAATCAGGACAAAAAAAAAAGAAAAGAAAAGAAAAGAAACGTGATCAAGAGCAAAAAAAAAAAATCAAATAGAAAAAGAGGAAATTTACGAACCCTAGAGTTGTTTTGAATTCTACGAAAGGGAATTGGTGTAGTTTGGGTTAGTTCTAAGAGAATTGATAAGAGGAATTGGCGAGTTGATATCATCATTGTTTGTGAGAATACACGAGTGACTATGTGATATCATCATTTGAGCGAAACACGTAAGGGAGTGTATCGTGAGGTTTAATCATATATATATTTGTGTTAGTACTAATCTTTTTTGCAGGAACTATGTCGAGGCAACATTCTCCTGAAAGTAAGAGGGGAAGGTTTGATGCTAGGTTAGTGATTGAGGCATTGAGGGGTAAGATGAAGAGGATGTTTCAGGAGGGAATGGAACAAATTCATGAGACGGTAGAGCAAAGACTAGAGCAATCTACAAACGTCTTCCAAGGGCGTAAGAGTGAGAGTCGTTCTAGAAGAGCACCGAGGGGTGGAGATGAAATGTCGAAAGATGAATTTGATGAGCTTTCTATCGGGAGTTATAGAGGTTATAGTGGTCGGAATAGAGAAACTAAGGACTGGGAAGATAGAGGAGACAGGAATAAAGAGGATGATCAATTAAGTAGCATAAAGATGAAGATTCCTCCTTTCCAAGGGAAGAATGATCCCGAGGCGTATTTAGAGTGGGAGAAGAAGATAGAGATGGTGTTTGATTGTCATAACTATAGTGGGAGAAAGAAAGTGAAACTTGCTGCCATTGACTTTTCAGATTATGCTATAGTGTGGTGGGATCAACTAATGTTGAATTGAAGAAGGAATGGCGAGCTGCCTATTGAGTCGTGGGAAGAGATGAAGAGAGTGATGAAGAAGCGGTTTGTGCCTGCGTATCACTATCATGAATTGCACAACAAATTGCAAACTTTGAGGTAGGGAAGCTGAAGTATGGATGAGTATTTCAAGGAGATGGAAGTTACTATGATCAGGGCGAATGTAGAGGAGGATAGAGAGGCTACCATGGCTAGGTTTCTTGCTGGGTTGAATAGAGAAATCCAAAATGTTGTGGAATTGCAGCAATATGTAGAATTGGAGGATATGGTTCACATGGCTATAAAGGTTGAGAACCAGCAAAAGAGGAAAGGTAGTAGTAATGCACGGTTTCAATAGGGTAATGGTTCATCCACTTGGAAGACTAACCAATGGAAGAAGGAAGAAAAGCCTTTACCCACCAAACTAAAAGGGGAGCTAAAGCAAGCGGGTTCTACTCCGGGTAACCAAGGTAACCCTGATTCTTCTACTTTTAGAAATCGTGACATTAGATGTTTTAAATGCCAAGGTAGAGACCATATTGCTAGTCAATGTCCAAATAGGCGTGTTATGATTTTACGTGATGATGGAGAGTATGAGACTGAGGGGGATAGTGAAGAAGATGATATGCCTCCATTAGAGGATGCTAGTGATGATGAGGAGCCTGCAATAGGGAGGTTAGTGGCAGTAGTGAAGCGACCTTTAAAAGTGCAGGTGAAGGAAGAAGAGGAGGTGCAAAGGGAGAATATATTTCATACTAGATGTTATCTAGGAGATCATATTTACAGCTTGATCATTGATGGAGGAAGTTGTACCAATGTAGTGAGCAATTTTATTGTTGAGAGGCTGGGGTTCAAAACTGTGAGACACCCTAGTCCATATAAATTGCAGTGGTTGAATGATAGTGGTGAGACTAAGGTGAGTAAGCAAGCCTTGATTGGTTTTCGCATTGGTAGGTATGAGGATGAGGTGTTATGTGATGTAGTGCCAATGCAAGCATGTCATGTGTTGTTGGGGAGGCCATGGCAATTTGATAGGAAGGTTGTTCATGATGGCTTTTCTAACAAGTATACGCTTGTTCACCAAGGGAAAAGCTTTAATCTTAAACCGTTAACACCTAAACAAGTGTATGAGGATCGGTTGCAGCTACAATAGTCTTTTGCAAAACATAAGGTGAGTGAAAAGTAGAGGGAGAGTGAGAGAGCAAAAGACAATGAGAAAGAAAAGGAATACAAAAGTCAATATCAAAAGGAAAAAGAGATGAAGGCTGGAAAGAGTGTGAGAGACCAAGTTGAAGGGGAATCAACTTTGGTGGTGAGTGAAAAGGAGAAGGCAGCCTTGCAAAAGGAGAGTTTTGTGGCAAGAGCGAGTGTAGTGAGGAGAGCGTTAGTGATGAAGCAACCTATGTTGTTGCTGGTTTTTTCGGAAACATGTCTGAATACTAACGAACTATCTAACTCTTTGCCTAGTGTGGTTGTGTCTATTGTGCAGGACTTTGAAGGTGTCTTCCCTGTGGAGATTCCAAAGGGTTTACCACCTATTCGTGGTATTGAGCACCAGATTGACCTTGTACCCGGACCATCGATTCCAAACAAGCCAGCTTATAGGAGCAATCCGGAGGAGACAAAGGAACTCCAAAGGCAGGTCGATGAATTAATGGAGAAGGGGTACATGAGAGAAAGCATGAGTCCATATGCAGTGCCTGTGATTTTAGTGCCTAAGAAGGATGGGTCATGGAGAATGTGTATTGACTGCCGCGCAATCAACAACATCACGGTAAAGTATCGTCATCCCATTCCTCGCTTAGATGATATGTTAGACGAGTTACATGGGTCTAGTGTCTTTTCCAAAATTGATCTGAAAAGTGGATACCACCAAATTAGAATGAAGAAGGTGATGGATGGAAAACTGCATTCAAAACAAAATATGGATTATATGAGTGGTTAGTAATGCCTTTCGGTTTAACTAATGCACCTAGTACTTTTATGAGACTTATGAACCATGTTTTGAGGACTTTTATTGGAAAATTTGTGGTTGTCTATTTTGATGATATCCTCATTTACAGCAAGAGTTTGGAAGATCATATATCTCACTTGAGGGATGTTTTAGAAGTGCTTTGAAAGGAACAGTTATATGCTAACCTCAAGAAGTACACTTTTTGCACAGACAAACTTGTGTTTCTTAGCTTTGTTGTTAGTGCACAGGGAATACAGGTTGATGAAGAAAAGATTCGTGCGATCCAAGAATGGCCTAGTCCAACTACTGTAAGTCATGTGCGGAGTTTCCATGGACTAGCGAGCTTTTACAGGAGATTTGTGAAGGATTTCAGCACCAATGCAGCACTACTTACTGAGGTAATTAAGAAGAACGTGGGGTTCAGATGGGAAGAGCAACAAGAGAAGGCCTTTCAAACGCTTAAAAATAAGCTGACTCAGGTGCCATTACTTGCTTTACCTAACTTTGCTAAAATGTTTGAAATTGAGTGTGATGCTTCAGGATTAGGTATTAGAGCAGTGCTTATGTAAGAGAGAAGACTAATCGCATTCTTTAGTGAGAAGCTAAGTGGGGCAACCTTGAACTACCCTACTTATGATAAGGAGTTATATGCATTGGTTTGAGCCCTGGAGATGTAGCAACACTATCTTTGGCCAAAAGAGTTCGTGATCCACACTGATCATGAATCTTTGAAGTACTTGAAGGGGCAACACAAGCTGAACAAAAGGCATGGTCGTTGGGTGGAGTTCATCGAAACATTTCCATATGTCATCCACTACAAGCAAGGTAAAGAGAATGTCGTTGCTGATGCACTTTCTAGAAGGTATACTCTTATCTCTACTCTTAGTTCTAGATTGCTTGGTTTTGAGCACATTAAGGAATTATATGCTGCTGATTGAGATTTTTGTGAGGCATATGTGCATTGTGAGAAGAGTGGGCATGGTAAATTTTATAAGCATGAAGGATTCTTGTTTAGGGAGAATAAACTATGCATTCCAAATTGTTCTTTAAGAGAATTATTAGTGAGGGAGTCTCATGGAGGAGGTTTAATGGGACACTTTGGAGTAGCTAAAACCTTAGGGGTATTGCAGGAACACTTCTATTGGCCTCACATGAAACGAGATGTTGAGAGGATTTGTGAGCGATGTGTCACGTGTAAGCAAGCGAAATCTAGAGTCCAACCTCAAGGGCTTTACACCCCACTTCCCATTCCTCATGAGCCATGGGTAGATATTTCCATGGATTTTGTGTTAGGATTACCCAAGTCTAGACATGGTCGAGATTCTATCTTTATAGTTGTGGATAGATTCTCTAAGATGGCACATTTCATTCCTTGTCACAAAACGGATGATGCTTGTAATATTGCTAATTTATTCTTTAGGGAAGTTGTGAGATTGCATGGTATGCCTAGAACAATCGTATCTGATAGAGATGCTAAGTTCTTGAGCTACTTCTGGAAGACCTTGTGGGCTAAGTTAGGAACTAAGTTATTGTTTTCTACTACTTGTCATCCACAGACTGATGGTCAAACTGAGGTAGTGAATCGAACTTTATCTACTTTGTTGAGGGCTGTAATTAAAAAGAATATTAAAAGTTGGGAGGATTGTTTGCCGCATGTTGAATTTGCCTATAACCGTATAGTGCATTCTGCTACTAAATTTACTCCTTTTGAAATAGTGTATGGTTTTAATCCACTGACTCCTTTGGATTTATCACCTTTGCCTATTTCTGAGTATGTTAATCCAGATAGCAAGAAGAAAGCCAAATTTGTTAAACAGATCCATGAGAAGGCAAGGCTGAACATTGAGTGACGAATAGAGCAGTATGTGAAACAAGCTAATAAGGGTCGTCGACAAGCTGTTTTTGAACCTGGAGATTGGGTTTGGGTTCACATGCGCAAAGAGCGGTTTCTCGTGCAGCGTCGATCTAAACTACTTCCTAGAGGCGATGGACCATTTCAAATTCTTGAGCGCATCAACGATAATGCATACCAGATAGATTTGCCTGGTGAGTATCAAGTAAGTGCCACATTTAATGTTACTGATCTGAGTCCTTTTGATGTAGGTGATGATTTGAGGACAAATCCTTTTCAAGAGGAGGGGAATGATGAGATCTAGACCCATGTAACTCATCTAACATGTCATCTAGCGAGGAATGGGATGACGATACTTTACCGTGATGTTGTTGATGACGCGGCAGTCAACACACATTCTCCATGTCCCATCCTTCTTAGGCACCAAATCACAGGCACTGCACATGGACTCATGCTTTCTCTCACGTACCCCTTCTCCATTAATTCATCGACCTGCCTTTGGAGTTCCTTTGTCTCCTCCGGATTGCTCCTATAAGCTGGCTTGTTTGGAATCGATGCTCCGGGTACATGGTCAATCTGGTGCTCAATACCACGAATAGGTGGTAATCCCTTTGGAATCTCCTCAGGGAAGACATCTTCAAAGTCCTGCACAATAGACACAACCACACTAGGCAAAGAGTTAGATAGTTCGTTAGTATTCAGACATGTTTCCTTAAAAACCAGCAACAACATAGGTTGCTTCATCACTAACGCTCTCCTCACTACACTCGCTCTTGCCACACAACTCTCCTTTTGCAAGGCTGCCCTCTCCTTTTCACTCACCACCAAAGTTGATTCCCCTTCAACTTGGTCTCTCACACTCTTTCCAGCCTTCCTCTCTTTTTTCCTTTTGATATTAACTTTTGTTTTCCTTTTCTTTCTCATTGTCTTTTGCTCTCCCACTCTCCCTCTGCTTTTCACTCACCTTATGTTTTGCAAAAGACTGTTGTAGCTACAACTGATCCTCATACACCTGTTTAGGTGTTAAAGGTTTAAGATTAAAGCTTTTCCCTTGGTGAACAAGCGTATACTTGTTAGAAAAGCCATCATGAACAACCTTCCTATCAAATTTCCATGGCCTTCCCAACAACACATGACACGCTTGCATTGGCACTACATCACATAACACCTCATCCTCATACCTACCAATGCAAAAAGCAATCAAGGCTTGCTTACTCACCTTAGTTTCGCCACTATCATTCAGCCACTGCAATTTATATGGACTAGGGTGTCTAATAGTCTTGAGTCCTAGCCTCTTGACAATAAAATTACTCACCACATTGGTGCAACTTCCTCCATCAATGATCAAACTGCAAATATGATCTCCTAGATAACATCTAGTATGAAATATATTCTCTCTTTGCACCTCCTCTTCTTCCTTCACCTGTACATTCAAAGCTCGCTTCACTACTGCCACTAACCTCCCTATTGCAGGCTCCTCATCATCACTAGCGTCCTCTAATGGAGGTATATCATCTTCCTCACTATCCCCCTTAGTCTCATACTCACCATCATCACGCAAAATCATAACACGCCTATTCGAACATTGACTAGCAATATGGCCTCTACCTTGGCATTTAAAACATCTAATGTCACGATTTCTAGAAGTAGAAGAATCAAGGTTACCTTGGTTACCAGGAGTAGAACCCGCTTGCCTCTGCTCTCCTTTCGGTTTAGTGGGTGAAGGCTTTTCTTCCTTCTTCCATTGGTTAGTCTTCCAGGTGGACGAACCAGTACCCTGTTGAAACCATACATTACTACTACCTTTTCTCTTGTGCTGGTTCTCAACCTTCATAGCCATATGAACCATATCTTCCAATTCTACATAATGCTGCAATTCAACGACATTTTGAATTTCTCTATTCAATCCAGCAAGAAATCTAGCCATGGTAGCCTCTCTATCCTCCTCTACATTCGCCCTAATCATCGTAACTTCCATCTCCTTGAAATACTCATCCACACTTCAGCTTCCTTGCTTAAGAGTTTGCAATTTGTTGTGCAATTCACGATAGTAATACATAGGCACAAACCGCTTCTTCATCACCCCTTTCATCTCTTCCCACGACTCAATACGTGGTTCACCATTCCTTCTTCTATTCAACATTAGTTGATCCCACCACACTATGGCATAATCCGAAAATTCAATGGCAGCAAGTTTCACTTTCTTTCTCCCACTATAGTTATGACAATCAAACACCATCTCTACCTTCTTCTCCCACTCTAAGTACGCTTCGGGATCATTCTTCCCTTGGAAAGGAGGAATCTTCATCTTTATACTACTCAATTGATTATCCTCTCTATTCCTATCTCCTCTGTCTTCCCAATCCCTAGTTCCTCTATTCCGACCACTATAACCTCTATAACTCCCGACAGAAGGCTCATCAAAGTCATCACCCGACATTTCATCTCCACCCCTTTGTACTCTCCTAGAACGACTCTCCCTCTTACGCCCTTGGAAGACGTTTGTAGATTGCTCTAGTCTTTGCTCTACCGTCTCATGAATTTGTTCCATTCCCTCCTGAAACATCCTCTTCATCTCACCCCTCAACGCCTCAATCACTAACCTAGCATCAAACCTTCCCCTCTCACTTTCAGGAGAATGTTGCCTCGACATAGTTCTTGCAGAAAAGATTAGTACTAACACAAATATATATATGATTAAACCTCACGATACACTCCCTTACGTGTTTCACTCAAATGATGATATCACACAGTCACTCGTGTATTCTCACAAATAATGATGATATCAACTCGCCAATTCCTCTTCTCAATTCTCTTGGAACTAACCCAAACTACACCAATTCCCTTCCGTAGAATTCAAAAAAAACTCTAGGCTTCGTAAATTTTCCTCTTTTTCTTTTCGAATTTTTTTTTTTTTGTTACCTTTGTTTGTTGCTCTTGATCACATTTCTCTTTTCTTCTTTTTTTTTGACAAAATTGAATAGTAGATACTACACTTTCAATAGACAATTAATACTATGAAATTGAATACTAACAATTGATATGAATGATTGGAGTTAGGGTTTTGATGTTACCTTCCTCAAACCGAACTGATGTTTTGACAAACCTAAGCTCTGATACCAAACTGATGCGAGATCGGTTTGATCGGATTTCTAACTGATACGAACCATGCCAACGTGTGACAAAACCCAATACCAATACGTTTGGAATTCGTTACCTAAGATGCCAAACACCCTCAAGTGGAAACCGCGACCCGTTGTCTATAAGCGAGACAAGAACCTTGGTATAATATGAAGACGCCACAATCGGGATGAAAGACCGATTGATAAGTCGGGATGAACACCACGGAAATAAAATCCGATAAGTTCTAGATTAGTTCTTTAAAGAACCAAGAGAGGAATTCTCTCAAAAGTGTTTTCAAACTTTCAATGTTGTATGTTCTATATTCTAAATTTTCTAAACCCTAGGAGCTTTATATTAGGGTTTACAATTCATAACAATAAAGGCCCAAAACGACATCACTTCAATAAGTGCGTAAAAATAACAAAACAAGACATGAAGGCCGGCGTCAGGGAGATACACGGCCGTGTATAATTCTATGGAACTTCTTGACAATATACACGACCGTGTACTTCTAGTCGTGTATCTTTCTGTGGAAATCTTGACAACATACACGACCGTGCCTTTAAACCATGTATACGACCATGTATGATTCTATGTAACCTCCAGACTCCTACACAGCCATGCCTTTAAACCGTGTATACGACCGTGTATGATTCTATGTAACCTCCAGACTCCTACGCGGCCGTGCCTTGTAAAGACACGCCCTCTTCACCCCGTATTCGGTATGACTTCTACAAGAGCAAGGGCATTCCCATGGTTGTTCCAATCCATTCCAGCTTCATGATTGCTCCAATCCTTTCCGGCTTCGTGGACATCCTTTATCAACCCGTTAAGTGCTTCCTTGGATCATTTTGCTCAATTTCTTGTGATTGGTCCAGGTGGCACTTCAAGAGGATCCACATTCCATCTTCTGGCTTAGCTCCCATCATGGCTCTCATCAGGGTGGACTATCATTCCTTGGTTCCTAGGATTCAAGATTTCCACTAAACTCTCCTTGTCACAATATCCCTCAAATTCTGGTGTTACTATATACATTAAATATAATATATTAAGTAGCAATAAATAGTTCACTTAAGATTTTTACATAACAAACATTATCATTGCTACATAATTACATAGAACATTATCATTATAGGTGTACATGCCATATCATCATTAACATCACATGAAATCATGTGGGTCTCTATCATACCCACTCACACAATGGTCCATGCTTACAACACACTAAGCTCACACGTATGTCTCCTTAATTATTACATACCATTAGAAATTCAAATTCTTACTTTTCACAAGACACATAAAAATACTATATCTAGGGCATCAAAAAAAACATCATTTCCCTCACATGCTTCTCCTTCATCAACTACTCCATAATCCAACCACCTTTCTCACTTCCTTGCTCCATCATGTGTGGGGTTAGAGGAAAAGTAGTGTCACTCCCATCATCAATCCCCTCTTTAGATTTTTTTTGGTAAGACTACCTTCTTCCTCTTGATGGTTTTCAAGATGGGATGGTCCTGCCTCATTCTCATAACCAAGGTCTAAGGAATCTTCTAGAAAACCTATATCAAGTTTTCCTAAAGTTTTGTCCAATAAAGCTAAAGTGGGATTTCGTTTTGACAAGGATAAAGGGCAGTGGCTTTTCCTATTCTTGTATAAACATGCTTAGATTGAAAGATGGAAAAGTTAAGGTACTAGTGTTGACTCAACAAATTGACCAAAGTCGGGTTCCAATTGAAGCATTCCCAACTTGTATGTTGGTGTTATTACAAAAGATCTAGATCCATAACTAAGATCACAAGGGTAAGGTAATAGAGTTCCAACTAACTAACATCTTCTTTAGAAACTTTTAGCCTAACTTACTTGGTTAGTTAACAAGTTCAAGTGACTCTATTACCTATCATGGGAAAACATAAGTGTAGGTATCAAAATGGCAAACAAGAGGGGAGGTGAATTGCTTCTTAAAAAAAATTATCAAATTATAATTAAACAGTCACTTTTTAAATTTCCTTCATAGTGAAGATTGTGCATGATGAGCAAAAAAAACATAGACAGAATTAATGTGCAACAAAAGTAAAGAAGGTTGCAATGTATAGAGGTTCCTACTATGAGTACGTCCTCTCTTCCAACTACACTATTAGGGATCTAGTCTTCTACACCAGTTGTTCCACTAATCCAATTGCTAAGAAATGTTACAAATACCAATAGCTCTTACTTTGTCTTTCTAACCTATCACTCGGCTAAGCACAAACCACAAGACTTTGTAACCTCACTTCCTTAGACTAATCATTACACAAAAATAGTGAAGAAAATTTTTATAAAATGGGAAAATAAGAATTCTCTAATTTAAGCTAGAGAAAAGCAAATAAAAATTGCTTTTACTCTATTTTGATTTTTTCTATCTCTTCTCGTATATGTCACTGTATCTATTGTTATATCATATGTCTTCTCTTATGAACTTGAAATCTTCATATTATATATTCTTCTTTTTTTATGGAAATTCTTATAACATTCACAAGGTCTTCTAATGTTTAGAATATCCTTGCATTTGTGGAAATTTGAAAAATCTTATCTAAAATTTAAATACAAATTCCTTAACTACGTATCTAATTTTGTTTGAATATTGAGATTGTCAATGTTTGTCTTCATTTGCTTTGTTAACAACCTTATACTGATCAACCTTAATTTGAAAACTAAAGATCCCTCTTATTGTAGGTGTGCTGCAACTGATATTCCTTGTTCTTATCTCATTCTTCTTCTTCAAATGATAATTAGTTAAAATAAATGTTAAACTAATTTGATTTGTTACAAAGAAAAAACTTTACTAATTGGAGTTACAAATAAATCATATTTGTAAATTGAACTTATATGAAATATAGATAAGAACTGTATAAGCATACATTCTTCAAAACAATGTTTATCAACTAAAGTATCAGATTGTCTATTTAAATATCTACTAAAATGTCTAATAGATTGTTTGTATTAGACTGTCTACTTAAGCATCTACTTAAATGTTTAACAGAGTATTTGTATCAAACTGTCTATTTAAGTGCTATAAACTACTATTTTCTTTAATGTCTATAAACTACTGCCTACTTAAGTGTCGATAAAATACTTTTGTTTTACGCACTTAATACATATTAAACTTTTTGCTAGCATTAAAACTTATTTCAAGGAACTCAACATTCTCCCCATTTTTTATGATAACAAAACCTATCTCAAGTGATTTACTCATATACTACTTTAAGTAAAATACTTGTAAAACCAATTTATCACTACTACTTACTATTCCTTCACCCCCCTTTTGTTATCAATCAAGTAAAATATATTACTCCCCCTTAATATATGGTATAATTTTAAAGCATGAATCAATGTGAAACATAAAGTGTAAAGCATAAAGCAAATAGAAATTACATAAACCAATAGTAAATAGAAACTGCAATTAGCATGAGTCATTTAAAAGCAAAACAATTAACAAACAACTAATGAAGATTAGCAATATTCTTTAAACATTTAACAAAAATCATTTCTTTTTCTTCTTAAGTGGCTTAATACCATTCCTAGCAATTGTCTTCACTCTTTTCCTTTATCTTTTCAGAATTTAGGCTTCTTTAGACTCTTTATCAATAGTATCAAGATTGGTTTTAGCTGGAGTTAGAGTTGGTTATGTTTCAATTGTGCAGCAAGAGGAGATGATTGACTAGATTATTCAGTAGAAGGTTCATTTTAAGTGGTCTAGATAGGTTTAAAAACAGGTTATGGATCAGGTTCTTAAGTAGCTTCAAGATTGATCTTAGTAGTTCCTTACTTAGCATGATCCAAGATATCTATCCCACCACTTTGATGAACTCCTTGCTGTACATGTGCAGTCTCCATGTTTTGTCTTGTTCCTAGAATAGTGTTTTTTCCCTTATCATTAAGATCTTGCTGACCTTCTTAAATAGGTTTCTTAGGAGAACTATTTCTAGTCCTAGTGGAAGTTGGTGAAATTCATTCCTCAAACATCTCTTCATTAGGTTTAGTAGTGATTGACTCCATTATGGACTTCATTTCCATAAAACTTTCTTAATAAAATCTTTTAAATCTAAAATCTTGCTTTTTAGATTTGTCACCTCATTGCTAGTGCCAACTTTAAAGTCTTTAGATTTGGAATAGCTTCTGCTAAACTATTTGTAGAAATATCTATTTCAACTAAAGGTTCATCCCTGATCTCCAAGTTTCCCTTTTTAATCTTCCTTTTCATCATCCTTTCTTTATCATTATGCTTTTCTTTTCCTTTTTTGTTTCTACCCTTCTTCAAAATTTCTTCTTCATCTATTTTCTTTTTCTCTTTGAAGATTGCCCCTCTTTCCACATTAGACATCCATTTAAGAATATCCCTTCTTATATGACTATGATCTATGTATACAGCATAATCCCTAAAGAACCAAAATTTTCTCCAAACATGTATGTTCATATGATGAAGAATTCCTTTATTAATTTTCTTGAAAAAAAATTTGGTATAATCCTCTTTTGGTAACCTTATTCTTTTCTCTTTCGATAGAAACATGACCAAATTTTCATAAGGTCTATTCTATTTAATCTCAAACAAATTCTTCATAATTTTTCTACTACATCTACATTTTTTACTTTAGTAATACCTACAATAATTTTTGCCTCATCCACTAAGACATATGTTCTACTCCCCATCCTTAGTAAAACATAAGAACTCACAATCTTATGTAACATTCTAACCAATAGAAAAAATTAAATAATGAGCATATTTCATTGTAATTCAATTTCAAATCTATCAATCAAGTATTGAAATAACTCCAATGTATTCATGTTTAGGATATCTTCATCATCACTATCATTTTTGAGTTTTAAACACTAAATTAGATCATTTTTGGTAATTTCAATATCTTGACCACAAACATTTGATTTTAACCTATCCTTTCTCGAATCAAGATTTTCATAAAACTCTAATACCATTTCTCTTAATATTGTATATCTCATATTGCACAATTTCCTATAGCCTATCCATGTCATCTACATGAAAACCATTTTTAACCAAATATTCAAAATCTAAAGATGTGTATTTCATTATTTTCACTTAAAATGGAACAAGTTTCTAAATGGGTTAATGTCTAGGATGTACCTTTTTTGTTCATTTCTGAGTGTCTAGAGGAATATCTTATTAACCTTCTGTATCATTGTCTATAACAGGCTCCTTCAAATTGCTACTTTTGTCGGGTTTCCTTTATTCCGCACTATAAACAATTTCTTTGGAATTTTCTTGGCTAGTGTGTTTCAATAAAGATGATTCCTCATCTTGAATCTCAATAGGGTTTTTATCCTTCTTATTGGCTTTGGAAAACATAGTGGTATTTCGAGTTGATTTTCTTGGTGCCATTATTGTGAACAAAGATTAGGGTTCAAGAGAGTATAAGAGCAAGAGAGTTGAGTGTTTAGAGTGTTCAGAGAGAAAAAGAGGGAGTTTTTAATCTCTAATTTTTTTAAATGATTTTTAAAGGGAGTAGTTTTTACATGTATGGATTAATCTAACGGCTAAGAGACTATGATGCCTCTTCCTTCTATTTTAATTTTTCCAAAAAAAAATATTATTCTTATTTGTTTACCTTGATTATTATTATTTTTTTATAAAGGAAAACACACACCTATTTCATCTCTAATAAACTCAAATCTATTCTTTTTTAATGATTTCATAAATACCTTAGCTAATTGAAATTTAGTATTAACAAAATCAAGATTAATATCTCTATTATTAACATGATTTCTTATAAAATTATGTCTTACTTCAATATTTTTGGATCTATAATGATGAACTAGATTTTTTTGTAAGATTAATAACACTTGTATTATCACATTTTATTGGAATATTTTTTCACATAAATCCAGTCACATAATTGTTGTTTAATCCATAAAACTTGAGCACAACAATTCCCTATTGAAACATATTCTACTTCATCTATTGATAGGGTAACAAAATTTTGGATCTTAGATGACCAAGATACTAGCTTATCTCCTAAAAATTGAAAAGTTCTTGAAGTACTTTTTTCCATCAATCTTACGGCCAACATAATCAACATCTAAATATCTTATTAAATCAATATTTTGATTTTTAGGATACTAAAATCCTGATTTTGTAGTGCAAGATATATATTTGAAAATTCTTTTAATAACTATTAAATGTGTTTTAGTAGGATTTGTTTGAAATCGAGCACATACATAAATAGAAAATAGCATGTCTAGTCTAGAAATAGTTAAATATAACAAAGATCCAATTAAACTTCTAAAAAGTTTTTCATGTACCTTTTTACTAATGATATCAGGATCTAACCTCATTGAAGTTGACATAGGAGTAGCATATTTTTTGAGAATTTGCTTCGCATATTTTTCTTGGTGAATAAATATCCCTTGTGAAGTTTGCTTGATTTGTAATCTTAAAAAGAAGTTTAGTTTTCCCATCAAGGACATCTCAAATTTAGCCTACATTAACTTTGAAAATTCCTTGCGATATATTTCATTAATAAAACCAAAAATAATATCATCTACATAAATTTATACCACTAAAATATTAATGTTAAAATGTTTTATAAAAAGAGTTGTGTCAACTTTTCCTCTTGAAAAATTGTTTTCGAATAGAAAATTACTAAATCTTTCATACTAAGCTTTAGGAGCTTGTCTCAAATTGTAAAGAGCTTTCTGTAATTTAAAAACATAGTCTTCTTTCAATGGATCTTCAAACCCTGAGGATTGTTCTAAAAATACTTCTTTGATATATCCATTTAAAAAAAATTTACATCCATTTAAATCTTTGTAACATGTATAAGCAAATAATAATCTAATAGCTTCTAATCTAGCAAGTAGGGGCATAAGTTTCATCAAAATCAATACCTTCTTCTTGTCAATATCCTTTTCCCACAAGCTTTACTTTATTTCTAACTATCTTACCTTACTCATCAAGTGTATTTTTGAACACCCACTTTTTTCTAATAACAATTTCTCCTTTAGTTTGGGAACTAATGTCCATACCTGATTTCTTTGAAATTGTGCTAATTCCTCTTGCATGGTATTGATCCAGTTATTATCTACCAAAACCTCATTCACATTATTAGGTTCAATTTCATATAATAAAGCAAATTGATTTTCTATATCTTATAACTTTTATCTAGTTTTGACTCCTGAATCTATTTTCCTTAACACCTATTTTAGTACATGAAATGACTTAAATCTTCAAGGTTTAGAATACTTGATTCTAATACATTTAGGTTCAATAGTACCTTCTACCAAACTACCTAATTTATTGTCTAACATACCTTCTATCGAAGTGTACTCAACCGTTTAACCTACCTTCTACTAAAGTGTCTATTAGACCGTCTATCCTACCTTCTATCTTTGGTTTAATAGGTATTATAACAATATCTTGAAAACTTTGATGATTTAAATATTCATCCCTATTCTTTTTATTTATTACAACATGATAGGAATAAAAATCCGACAAGACCTATCATTAGGGCAAGAACTAAAGGATTTTCAAATCTTGGCGTTGAGGGCCCATTTTGAGCAGATCGACCCTAGAATTATTTATAACTTAACCTCTTTTCTATTATTCTTGTATTTTATTTTCCAACAGGCATACTTATCATATTTCATAAGGCAATGGACAAACTCCCTCAGACTCAGATTGTGGGTTATCTATGGACCGACCTAAACCAGCGATGAGTTGGGCTGATGGATCCTATAGAAGACCGGCATCTTGAAGACCATTTCTTTTATATATTTACACTTTTATGAACTATTTTGGTTGTATTTTGGTTTTGGGACACTTTTATTTCTTTGTAACTTTCATTTAGTGTTAGCCACCTTAAAAGTGGCAAACTTGTAATTTTGAGCACTTTTTAACACTAGGAGTAGCAAGTATAAATACTTGCTTAAGAGAGGGTTTGAGGAGGCTTATTTTTGCAAAAAACACTTCACATTTTCGTGAGAGGGCTTAGGGTTTTCCTAATTCCAAATTCTCTTATCAATTTCAATCCCAATAAGTTGAAATTGTGGCGAATGCGACGAAGGCGAATTGTGAGTCATATCAATTCAATTTTGTTGTATGTTCATTTCTTCTCTAGTGAGTCATATCTAGGGTAGACTTGGATCTTTCTTGGATCTATTTGTGGTTCTATTTTCGTGAACAACAATCTTGTAAGATTGATTGTTTCATTGAACACTTGGATTACATACTTCATTGTTATTGTTGGCGTAAACTAGTGATTGAAAGGGAAAGTGGATTTCATTGGTTTATTGCTTTCTTTGATCTGATTTCCACGTGATATTTCAATCCTTATTGTGGTTATTTAGTTAATGTTATCAATAGAGATCACAATTAAATCATTTGGACAACATTTTCCATCAAAATCTTCAAAGGTGTTACGAGAATTGCTTACTAGGTGGACCGGTTTTATGATTGATTTGAGATTGTTCTCTTGAATCTTTTAATTGTGCTTAAACTTGGATTTAGGCACATCACAACATCACTATCATCTATGATTGGGTTATCAATGAACTTGACAATAATAGATAAGCTTTACTAGTAGTTGAATAACCAAGAAAGATTCTGTCATCAACTCTTTCATTAAATTTACCAAGATTCTAGCCAAATTTCTTAATAAAGCATTTAGTCTCAAATATGTGAAAACATAACACATTCGGCTTCTTACCCTTATACATTTCATAGGTTGTTTTCTATGTCAAAGGTCTCACATAAACATGATTAGAAATATAACAACATTTAGATATTGCTTCAACCCATAAATATTTTAGTGCATTATTTTCATTTATCATACTTCATGCCATTTCTTGTAAAACTCTATTTTTCCTTTCTACTACTGATGAGATCCGAGATGAGAGCCAAGCGGAAGAAGAAATGTGGATCCTCTTGAAGTGCCGCCTGGACCGATCATAAGAAATCGAGCAAAACGACTCAAGGAAGCACTTAACGGGTTGATAAAGGATGTCCATGAAGTCGAGAAGGATTGGGTCAATCATGAAGTTGGAACGGATTGGAACAACCATGGGAAGACCCTTGCTCTTATACAAGTCACACCGAACACGGGTTGAAGAGGGCGTGTACTTTCAAGGCACGACCGTGTAGGACTCTCAAGATTGTCTAGAATCATACACGGCTAGATACATGGTTAAAAGGTACGGCTGTGTATGGAGTCAAGCAAATCCACAGAAAGATACACGGCTAAAGTACAAGGGCGTGTATGTTGCCAAAAGTTGCACAAAAAGATACACGGTCAAAGTACACGGGCGTGTATGTTGCCAGAAGTTGCTGATAAGATCACATTATACTTATATTTTCTTTTGGACTTATATTAAATTTATTTTAATATTATAAGAAAATATAAAGAAATGATACTTAATGGTATTTATTGTGAAAATACAGGTTTTGAGGACCCAAAAGTAAATTACAAGTTAATTGGAGGAGTTTTTCACAAAATTTAAGAAGTGAGCGAAGGATTGCACTGAAGGCCGCCGTCCTTGGGCCGGCCTACATTCAAGGCCGCCGGCCTTGAGCCGGCCTTTAAACCGGCCTCAAAAAGAAGAAAAGCCGCCGGCCTTTAAGCCGGCCTACATTCAAGGCCGCCGGCCTTGAGCCGGCCTTCATTACTCCCCGGATATCCATTGCGAGAATCTCTCCAAAATCGTATCCTAATTAATTTGCTGACTCAAATCCTCATCAGATCAACCTTATCCCCCTCCTCTTTGGATCTATAAATAGACCCCTTGTGTGAACCTTGGAGGCATCATTTCTTTTGTTAAGCATCATTTCTTTTGTTAAGCATCATTTCTTTTGTTAAGCATCCTTTCTTTTGTTAAGCATCCTTTCTTTTGTTTAGAATCCTTTTGTTCTTCTTCTTTGTTTTAGCATCATTTGTCTTTCTTTTGAATCATTAGAATTTCCTTAGGTACTTTAGATTTTTCCAAAGTTTAGTTTGAAGGAAGAATGTCATTTTGTTGAAGTTTGCTTTCAATTGAAGAATTCAAGGAGTCATTTTTGAAGATTGAAGCTCTTGAAGATTATAACCATTGTTTCATTTACTTTATTTTCTTTTATGCCATTTATTAGTTGTTTAATATGAATTCCATTGCACCTCTTTATTTCAATTGTTTTTATGCAACTCATACTATAATGTTCTAAATCATCCTTGTGGGAAATTGGATGAAACTCTAGAATGTTAAAAGGATAATTGTAGCCATGTTATGTAATTAGGAATTATTAGGATTATTCATGATTGCAATTCCTTTGATTTCAATTATAATCAGTCTTTGATTATAATTGTTAGAAATCCTTTTGATACGGGAATTGATTAGGATTTGTTAGGAATTCTTAATTAGATTGATTATCAATACGGGAGTTGCGATAATTGGTTTAATTAGAGTTTATGGAGGGCGCAATGCAATGTTTCTTGTTAATTAATCACTAAGGGATTAGGGTTAATTGATTTAGGGCATTAGTTGTTTGTAGCATCGGGAGGTGTATGAACATAATTTTGATTCCTTGGTTAATTGGAGACGCGGAAGCCGACTAATTGATTTAAGGTCAACATCCCTAAAAAGGATTTTCTAAACTCACTTGAATAACCTTATAACCACTAGTTGACATAACTTGGTAGCAATTTGATTAACAAATCTAGGGTGAATTCTAATTTCCCTTGTTCATAATTGATAGATTCGTCATAAAATTTTTCTTGTTGCTTTAAGTTAAATTTTTAGATTAGACATTTCAAAACCCCTTTTTAATCACCTAGATATTGATAAGAATTTCCATAGATCTAGTACTCTATTGGTTCCTCGAGGGATCGACAACCTTACTTTTCACCACTTTATTACTTGATACGACCAGTGCACTTGCTGCAATTTACGCTCCCATTATATATATATGTTCTGAGAGTATCAAGTTTTTGGCGCCGTTGCCGGGGAACTAATAGATATTAGATTTCGTAATTCTGTTGGTAATTTAGGCACAATTATTTTTTATTTAATTTTTCTTATCATTGTGTGATCGTTTTCCATTCTCTTTAAGGTTCTTTTTATGCGCAAGAGTAGAAGTGCTGAACTTCTACCAATTAATCTTGAGATAGAACGCAGCTTGCGACAACTTAGAAGAGAGCAGAGAAGAAAGGAAGAAGAGAACATGGCAGATGAGAACAACAATCAGATTCAGGGTGTTGGTAGAGCACTTCGAGAATACACGGTACCTGTTGTTTCAGGTCCTGCAATTAGAAGACCAACAATTCAGGCTAATAATTTCGAGTTAAAACCAGCACTCGTTCAAATGGTTCAATCAAATCAATTTGGAGGATATCCAAATGAAAGTCCTGATGAGCATATTGCAGTATTTCTTCAATATTGTAATACAGTGAAAATGAATAATGTATCTGATGATGTAATTAGGCTACAACTTTTTCCATTTTCACTTAGAGAAAAAGCTAGGGCTTGGTACAATTCATTGCCACAAGACTCTGTAACCACTTGGGTAGATCTCTCATCTAAATTTTTAAGGAGATTTTTTCCACCATCTAGAACTGCTAGGTTAAGAAATGACATCACAAACTTCAGTAAGTTTAGTGGTGAATCACTTTATGAAGCATGGGAAAGATTCAAGGAGGCAATTAGAAAATGCCCCCATCATGGATTACCAGATAATCTCCTTATTGAGATATTCTATCTCAGTTTAGATGACACATTGAGATCTCTAGTAGATGCTGCTTCTGGTGGTGCACTAATGAGTAAGACATATGATGAGGCTAGTGCTTTGATAGATGAAATGGCCTCTAGTGCACATAATTGGCAACATGAAAGAGGTAAGTCTAGAGTGGCATCTGTCAATGATATGGACACCTTAACAGCTCAGATTTCTGCTCTTACCGCCCAGGTAAGTAAACTCACCTCTGCACCTTCTTTCAATGTTAATCAATTTTCTTATTGTGAGTTATGCTCAGGACAACACTCAACTCTTGAGTGCCCATCTAGAAACTTTTCCTCCTCATCCCATGGAGAGCAAGTAAATTTTGTCAACAATTTCCAAAGAGGAAATCAAGGACCCTATTCAAACACCTACAATCCAGGGTGGCGTAACCATCCAAATTTCTCATGGAGAAATGATAACAACGCACTTAAACCCCCTGGATTTCAAAAGCAAGGTCCTAATCATAATACTCCCCATCAACAATATCCTAATCATAATACCTCTTCTCAGCAAGGTCAGTCTAAAATGGAAGAACTCATGATAAGTTATATGCAAAAGACTGACACAATGTTGCAAAATCAACAAGCCACCATTAGGAATCTTGAAAATCAGCTTAGTCAAATGTCTCAACAGTTGAGTAATAGACCATCTGGGTCTTTACCTAGCAATACTGAGCAAAATCCTATGGGTGTAAATGCTATTATGTTAAGAAGTGGTAAGGAATTAGTTGATAAGAAACTTGAGGAAGAGGAGGTTAACCTGGGGAAAGATAAAGGGAAACAAAAGGAAGAGGAGCCAAAGCAAAATTCACCAAAAGTGAAAGCATATGTTCCTCCTATTCCTTTCCCAGGAAGGCTGAAGCAACAACAATTGGATTCACAATTTGCTAAATTTTTAGAAGTCTTTAAAAAATTGCAAATTAACATTCCTTTTGCAGAGGCACTTCAGCAGATGCCATCATATGCTAGGTTCATGAAGGATTTACTCACAAAGAAGAGGAAGATTGAAGGGAATGAACCAGTGATGCTTATAGGGGAATGTTCTATGATCTTACAAAAGAATTTATCCAATTTGCCGAGAAAACAAAGAGATCAGGGAAGTTTTACTGTTCCTTGCACTATTGGTAATTTTAATTTTGATAAAGTACTTATAGATTCTGGTGCAAGTATAAATTTAATGCCTCTGTCCATTTTCAAAAAACTAGGACTTGGAGAATGTAAGGAGACGCACGTTACCTTACAACTTGCGGATAGAAGTGTCAAGTACCCAAAGGGTATAGTGGAGAATGTCCTAGTAAAAGTGGACAAATTCATCTTTCCAGTTGACTTTATAGTCTTGGAAATGGAAGAAGATAGAGAGGTACCCATGATCTTAGGAAGACCATTCCTAGCCACAGGTCAAGCTCTAATTGATGTAGGACAAGGTAAGCTCACCCTTAGAGCACTAGATGACCAGGTAACATTTGATATGTATGATCCTGTGTTTTTGTCTAATGAGAAAGCAAGGTATTCTGACATATCTGCTGAGGGTGAAATTACTAACAATGATGTGGAGGAAGATGTAGGGCAAACCACTCTTGAAGCTGTCTTGAATGAGATAGATGATTGGGGGGATGAAGATGAGCAAGAAAACAAAGGTCGTGAACAAGTACCCCAGACTGAAAATGTTGTTACTTTTGAGAAGACAGACGACTATGAGAAGCTGCCAGTGCCGACACTAATGCCTATGCAGACACTTGAACCTAATGTCTTTTCTAATCAATTGTTTGATTATAAATGTCTGAATTTAGGAAATCCATGGCCTCACATTAATCAAGCGCCTATGACTAAAAGAATTGCAGCAGCAGATTCAAGGCCAGTTGGATGAATATAGGGAAATCCTAGGATGGTCAAGGGCAGACATCCAGCAGGTAAGTTTGTTGATATCTACCTACAAAACATTGGTGGAAGCTGAAAAGAAGGGCACCATACCATGGAAGGAAGCTTGGAATCCTAATCTGAAAACGATGGTGTTGAAGGAGTTGTTTAAACTCCTTGATGTAAGCTAACCCTGATAGTCAGGCTGATGACTATAAAACAAGCGCTTCATGGGAGGCAGCCCATGCTTAATAAGTATCTATAATAGTTTCGTTAAAAAAAAAAAAAAAAAAAAAAAAAAAAAACTAATTCAAGGCTGGATAAGAGCTGCCGGTGCATTCAAGACACTCCAAGGATGACAGACATTTTAGGAGGAATTTTCTTCCTGATGAACAATTTTATACTAGGGAAGTACCAGTATTTCAATTTCTGCATTGACATTCGTTTCCTTAATTTTGTGATATATTAGGAACAATGAGGACATTGTCCAATTTAAGTGTGGGGAAGGGATTATAAATGTAGAAGTATAATGATTGCACACATCATGAGCTTACAAATCCCATGCTTTATTTATGTCCTTAAGTGTTTTCAATGAAATCCTGAAATTGAATTAGATTGGTGCCCTACTCGCCAATTGTTGTGACTAGTTTACATAGTTAAAATTTAAGAGTAAAATCTCTAGAGAACGGGGTTTACCCTATGTTTAGCCTTTGAACTTGAGATTGAGTCCTTAAGTTGAAAAAACAAGCAAGTTTACTTCAAGGAAAAATTGGTTGGGATAAATCTCTATTGAAATTTCTTTGAGAATACCTTAACACCTAGTGAAAGAGGTAAAAGAAATATTTTACTTAGTGATCCCTTAAAAAAAAAAAAAAAAAAAAAAAAAAAAAAAAAAAAAAAAAAAGAGCCTTTACTCCAATAACTCAGGAAAGTGAGTTAAGAGTATCCAATCTTAAATGTTAGTGTGAGGAAGAGTTCGTAGGGGTCCCTTTAAAACCTGGTCACTTAGGCGATGAGCCCAGGATGTGCCGACTCAATGAACTCACAATAACGAGAAGGGCGGAAAGGCAAAAATTTAGTACCTTAATGAAAGTCAGGTTGACATGGGCGAGCTTTGGTCCCTCAGAAGAGTGAAGTCTCACTCCGCTGCCAATCAAGGCAAATAAAACATAAAAAAAAAAATAAAATAAGGGGAGAAATTCTAGGAAAAAATGGATACCATATGCTTTCACTCCTTGTTATCTTGTTTAGAGAAGTAAAATTGAGGGAGATGATACTTGCTAATAACCAATGAAGTTTAAATGAATGTTTTTCCTTATGGACTAAGTATTGTTTTCTATTGTTAAACACTGGGATTAAAAATCTGTTGTATTTAGATTAACTGCTAAATTTCAACTAGATATACTAGTTACAAATTTCAGTATGGTCAGAACAATGGGCACCAGAAGTTCAATGATGGATTTCTCTTGTTTAAATCAATTATTTTGCTTGAGGACAAGCAAAAGTTCAAGTGTGGGGATGTTGATAAGATCACATTATACTTATATTTTCTTTTGGACTTATATTAAATTTATTTTAATATTATAAGAAAATATAAAGAAATGATACTTAATGGTATTTATTGTGAAAATACAGGTTTTGAGGAACCAAAAGTAAATTACAAGTTAATTGGAGGAGTTTTTCACAAAATTTAAGAAGTGAGCGAAGGATTGCACTGAAGGCCGCCGTCCTTGGGCCGGCCCACATTCAAGGGCGCCGGCCTTGACGGCTTGAGCGGCCTTTAAACCGGCCTCAAAAAGAAGAAAAGCCGCCGGCCTTTAAGCCGGCCTACATTCAAGGCCGCCGGCCTTGAGCCGGCCTTCATTACTCCCCGGATATCCATTGCGAGAATCTCTCCAAAATCGTATCCTAATTAATTTGCTGACTCAAATCCTCATCAGATCAACCTTATCCCCCTCCTCTTTGGATCTATAAATAGACCCCTTGTGTGAACCTTGGAGGCATCATTTCTTTTGTTAAGCATCATTTCTTTTGTTAAGCATCATTTCTTTTGTTAAGCATCCTTTCTTTTGTTAAGCATCCTTTCTTTTGTTTAGAATCCTTTTGTTCTTCTTCTTTGTTTTAGCATCATTTGTCTTTCTTTTGAATCATTAGAATTTCCTTAGGTACTTTAGATTTTTCCAAAGTTTAGTTTGAAGGAAGAATGTCATTTTGTTGAAGTTTGCTTTCAATTGAAGAATTCAAGGAGTCATTTTTGAAGATTGAAGCTCTTGAAGATTATAACCATTGTTTCATTTACTTTATTTTCTTTTATGCCATTTATTAGTTGTTTAATATGAATTCCATTGCACCTCTTTATTTCAATTGTTTTTATGCAACTCATACTATAATGTTCTAAATCATCCTTGTGGGAAATTGGATGAAACTCTAGAATGTTAAAAGGATAATTGTAGCCATGTTATGTAATTAGGAATTATTAGGATTATTCATGATTGCAATTCCTTTGATTTCAATTATAATCAGTCTTTGATTATAATTGTTAGAAATCCTTTTGATACGGGAATTGATTAGGATTTGTTAGGAATTCTTAATTAGATTGATTATCAATACGGGAGTTGCGATAATTGGTTTAATTAGAGTTTATGGAGGGCGCAATGCAATGTTTCTTGTTAATTAATCACTAAGGGATTAGGGTTAATTGATTTAGGGCATTAGTTGTTTGTAGCATCGGGAGGTGTATGAACATAATTTTGATTCCTTGGTTAATTGGAGACGCGGAAGCCGACTAATTGATTTAAGGTCAACATCCCTAAAAAGGATTTTCTAAACTCACTTGAATAACCTTATAACCACTAGTTGACATAACTTGGTAGCAATTTGATTAACAAATCTAGGGTGAATTCTAATTTCCCTTGTTCATAATTGATAGATTCGTCATAAAATTTTTCTTGTTGCTTTAAGTTAAATTTTTAGATTAGACATTTCAAAACCCCTTTTTAATCACCTAGATATTGATAAGAATTGCCATAGATCTAGTACTCTATTGGTTCCTCGAGGGATCGACAACCTTACTTTTCACCACTTTATTACTTGATACGACCAGTGCACTTGCTGCAATTTACGCTCCCATTATATTATATATGTTCTGAGTGTATCAGTTGCACAGACAAGTACACGGCCAAAGTATACGAGCGTGTACACAGGCCGTGTATCCCCTGTCGACCAGCTTGTTCTGTTTCGCGTTTTTATGTCACTTAACTAAACTACGTCGTTTTGGACTTGTTTTTACACGAATTGTAACCCTAGTATAAAAGCTCCTAGGGTTTAGAACAACATAGATTAGACATCATTGAACATTAAACACTTTTGAGAGGCACCTCTCTTGGTTCTTGAAGAACTAAATCGAACTTATCGGATTGATTTTCGTGGCGTTCATCCCGACTTATCAATCGGTCTTCCATCCCGATTGTGGCGTATTCACTTTTATACCGAGGTTCTTGTCTCGCTTATAGACAACAGGTCGCGGTTTTCCACTTTAGGTGTTTGGGCATCTTAGGCAACGAATTTCCGAACGTATTGGTATTGGGTTTCGTCACGAGTTGGCGTGGTTCGTATCAGTTTGGTATCAAAGCTTAGGTTTGTCAAAACATCAAGTTCGGTTGAGGAAGGTAATATCAAGAACCCTAACTCCAATTGTTCATATCAATTATCGTGTTCAATTCCACAATATTAATTGTCTTTTGATAGTGTAGTATTTACTAGTCGATTGTAAAAAAAAAAAAAAAAGAAGTAAAAATCACGACCAAAAAAAAAAAGAAGGGAAAAGAAAAGAAAAGAGAAACGTGATCAAAGCCAAAAACAAAGACAAAAAAAAATTCGGATAGAAAAATAGAGAAAAATTTTACGAACCCTAGAGTTGGTTTTGAATTCTACGAAAGGAAATTGGTGTAGTTCGGGTTAGTTCCAAGAGAATTAAGAAGAGGAAATTGGTGAGTGATATCATCGTTGTTTGTGAGAATACACGAGTGACTGTGTGATATCATCATTTGAGCGAAACACGTAAGGGAGTGTATCGTGAGGTTTGATCATATATATATTTGTGTTGTACTAATCTTTTCTGCAGGAACTATGTCGAGGCAACATTCTCCGGAAGGTGAGAGGGGAAGGTTTGATGCTAGGTTAGTAATTGAGGCATTGAAGGGAGAAATGAAGAGGATGTTCCAAGAGGGAATGGAACAAATTCATGAGACGGTAGAGCAAAGACTAGAGCAATCCACAAATGTATTCCAAGGGCGTAAGAGGGAGAGTCGTTCTAGGAGAGTACCGAGGGGTGGAGATGAAATGACGGATGATGATTTGTATGAGCCTTCTGTTGGGAGTTATAGAGGTTATAGTGGTCGAAATAGAGGAACTAGAGAATGGGAAGATAGAGGAGATAGGAATAAAGAGGATGATCAATTGAGTAGCATAAAGATGAAGATTCCTCCGTTCCAAGGGAAGAATGATCCCGAGGCGTATTTAGAATGGGAGAAAAAGGTGGAGATGGTGTTTGATTGTCACAACTATAGTGGGAGAAAGAAGGTGAAACTTGCTGCCATTGAATTTTCAGATTATGCTATAGTGTGGTGGGATCAATTAATGTTGAATAGAAGAAGGAGTGGAGAGCCACCTATTGAGTCTTGGGAAGAGATGAAAAGAGTGATGAGAAAGCGGTTTATACCTGCGTATTACTATCGTGAATTACACAACAAGTTGCAAACTCTGAGGTAGGGAAGCCGAAGTGTAGATGAGTACTTCAAGGAGATGGAAGTCACTATGATTAGGGCGAATGTAGAAGAGGATAGAGAGGCTACAATGGCTAGATTCCTTGCTGGGTTGAATAGAGAAATCCAAAATGTGGTTGAATTGCAGCATTATGTAGAATTGGAGGATATGGTTCACATGGCTATAAAGGTTGAGAACCAGCACAAGCGGAAGGGTAGTAGTAGTGCACGATTTCAACAGGGTAATGGTTCATCCACTTGGAAGACTAATCAATGGAAGAAAGAAGAAAAGCCTTTACCCACTAAACCAAAAGGAGAGCTGAGGCAAGCGGGTTCTACTTCTTGTAATCAAGGTAATCCTGAATCTTCTACTTCTAGAAATCGTGACATTAGATGCTTTAAATGTCAAGGAAGAGGCCATATTGCTAGTCAATGTCCAAATAGGCGTGTGATGATTTTGCGTGATGATGGTGAGTATGAGACTGAGGGGGATAGTGAAGAAGATGATATGCCACCATTAGAGGATGCTAGTGATGATGAGAAGCCTGCAATGGGAAGGCTAGTGGCGGTAGTGAAGAGAGCTTTGAATGTGCAGGTGAAGGAAGAAGAAGAGGTGTAAAGAGAAAATATATTTCATACTAGATGTTATCTAGGAAATCACATTTGTAGTTTGATTATTGATGGGAGAAGTTGCACCAATGTAGTGAGCAATTTTATTGTTGAGAGGCTGGGGCTCAAAACTGTTAGACACCCTAGTCCATATAAATTGCAGTGGTTGAATGATAGTGGTGAGACTAAGGTGAGTAAGCAAGCCTTGATTGGTTTTCGCATTGGTAGGTATGAGGATGAGGTGTTATGCGATGTAATGCCAATGCAAGCATGTCATGTGTTATTGGGGAGGCCATGGCAATTTGATAGGAAGGTTGTTCATGATGGCTTTTCTAACAAGTATACGCTTGTTCACCAAGGGAAAAGCTTTAATCTTAAACCTTTAACACCTAAACAAGTGTATGAGGATCAGTTGCAGCTGCAACAGTCATTTGCAAAACACAAGGTGAGTGAAAAGCAGAGTGAGAGTGAGAGAGCAAAAGACAATGAGAAGAAAAAGGAATATAAAAGTCAAGATCAAAAGGAAAAGGAGAGGAAGGCTGGAAAGTGTGTGAGAGGCCAAGTTGAAGGGGAATCAACTTTGGTGGTGAGTGGAAAGGAGAGGGCAGCCTTGCAAAAGGAGAGTTGTGTGGCAAGAGCGAGTGTAGTGAGCAGAGCGTTAGTGATGAAGCAACCTATGTTGTTTCTGGTTTTTAAGGAAACATGTTTGACTACTAACGAATTATCTAACTCTTTGCCTAGTGTGGTTGTGTCTTTTGTGCAGGACTTTGAAGATGTCTTTCTTGAGGAGATTCCAAAGGGATTACCACCTGTTCATGGTATTGAGCACCAGATTGACCTTGTACCCGAAGCATCGATTCCAAACAAGCCAGCTTACAGGAACACCCCGAAGGAAGCAAAGGAACTCCAAAGGCAGGTTGAAGAATTAATGGAGAAGGGGTATGTGAGGGAGAGCATGAGTCCATGTGCAGTGCTTGTGATTTTGGTGCCTAAGAAGGATGGGACATGGAGAATGCGTGTTGACTGCCGCGCCAGCAACAACATCACAGTAAAGTATCGTCATACTATTCCTTGCTTAGATGACTTCTTAGATTGGTTATATGAGTATAGTGTCATTCCTCATGAGCCTTGGATAGACATGTCAATAGATTTTGTGTTAGGATTATCTAAGCCTAGGCATGGTCGAGATTCTATTTTTGTGGTTGTGGATATGATTTCTAAAATGGTTCATTTCAGTCCTTGTCATAAAACTGGTCATGCTATACACATTGTTGATTTGTTCTTTAGAGAGGTAGTGCATCCGCATGGTATACCTAGGAGCATTGTTAGTATTCGAGATGAGAAATTTTTGAGTCATTTTTGGAGAGTCTTGTGGGAAAAGTTGGGAACTAAACGGATGTTTTTCACTATCCGTCACCCACAAACTGATGGGAAAATTGAGGTGGTTAATAGGACGTTAATTCAATTGTTAGGGGCAATCATAGAGAAGAACATTAGGACTTGGAAGGATTATCTACCATTTGTGGAGTTTGCATGTAATAGGGCTTTAAATAGCATTATTCATTGTTCACCATTTGAGATTGTGTATGGTTTTAACCCATTGGTTCCTATTTATTTATTGCCATTGCCACTTAACAAATCTGTGAGTTTTGATGCTGATTTTAAGACAGATTTCGTGAGAAAGCTAAATATTGAGTGAAGAGCGGAGCAGTATGTGAAACAAGCCAACAAGGGTTGTCAACAAGCTGTTTTTGAACCTGGAGATTGGATTTGGGATCACATGCGCAAAGAGCAGATTCCCGTACAGCGTAGATCTAAATTACTTCCTAGAGGCGATGGACCAATTCAAATTCTTGAATACATCCATGATATAGCATACAAGAAAGATTTACCAGGTAAGTATCCAGTAAGTGTCACGTTTAATGTTACTGATCTGAGTCCATTTGATGCAGGAAATGATTTGAGGACAAATCCTTCTCAAGAGGAGGGGACTGATGAGATCCGAGATGAGAGCCAAGCCGGAAGAAGAAATGTGGATCCTCTTGAAGTGCCGCCTGGACCAATCATAAGAAATCGAGCAAAACGACTCAAGGAAGCACTTAACGGGTTGATAAAGGATGTCCATGAAGTCGAGAAGGATTGGGTCAATCATGAAGTTGGAACAGATTGGAACAACCATGGGAAGACCCTTGCTCTTATACAAGTCACACCGGACACGGGTTGAAGAGGGCGTGTACTTTCAAGGCACGGCCATGTAGGACTCTCAAGATTGCCTAGAATCATACACGGCTAGATACATGGTTAAAAGGCACGGCCGTGTATGGAGTCAAGCAAATCCACAGAAAGATACATAGCTAAAGTACACGGGCGTGTATGTTACCAAAAGTTGCATAGAAAGATACACGGTCAAAGTACACGGGCGTTTATGTTGCCAAAAGTTGCATAGACAAGTACACGGCCAAAGTACACGGGCGTATACACAGGCCGTGTATCCCCTGTCGGCCAGCTTGTTCTGTTTTGCGTTTTTATGTCACTTAACTAAACTACGTCGTTTTGGACTTGTTTTTACACGAATTGTAACCCTAGTATAAAAGCTCCTAGGGTTTAGAACAACATAGATTAGACATCATTGAACATTAAACACTTTTGAGAGGCACCTCTCTTGGTTCTTCAAGAACTAAATCGAACTTATCGGATTGATTTCCGTGGCGATCATCCAGACTTATCAATCGGTCTTCCATCCCGATTGTGGCATCTTCACTTTTATACCAAGGTTCTTGTCTCGCTTATAGACAACGGGTCGCGGTTTTCCACTTTAGGTCCATTTTACTATGACGTTTATGGAGCAGAAAAATTATGTTTTATTCCATTTTTCTCACAAAATTCGATAAAGTTTTCATTTTCAAATTTTCTACCATGATCAGTTCTTAAACTTATGATTGAAAAGCCTTTTACATTTTGAAACTATTTTGAAAAAGTTTCAAAGGCATCAAATGTATCACTGTCGGTTCTAAGAAATAGAAGCCATGTAAAATGTGAAAAGTCATCAACTCTCACCAACCCATATCTATTACCTCCTAACTTTAAAGTTCTTGTTAAACCAAAAATATCATAATGTAGAAGTTCTAAAGGTCTTTCTGTTGAAATAACATTTTTAGACTTATGAGATACTGAAACCATTTTACTTTTCAAGCAAGTATTAAATTTAATATCTTTAATAGAAGAAATTTTTTGTAATCCAATAACAAATCTATTTTTCAAAAGTTTTTCTAGTTGTAAAACATTAACATATCCAAGCTTTTGTGCCAAATAAAGCAATTATCATTTAATGTTAAGAAACATCTTTCAACATCTACCTTAGATGGTTTAACCATGTAAATATTTATTTTTCGAAATTCTTCAAATAGTTTTTCTCCATTCCGATCAAAAGCTTCTACATTATCTTTTCCAAAAATCATTTTGTAACCTTTATCACAGAGTTGACTAATACTTAAGAGATTGTGTTTCAGACCTCTTACTAAAGATACATTTTCAATTGTATTAGAGGGAAAGCCTACTATACCAGTTGCTATTATCTTTCCTCTACTATTATCACCAAACTTGACATAACCTCCATTTTTCCATTATAGATCTGTGAACAACGAAACATCTCCTAACATGTGTCGTAAGCACCTACTATTTAGGTACCACAATCCTTTTAGCTTTGTTTCATACTCCTACGTATACAAAAGAAATAATTAAATCCTATTAAGAACCCAAACTAGCTTGGGTCCACCAAAATTTAAACTCGTGTTGTTTCGATTTCTTAGTTGTTATTGGCTGAGCTTGCTATTTTTGTAGTAACAAAATTTTTCTATATATCTAAACTTATTGCAAAAATAGCACACATAAGTGTTAGATCTTATCAAACTTTTTCTGATATTGATATGGTCTTCATTGATATTGATATGAGCTTACTGTTTTCGAATGATAATTATATGATCCGGTATAACCTTAATTATACCTTCTGTGATTTTGTCTATAATACTATCTACACATCTATCTAAAATACTATATGGAGTTCTGTCTAGATTAATTTCTAACATTCTTTTCATTTTTTTTAACAGACTTATTTCCTTTCATATTTATATATTTTATTTTATTTTTACTCATATCAACATCATCTTTAATGGTTGGATCTTTTGCTTTAACAAAAATAGTTTCCTCAACTCAATTTAAGGACTCAACCTTATTGTATCCTAATCCATCTTTTGAGTTACTTGTTTTTTGAGATGACACTAACTTTTGTAGTTTTTATCACTTTCAGAAAACTTAGTAAACATAGAACTCAATTTTTTTTAAACTTCATTGATTCTCACATTAAGTTCTTCAATTTCTTTTCTTAATGTATTATTTTTATTCGATAATATATCTTGTGCTTCCCATAAGCTTTTATTAGCCATATGTAAAATTTATGTATCATTTTTGAAAATATCATTTTCATTAATCAATAACATAGTAGTCTAACATACAACTTCTTTTTAATTTATTAAAGTTTCAATCTTTCCATTTGCCTTTGATAAAGCTTTTAATAGCTGTTTGACCTGCTTTCTAAACCTAACTAGCATATCATTCTCAAAATCAAAAGCTACCTTAGATAAAGCCATGAAGCATAAGTTTGCCTCTTCTTTATTATTTGATCCAGTGTTTGACTCATCAAGATCACTCTATGTTGCCAATAAAGCTTCTTGTTTCTTCTTGTATTTCTCCATCTTTTTTATCAACATAGGACATTCATACGTGATGTGTCCTGACTTCTTGCATTTGAAGCAAACTATTTCTTGTCCAAACTTCTTGCATTTGAAGCAAACTATTTCGTTCTTTTTCTCTTTCTTTTCTTGTTTTTCTTTGAAAGCCTTTCTTGTAACATACTTAGATTGATTAGCAAAAAAAGGTTAGACCATTCAGAATGCTTACTACTTTTCTTAAATGCTTTTGTAAATCTTTTAACCATCATTGTCAGATCATCATTGTCTTCCTCAGCATCTAATTCTCCATCTATCTCAGTGTCTTATTCAGTAGCTTTAAATGCTATAGACTTTTGACTTTCTCTTCATCATTTATTTGCTTGAAGCTTTTCTTGAAGTTAACTCAATATTGGTTTGTCTAAGTCATGAGCTTCTTCAATTGCATTTGTCTTTGAATCCCATGACCTATGCAAGATTTGGAACATTTTCCTTACAAGCTCACAGTCATCAAACGTTTTACTAAGTAAAGCAAGTTTGTTAGTAATTAAGGTAAATCTATTAAATCCATCAAATATAGTTTCAACAGATTAAAATTTGAACAATTCATAATCCTACATGAGTGCTCCTCTCTAGGTGTCTTTAATCATTGCAACACCTTCACAAGTTTCGCACAATTTGTCCCATATTTCCTTAGCAAATTCACATGATGAAATCATTGTGAACACTATCTGGAAGATGCTCATCAGAAGCAGATTCTTTGTTATGCTATTTACTTCAACCTTTTTCTTTTCTTAATTGGCTAGAATTGGACTGTTAGTGAGAACAATTTCTTGACCTCCATAGCATATTATTTTCCATGAAGCAAAATCAGTTGCTTTAATATAAGTTTCCATCCTACATTTCCAATAAGGAAAATTAGTACCATCAAAAAATGGTATACGATTAGATACAATAGTGATTGTATTGGCAACTATCGACCACTCTTGTATATAGAAGAGCCGCTACTTTAATACCAAATGTAGGTCCTAAAATGGCAAACAAAAGAAAAGGGGGGAAAGGGAGGGGGTGGTGTAGGTAGTGTGTTGTTTGTTAAAAAAATTTATCAAATTCTAATTAAACAGTCACTTTTTAAATTTCCTTCTTGATAGAAATTTCCTATGATGTATAAAGGTTTCTCCTATAAGTATGCCTTCTCTTCCAATTATGTTGCTGGGGATCCGATCTTCCACTCTTGCTCTACATTTCTAGCTTATCACTCGATTAAGTGCAAATTACAAGACTTTGTAACCTCACTTCTTTAGACTAATCTTTACAAGAAAATAGTAAAAAAATTTACAAAAATAAGAAAATATAAATTCTCTAATTTAAGCTCGAGAAAAACAAATAAAAATTGCTTTTGGTCTACTCTAATTTTTTTTGTCTCTTCTCATGTATGTCACTGTATCTATTGTTATATCGTATGACTTCTCTTATGAACTTGAAATCTTTAGATTATATATTTTTCTTTTTCAATGGAAATTGTTCTAGTGTTCAAAAGGTCTTCTAATGTTTAGAATATCCTTGTATTTATGGAAATTTGGAAAATCTTATCTAAAATTTAAATTCAAATTCCTTAACCACTTATCTAATTCTGTTTGGATATTGAGATTTATTGTGGGTGTGCTTCAATTGATATTCTTTATCCTAATCTCATTCTTCTTCTTTGGATGATAATTAGTTAAAATAAATCTTAAACTAAATTGATCTGTTACAAAAACCTTACTAATTAGAGTTACAAATAAATCATATTTGTAAATCAAACACGTATGAAATATAAATAAAAATTGTATAAGCATACATTCTTCGAAACAAAGTTTGTCAACTAAAGTATCAGATTATTTGTTTAAATGTCAACTAAAATGTAATGCCCCGAAACCTGGGCCGTGCTACTGCTCGCCACGTGCTATTATCTCACAAGAACACGTTAAGGCTCTGAATCAACTCTAATACACTTTAACTTGTAACTCCTATATAAAAGAATTTCATAATCTAGCCCATTATAGAAAGTAGAAACTTGCAGCCAGTTAGGCATTTGGTGATGTGGACACTGCCTAAGAAGATCCTTGAATTTGATCCACGCTTCATGCAGGGGCTCGTGGTCTAGTTGGGTAAATGATGTGATATCATTTCTCAACTTGGCAGTTTTCGATGGTAGGAAATAATAGTCCAGGAAAGTCTCCACCATTTGGGTCCAAGTGGCTATGGAATCCCGGTTTAGTGAACTACACCACTACCTTACTTTCCCCCGGAGAGTGAAAGGGAAAAGTCTCAATTTCAACGCTTCCTCAGATACTCCGTTTTGCTTGACAGTTGCACAAATATCCAAGAACATCTAAATGTGCGCATGAGGGTCCTTGTCAGACAAACCGTCAAACTGGCATTGATTGTGAATCATGTGCATTGTAGAGGCCTTGATTTCGAAGTTGTTGGCCTCTATTGTTGGTTGTTGATCACTAGTGAAATGTATATGTGAAACCACTAGCAAGTATACTAGGTCGCAATCAAGTAATATATGATAAGTAGAGTATCGTTCCCTCGAGGACTAAAAAGATTACCAAACCTATAATAACTTATACTGATATTTAGGTAATTCAAACAGAAATCTTTTTTATATTTAACTAAAGAGATTAAATTAAGTTATATGCTAATGAGAATTATAAGATTCTTATAAATACTTCCAATTGAACAGTAGGAATTTAGAATTCACCCTAGTCATGCTAATCAAACTACCGTTAAATTATTGAAATCAACTTATATGTGGTTATTCACGTGAGTTCAACATCTTAAACCTCAAATCAATTAGTCCACTTTCGTATCTCTAATTAACAGAGGATTCTAATATACTCTCATACATTTTTCAATGCTATGATCGCCTTATGCCCTAATACAATTATCCCTAATCTCTCAGTGAATAATTAATTAGAACATAGCTTTAATCTCTATATGAACCCTAATTAAACCAATTAACGCCGCTTTCGCATTGACTCATTAGTCTAATTAAGAATTCCTAACAAATCCTATCTCCACTTTCGTATTGATTGGATTTCTAACAATCTAATCTTATCACAATTAAATTGAAATTATAGGAATTCTCAACATGAATACTCCACATATATGTCAATCTCATAACCAAACTACACTGATCATTTTAGCAAACTAGGGCTTCATTCACTATTCCCACAAATGAAATTAGCCAGCCTTACAATAGATAACAACAAGACAAAATTCAATGAAAAATGTTAAAGAATCCATTAAAGACATAAAAACCAATTCACAGAAATGCAAAATATAATTAGGATAAGAAGTCACCAATATGTAGCAAATCTGGAAATAAGATCCTAAAACAACTCTTCAGAGATTTCTGACTTGATCTCAATTGATGGAAGTACAATTGAATTCAATCTTCAATTCCCTTGTAAAAAGCTAAAGTTTCTCAAAACAAAGTTCTCAAATCTGCCAAATTGTTCAAAATCTCCTCTCCTCCCCCCGGTCGTGTTTTTTCTTTTCTTTCTCACCCCCCTTTTATGCTCCGTAGAAACGTACAAATTGCACAAGAATATGAAAAGTCGGCAGTCCACCACATGAGGCACGGCCGTGTGTAATGTGGTTGTTACTGCCACCACATAAACCACGGCCGTAGGATAACTCCATAAGCTTCTCGGCATTTTTTTCTTTCCTTCTTCTTTTAGGCACAGCCGTGTCTCATCCCTTGCTTGTGATTTCTTCATGTTTTGCATCATATACATCTTCAAGTCCATTAATCCCTAAGATATTAACATAAATGCAATTTAAGTATCTTTTTATTGGAAATTTCTAATAATTGACAATAATATATATACCAATCGCAAGATACAACATGATAAAATATGCCTTTATCAGTTGTACAATACATGAACCAGTGCTACTCAAAGTAGGTCGAGCATATTCAACCATCGTCCTTCGTTCATTTGCCATTGGTTCAGCTTCTGTGTTACCATGGGTGATAGAAGTTTCCTTGTCAACTACTGATGTTGCTTCTTCACTTTCCAAAGGTTCGTTGAAATTCAAATTCCCTACTATCTCTTTAGCACCTCTCAATCGCCTTCTAAAAGTTCGGTCAATCTCAGGATCAAGATCAAGAAGCTTAGATGAAGAGCTCTTTGTCATAAACTACGAAAAACAAATGATGAACTTAGCTTCCTCAACAAATTTGAATGGAGGCACGAATGAAACTAAGAGAAATAATTAAAAGAATTTATAGTTAAAGTAGTAGGCATCAAGTTTTCCTAATATTACAAGACCTCGGCAACGGCGCCAAAAACTTGGTGGACGATCTGATCGTTCTAACAAGTTAAATCCTATACTCAATCCTAGCTTACGATCAGTTCTCAGGCAAGTATACCTATCAATTAGCAGTATAGAATTGGAGTACAGTTATCGATCCTACGAAGACTTATAAGTACTAGTACTAGCGATTATCCTACTATTTAACTTCTCACTATTGATGATCTCAATTATCTTAATTACTGATTAAATCTGAAAGGAACAAATAAAATGATCAAAGTAAAGATATTCAAATACTCCTTTAATTAATTCAATTATCTAAACATACCCTACCCAAGATCCACCCCTAATTCTCATGCAACTTTTATTCAATTACAAACTTTCCAATGATTAATACACAACATCTCTGATCTACAGAGTTTCTTACACTAGATTAAGGTCTTTCTCAAGATCAATAATCCCTAATCCTAATTAAATCAATTAAGATCTCTCTTTAATTAAAATAATTAAGATTGCAATAAAATCATAGGAATCTCAATTGAACCAGACCACAATGACCTCATTCAATACAGAAAACCTCCTATAACCTATCTCTAGGATTACAAGTGGTCTTTTTATTCATGCCAGATCTTCTCTATTAAACGATTTCTCAATCTTAATAACAGAGATCTAATTCGATCCTAATACTGCGCACATATCAAGATGAACAAACCATGATTGCAACATGAATAAACTCAAAGATCAAGATTAATTATTGAAACATCAACAAATCCGTTACATAACAATTAGGGGTTTCTCAAGGGATTAGGTATATAACAATTAGCTACTCATGAATATAATCGAAAGAACAAAAGAGAAAATAATTGAATCCATAAATAAATCCAAACACAAAGATCTTGGCTTCAATTCTGAAAACTCGTCTAACTTCTCGTCTCTAGGGTTTCTCTCGTGCCGCCTCCTCCTCCCTCCTCCCTCTCAGGTTGTTCTATTTATACTTTTAAGGAAATGGCAGAGGATCTTCAGCTGGAAAGATACGAATGTATCTTTCCTTTTCCAAGTGAATCTCGAAAAGTGAGTAACATACGCCTGACACGCCCATCGACACGGCCAAATTACAAACCGTGTCTCCCTCTAGTCGATAATCCGCAATTCCTCATCCTTGTTTGGTGTGTGGCACGGCTAGAAACACGGCTAGATTACAAACTGTGCTAAGTTTTGGACTTTTACACTTCTCTGCAACGTCTGACACGGCTTCAAGCACACCCATATCACAAGTCATGCTTCCTTTCCAAGTGACAACTTTCATCCTCAGGTGTGCCCACGGTTCATGACATGGGCGTGGCTTTCCCTATGTTGTCCATAAGTAGCTTTAACTTGATCTTTTAAGCTTCAATTATGCTCCTTTTGTTATCTTTCCACTTCTCTTTGGTATTATACCCTGAAACTGATATATTTATCTGTTAAGTGCCAAATCCACATTGATTTTATTCAAAAGACTACACAAATTCATCATTAACGCCCATGATTTATAAGGATTAATTTACTCTTATCATGGAGCATAGCCGTATTAAGGGCCGTATATCTTTCAATGTAAAGTTTAGCTTCGACATGGTTAGAACACGACCATATTGAGAGGCCGTGTTCTTCTTAATTCAACACGATCGAAACAAGATCATGTTAAGAGGTCGTGTTACCCTTGACTCAACATAATCGAAATATGACCATGGTAAGAGGCCATGTATCACTCGGTGTAACCTTCACACTCAACACAGTCAAAACACGACCATGTTGCTAGGCCATGTTACCCTTAGTAATATCCATGAACTCCTAATCCTTCATTCCAATTTCTCCTAAACCCAATTCTCTCTATTCTTAAGCTTAATTAAATATCTAAAACATTTAATTATAAATAAATTACATTGATTAAATTACTTACTTTAAAAATTCAATAAATCGTATCCTTAAGTCGTTGATTCCCCTTTCTCGTATCATCACTTCTCAAATCTCAAGTCTTGATGCACACACAACACTCATAAATTCCAATTCTAATAACCTAAATTATAATTCGTATAAGATTCCTTACCTTTCATATTTGAAATTAGGTCGCTCTTTTTTCCTTTCGTCTTTAAGGTTCCTGATAGGAGCGTCTCCTCCTTTTCCTACTTGTCACTATGTGGTTACTAACAGAGTGAAAAGAGAAGACCTAGGGTTATTACAGAGTATTTATACTCTAATCATTACAAGACATATTTGTCCCTCAAATTTCTTATGAATTCCTCGTCTTAACCTTGGTTTACGTTATAATGTTATAACATATATATATATATATATATATATATATATATATATACATCATTAAAAATATTTAGGTATTACATTCTTCCCCCTTTATAAAAACTTTCATCTTCGAAAGTACCTGAATTTGGAAGAGTTCTAGATACTTCTTCCTCATTTCCATTTTCAGTTCCCATGTCGCTTTCCTTTCTGTTTGGTTTGTCCATTGTACTTTCACATAAAGGATTGTTTTCCATCTTAGTACCCTTCTTTAGTATCTAAAATTCTGATTAGCCTTTCCAAAGATGTCAAATTTGGCTGTACATTCAGTGGTTCTAAAGCCACTATCTGATATGGGTTACGTACATACTTTCTCAGTATGGATACATGGAATACATCATGTACCCTGGCCAAATTCGGTGGAAGAGCTAACTTGTAAGCTACTATGCCTATTCTTTCCAAGATCTTAAATGGGCCTATATAACTTGGGTTTAGCTTTCCTCTCAACCCAAATCTGATCACTCCTTTTGTTAGAGAAATCCTCAACAATACCTTATCTCTCACTTGAAATTCCAAAAGGTGTCTTCTCTTATCTACATAGCTCTTTTGTTGAGATTGGGTCATCTATATTCTCTGCCTGATTAGCTTCACTTTGTCTATCGCTTCTTATACTAACTTTGGCCCCATCATCTATCTTTCTCCCACTTTATCCCAATGTCGTGGGGATATGCACCTTCTTCCATAAAGAGCTTCACATGGTGCCATCTAGATGGTTGCCTGGTAATTATTATTATAAGAAAACTCTACTAGAGGTATATGCTCATTCTAATTTCCTCCAAAATCTAATGCACATGCCTTGAGAAAATCCTCTAATATTTGTATAGTCCTTTCAAACTGACCATCTATCTGTGGGTGAAATGCTATACTGAATTGCAATTTAGTACCCAATGTTTTATGTAGGCTATTCCAGAATCTGCTCACAAATCTTGTGTCTCTATTAGAAGTGATTGTTACTGGCACTCCATGTAGTCTAACTATCTCCTGCATGTATATTTGAGCCCGTTACTCTAATTTGTATCCTACTCTAATAGGTATAAAATGAGCAGACTTGGTAAATCTGTCCATTATAACCTAAACTATATCTTGCTTCTCCCTGGTGTTTGGGAAGGCTATAACAAAGTCCATTGTCACATGCTTTCATTTTCCACTCCAATACTAGAAGAGGCTATAATTCTCTAACTGGTCTCTAATGTTCTATTATGATCTGTTGGCATGTGAGGCATCCGGCTACATATTCTGCTATTTCTCTCTTCATGTTTCTCCAACAATAACAACACTTCACGTCTTTATACATTTTGGTACTTCCAGGATGTATTGTGTAAGCGGAGTGATATACCTCTTTCATTATCTCTCTCTTCAATTCTGCATCCTTTGGCACACATAGCCTCGTTTTGTACCTTAAGGTCCCTTCGGCATCTAAGTTGAATTCTAGTGCCTTACCTTGTTCCATTCTGCTCTTGATCTCTTGAATGTCCTTATCTTCCATCTGACTAGCTTTAATCCTATCTATTATGGTTGGCTGAATCCTTAAGGTAGCAATTCTTGCTCCCACTTCTCGTGTTAAAACTTCTAGCTCCAATTTGTGCATGTCCTCTAATAACTCCTTTTGTGAGGTGATGAGAGTGGCTACATTGCCTTGTTTCTTCTTACTAAGGGCATTTGCCACTATATTAGCTTTTCCTAAATGGTATTGTATCTCTAGGCAGTAATCTTTTATTAACTCCAACCATCTCCTCTGTCTCATATTTAGCTCTTTCTGCGTAAAGATGTACTGCAGGCTTCTATAGTCAGTGAAACGTTTACACCTTTCTCCATATAAGTAATGTTTCCATAACTTCAAAGCCAACATTACAGCTACCATTCTAAGTCATGAGTTAAGTAGTTCTTTTCATATGGCTTCAATTGTCGAGAAGCATAAGCTATTACTTGACCACCTTACATCAATACATACCCCAACCTTTGAACTGAGGCATCACTATACATTATAAACTCTTCTCCACTCCTGGGCAAAGTCAAAACTATCACCGACACCAGTTTCTCTTTGAGCATTTGAAAGTCGGCTTCACATCCGTCATCCTATTCGAATTTCTCATTCTTCTTCATCAATCTGGTGAGAGGAGTTGCTATTTTGGAAAACCCTTCTACAAATCTCCTATAGTAGCTTACTAAACTTAGGAAGCTCCTTACCTCTATAACTGGCTTTTATCTATGCTAGTCTACTATCACTCTCACCATTTTTAAGCCCATAGATATCCCATTCCTGTTAACTATGTGACCCAAGAAGACTACTTGTTCCAGCCAGAAATTCACATTTACTAAATTTGGCATACAACTTCTCATCTTGTAACCTGCCTAATACTAGTCTCAAATGTTCTTCATGCTCCTTAGTGCTTTTAAAGTATATCAAGATATCGTCTATAAAGACAATTACAAATTTATCCAGAAAATCCCTAAGTACTCTATTCATTAAATCTATGAATGCAACTGGTGCATTTGTTAGTCTAAAGGGCATTACCAGAAACTCGTAATGCCCATACCTAGTCTGGAATGTTGTTTTCTGGATGTCCTCTTCTTTGATTCATAGTTGATGGTAACCTGATCTCAAGTCTACTTTGGATAACACCTGAGCTCCTTACAACTGATTATACAAGTCATCTATCTTAAGAAGAAGATAATTGTTCTTGATTGTAACCTTGTTTAACTCCCTGTAGTCTATACAGAGTCTTATGCTTCCATCTTTCTTCTTCACAAATAAGACTAGTGCACCCCAAAGAGACACTGGGTCTTATAAAACCATTATCTTGTAGCTCTTGTAATTGTTTCCTTAATTCTTCCAATTCTATTAGTGCCATCCTATAGACTGGTTTTGATATGGGTACTATGCCCGGTACCAAATCAATGTTGAATTCTATTTCCCTGGCTAGGGGTAAACCAGGAAGATCTTCTGGAAACACATCGGGAAGTTCCCTCACTATCGATACTCCTTCCATCTTAACTTCTTCACTAGCTTCAATAGATATAGTTGCCAAAACACTTTTTCCCCACATCTCATAGGTAAGCAATCTAGTGGATCTCTACACTTCTAACTTGTATTCAAAATATTCATCTCTTGGTATATTAAACTGCACCACCATGTTGGGACAGTCAATGGTGGCATGATAATTTGATAGCCAGTTGACACCTAATATATTGTTAAACTCTATCATTTCCAATACTAAGAGGTCTGCTAACATCACCTTACCATGTATTTCTATTTTCATTCCTCTATATATCCTACTTATTCTTCCTCTTAATCCTAAAGGATTACTAATAGCCAGGCAGTCATACATGTTTTCAACATTCAATGCACATGCACATACAAAATTCTTAGACACACAAGACACAGACATACCGGTATCGAATAACACATATGCATTGTAGGAGTATACTGGAAGCATACATGCAATGTTATCTACATCCGAGATATCTTGGTGCTACTATTGACACTCTAGTAGGAACTCTTTGTCTAAGACCTCTTGCCCTCCTTGTCCTCTCACTAAAGGTTTAACTGCCTATTGAACTAGCCTTATCTGATTTCTAATTTGTCCCTGAGGATAGTTGACTGCCTTGTACCCCCTTTGGTTGCACACATGATAGAAGATTAAGGGAACTGACCTTTCAATGCAATGTTTGCTAATGTGCCCAATCTTCCCATAAGAGAAACATACCCCATTTGGCCATCTGCACTTTCTTAACTCATGAAGTTCGTAACATCTAGGACATTTAAGATTTAGGTCATTGTAGTGAGTGCTAAAGGCACTTGTTTGATCTGGAGAGGAGGGGCTACATCTCTTGGTGTTTTACTTTGCAGCAGGTGATGTCTTTTATCCCTATCTTGGCTCATTTCACTAGAGGCAGGTCTTTTCCTAGAGCTATTACTACTCTGCAACTCCTCTATTCTTCTATGATCTTCTTATTCTACTCAAGGTGCTTCGCTTTGTCAACCATTTCAACATATGTATTTAGCTGGAAGGCCCCTACTGTAGGTTGTAGGTCTAATTCCAGTCCTCTTAGGAACCTTCTAGCTCAAGACCTATCATCATTACATACATTTTCGGGAAGGAACTAAATAAGGCAATTTAGCTCTGCCTCATACTCTTCAACTGTTCAGTTTCCCTATTCACAATTGTAGTATTCATTCTCCATTTTGTCTTTAGTGCTATTGAGGAAGTATCTCTGATAAAACAGCTCCTTAAATACCGCCCAATTCATGCATTCCCCTACAAGTCTAGGAATCAAAGCCTACCATTTTGTTGTAGTTCCCTTTAGCATGAATGCAACATAATTTACCTTCCTATCTTCTGGTATTTGGAAGACAACAAATGTTTTCTCAATTTCCTATACCTAATCCTCAGCTTCGATTGGGTCATTCACTCTAGGGTTTTATCAAAGTTGATGGGTTCATTAGCATTTCTGTGCTGTGGGACATTGGAGGCTTAATGTTGTTGTGCTAGTAGTCCCACCAAGTGGTTTATAGGTATGTAGTAGTTGAACTGCCTCTTCAGCCATCTAACCTCTTTCCTCTTGTGGCTATGGGTTCTAAACTTCCTTCTCATTAGGGTTATCACACTTAGCACCCCTTCCAACTCTTGATCTGGTAATTCTTCTTAGAGGCATTCTATTTAAGAAGAGACAACCGAATCTACTTAAATTAATATCAATCACAACCAGTTTCACAGTGTGTAAGTACTACACATGGGTTTACTCATATATGTAACTTAGTAGTTAGAAGAATGCAAGTAAAGTAATAATACAAGAAAATAATTACATAACTTAGTAAACGTCCATTATTTTACCCACTCTCTTCATGTCTCTCCATCTTACAGATCCAGTGCTTAACTCTTTTAAAGATCATGTCATAGACTTTATTTTTTAAAACTTATGTCTATTAATCATCGCTTAGTTCTAAGGATCATTACCTAAGCTCTTTAAGATCAATGACCTATGCTCTATAAATCAAAATTTGAGTCATAAGGATCATCAACCTATTCCTTATAGATTTAAACTTAAGTCTCTAAAGATCATAAACCTAGCACTGATACCACTTAACCTGTAACACCTCAAAATTCGAGCCGGACTATTACCCACCATGTGTCTTTATCTTATAAGAACACGTTAAGGCTCTGAATCAACTTTGATACACTTTAACCTATAATTCCTATATAAAAGCTCTTCATATATCCCCAAAATTCAAAATAATTTCATAAACCATATTAAACATCTAACGCAGCAAAAGTCTTTAAACACCAAAATAACATTCTCAAAAGATACTGTCTATTACAGTTAAATAACATAAATCTCCCAAATCCTAATCACCATAATACTAATGGTAATCTTCATCTTCCTCTCTCTATGTGATGTGCTTAAAACTAAGATTAAGCACATACAAACCAATTTGAAAGACAATCAAATAATGTCAATCAAACTAGTAATCAAATGGCACAAAACCTCACTATTTATGAACCAATTCTTAAACATTGGTGTGATCAATCTTAATTCCAAGTATGATGATGCTCTGATACCAAAAAGATGATGTGCCTAAAAGGGGATTAAGCACATGCAAATGAACCAATTAACAATCACTAAAATGGCAAGATCAATTCAGTTCAAGGTGGAGCAAATTGTTGCATGACCCTAATTGCAATAGATGATCTGAATGATGTATTTCATGAAATGAATTATCACAATGATACATTCCTCAATGAAGATCACTAATACTCTTGAATACCACGTGAAATAATACACAAATTCAACAAGACCAATGACCATAATTCCACCTTCCAAAAGGATTGTTTCACAGTTCAAAAATGTGCAAAATAGAGGACTAGAAATCAAGTTTAAAAGTAACTCAATTAAGCACTAATATTTTGAATAACAAGGAACCAAAATTGACCAAGAAATGTTTCAATCCAACCCTAGATATTACACACTAGAGAAGAAAAGAAAACACAACAATTAGAAATCGATATAACTCACAATTTCAATTATTGCACTCGCCACAATCTCAACTCTTAGGATTGAAATTGATAAGAGGAAATTGAACTAGGATAACCCTAAGCTCTCTCACATAAAGTGGTGTGTTTTAATCTGAAAATTGGCCTCCCAAAACTCTACTTGAGCAAGTATTATACTTGCTCCCTTTAGGGTTAAAAAGTTCACAAAATTACAATTATGCCACTTTTAGGGTGGTCGGTCCTAAAAGACAATTACAAGCAAATGAAAGTGTCCCAAAAGAAATTACAACATAAATAGTCCAAGTAAATAACAAATATATAAAAATTAGTCTTCAAGAAGCTAGCTCTTCCATAGTATTCGTCAACCCAGCTCATCACCGGTTTAGCTTAGATCATAGATAACCCACAAGCTGAGTTTTAGAGTGTTTGTCTACTACCCTGGAAAACATGATAAGTGTGCCTGTTGGAATATACAATACAGGAATAAGAGAAAAGAGGTTAGTAAACAAATAATTCCTAGGTCGATTTGCTCAAAATGGGCCCTCATTACCAAGATTTGAAATCCTTTGGCCCTTGCCCTAATGATAGGTCTTGATAGATTTTGATTCCCATCACTATGGCTCACCCAAACCCAAGTTATCTTCTAGGTTCTCATCTCCCTCAACACCTAGATCTAAAAATGTTCCCCGAAGTGATGTGCTTCAAATGAATTTCATTACAAATCAAAGAAAAGAAGAACAATTGACTCTAACTTCTAACTATTAGCGTGAACCCTAGTTATAAGAACCCCAATTGCGTGATGATGAAATAGGAAAAAAAAATCCAATTACATACCAGATATTACTCACTAGTGATAATTGAAAAGGACTTAAGAATGATTGATGTTACTCACAAAAATCCTTAAGCCAAACTCACCACAATTCTCTAGGTTATAATTGATAAGAGTTTTGTGTGAAAAGGAACAAGCCCCTCATGGCAATGTAGTGTTTCTTTAATATGAAAAATTCCCTCAACAAAACCTAAATAACAAGTATTTATACCTATTTTAAATAAGAAAAAATTAACATAAAGAAAATAATGAAAAGAAATTACATAACACAATATACTAAGACCTAATTATGGAAACAAAAACAACATAATAGAAATAGCCAGTCTTCAAGCTCCATTTAGGTCAACAAACACTCAACATAAGGTCGACTCCTCTCAGTTCATTTTGGTTCATCATGGACTGTGACCCCTCTCCAAGCCAAGTGCTAATGTGTTTGATTGTCCACTGTCACACGGTTAATGGTTCCTACTGTCAAAAATGATTTGATTCCCATCATGAATGTCACGCCCCAAAAGGAGGCCTAGAAGTCTCCATTAAAACCATCATGGCACATGTGCACCCGTTACATAATGATTGTCTTACGTGTCAAAGATCGTAAGAATCTAAATAAATAATTGTATTTACAACTAATTATAGTACATATAATTGGATAATAAAATACAACTATGGATCCCGTATCTCATGGTCAACCATAATCATAGAGAATCGATATCCCTTACCAATCAGTAAAATAAGATAAACCCTAGGTTTCTCAATTTCAAATTCTATTCACATGGGGGTCCTAACATTTCATCTAAATAATCTATCATCCATAATTCTTACTTCGTCATTCTAGTCTTCTAGAAACCCTGGACACTTCACATTTTATCCCATCTCGAGCTTTCGTATCACTACCTGCAAAAAGTCTATGAAGGGGTGAGCACACTATAGCTCAATGAATAGGATGGTAACACTTTCAATGCTACTACACACATAAGAAAACTCAAATCAAAATATTAGACATATGCTATATACATACACAAGCAAATTCAAATTAAAATATTAAACATATGCTATGCATAAACAACCATATGAATGTAGCATCTCATGTGGTCTTCCAGTAACCGACGTGAAGTCTAGGGTTTACGCCCCCCTTAACCTTGGGTTAGGGATTCCAAAGCTACCATCAGTGCCCTAGTCATTACCCAGTTTATTTATCTTATCACTTTGTTAATTATGATGTTTTCTTATCTCAATAGTGAATGCTCTCGTGCTTCTCTGCACCAGACAGAGCAAAACCCTCAAGGACAGGCCGAACTCAGAATCGTCAAGGCACAACAATCCCCTAATCACTTAGTTCGCACTTGGCAGAACAGTGATCCTCTTGATCACTTCTGATGCATCCTGTGACAGTGATGGCCTTCAATCTCATGCAATGTCTTATGGAAATGCATGTCAAGTTTTTAATCTCGTCCATTTTGTACTTTAATTGATTTATTTAAAGTGATCAAACAACATATATAATCAAAATCAATCATACCATAGAAGTAAACATCAAACATTCTGTTTCACTCATCACAAGCAAAGATTATGTGTGGGTTAGCACACAAAATCGACACTGAACCCAGACCCCACGGATGTAGACTTATCTAGTCTTACAACCAGTTAAATTAACTCGGTGCCTCTTTGTGCCATTTCTTTTAAATGCCGAACCGCTCGAGTTGGCTTACTATCTTCATATCTGGCACCTCTGTGCCATTTCTCTCAAATGCCAAACCACTTGGGTTGTCTTACAATCATTTCTGACACCTTTGTGTCATTGCACTTCTCAAGTGCTCTGTTATTCACATTTTAAAGAGCCAATAAGGTCGTCTCACATTTTCTTTTTAATGTCTTCAAGACACTTGTGTATAATATACATATATACATATATATGTTTGTGACCTCTCTTTAATTAAGGACAATTTACTAGACACATTCCTTACGTACCTAAGAGGGTAAGAAAATAGGATTATTGAATTATAGAAACTAAAGTTGTACTCATGACTTATATGATTGGATTCATGAGTGTATTTTGTAGAAGTAATAGAAAAATAATTTTGCCTAAATATATGTACACATTCAGAAGCCAACTCTGACATGTATACATAATGACATCTATATACCCTATTCCAACTAAGCACACCTACTTGGTAGCTATAAAAGGAAAAGCTAGGTGTTTCCAAAAAAAAAAAATATTTTTAAGCTAGATGTAATTATTTATATTATTATATGTGTTATATCTTATTTTATAATGTCTTTATTTTATTATTTTGCTCGCGTACAAAAATATCTTTAAATTTTGTATTTTTAGCATGTTATTACAAAAGTTTACGTCTAAGCTAATTTGTTTATCTTAAAGATAAATATTTACTCTAAAATTTAATTTGATATTCCTAGATTTAAAAATTTTAAATTAATTTCATTATTTAACCAAATATCGTTTAAAAATTATGTTTCGAAAAATTTATTATTCTATTTATTTCCTTTAATTATTTATATAACTTTTCGAAATTTTTCGAACTTTACAACAAAAGGTGAGCTAATACCCAATATGTATAATACAAACACACACACATGATAAACATGAACAAGTATCACACACATTATGCAGTACTTAAACACAAATAACCATTTCCTTAATACATTTTGGGTCCATAAGCATCCATAGGATACCCATGAAGTCCAATTCCAATAACATAATTTAGAATTCATATAAAGATCCTTACCTCGCATACTTGGAATTAGTTCGGTCCTTTTTCCTTTTGTCTCTAGGGTTCTTGTCAAGTGCATTTTTTTTTGTCTACTATGTTACTGTAAGGGAGTGAAAATGATAAGAATCAAAATCCTACAAAACCTATCACTAGAGCAAGAGCCAAAGGATTACAAAATTTGGCGATGAGGGTCCTCTTTGAACAAACCGACCTCGAAAATATTTGTATACTAACTTTTTTTCTATTACTTATTTGTTATACATTCCAACAGGCATACTTGTCGAGTTTTACAAGGCGATAAACAAACTCACTAAAACTCAACTTTTAGGTTGTTCATGGACCGACATAAACCGAAGATAAATTGGACTAACAAATTATTCGCTTGACTTGAAGAACCAGCTATTAGAAGACCATCTTTTGTACTTATAATTTTTATTATTAAACCGGTCATTTTGTATTCATTTTTTGGACTTTGTGATTTACTTGTAAAGGGCGTTTTAGAACCAGCTACCTAAGTGGCTTAGTTGTAATTTTTCATGTGATTTTACCCTAATAGGAGCAAGTATAAATACTTACTAACTAGGGTTTGTTGGGGACTTTTGAACATTACATTTTGCTGCCCATTTTCATGTGAAAGCTAAGGTTTATCTCTAATTTCATAAGACTCTTATCAACTTCTTCAAAGGTTATGGCAAGTGGAGGCTTGAGGATTTGTGAGTAACATCAAATCCCTTAAGTTGATTCCAATTTCATACTAGTGTGTCATATTTATTGCAAATTGGATTGTTCTTGTTGAGTTCTTATTTGCACGGAATTTAGGATTCTAAATCTATTCTTGGATTCATGCCATTTTAGTGGAATTAGATCTAGTGTGTTGTTTAATTGTGCTCTATCTAAATTACTAGTGATTATTATTTACGTCGATATCACTTGATCTTTGGGGGTTTTAAAGTGTGTTGGAGTCACGCATTCTTGTGGCTTGTTGTATGACTCTTCAATTTTCATTGTTTAATTGCAATCATCAATTGAAGCATATCATAATTTGGTACCAGAGCAACGGTCCTTGAGAAAGGATTTGTGTGATTGTGAATTCGGAAATTAGGGTTCTTATTCTTCCATTTCATATTTGTTGTTAATTGAGGAGGAATTAAAGTATTTGATTTCAGTTTTGTTGTGTCATATTTGTTGATTTTTGAAGTAAAAGTGGAGATCTTATTGTAGTTCCTTTGTTCTTGAGTTTGTCGTGAGTAAGAAGGGAGTGTTCCTTAATGATCATTTAGCAAAAGCGAAATTTTGGAAAAATAGAAGAGTGAATTGTGTTGGTAATTTTGGAAATTGCATTTGTTGTTCATAAATTCCAGATTTGCATTGTGTGGAGATAAGGAAGATATTTGAAATTCAAACACCTTCTTTAAGTTTGAAACAATTCATTGAGTAACATTGAATAAGTGTTATTTGAATTTGAATTATTTTTACCATTTGTGGAGAAGGTTGCATTCAAAGTGGTATTTGAATCTTATAGTTGCCGTGAGTGGTGGAGTTTGTGTTGTGTGTATATTGAGTTGAAGGGTGTTCCACCATAAGTAAGGTGTAGTGTGTGCGGCAGTGTGAATTGTTGTGGGTTGAAGTGAGTGCACCGTGTGTGTGTGGTGTGTGTGGCGATGTGAATTGTTGTGGAGGTGTATGTGAGGAAAGTGCTGCACGTGAGACTAAATTGTAAGTCTGAACCATGACTAGGAAAGGAAATTGAGTAGTGAAGTTTGAAATTCAAAAACAAGCATTTAAGTGTGAAAGTTATTGAGTCTCATTACTCAAACACTTGCTTAGTTGAATTCAATATCTTAACTACTTAGAAGTGTTTATTTGTGCTTCATTTATTTTACTATACTTGAAGTGTCAAGAAGTATTTATTGTAACATTGGATGCTTAATTGCATTGTGGATGTATAGGAGGTATTGGTGTAGTGTTATTGTATAAGTGAACCGTAGAGTATTTTATTTTCTTTGTAGTGGTTGTTGTGTAGCTTTAGAGTGAAGTCTTTGTGGAGGTGTGTATTGCACCACGAGTGTAAGTGTAGTGTAAGGTTGAGGTGTGTTGGTTGTGACATGGTGTAAAGTATGTTGTTGGTTTATTGAAGTTAATAAGCAACCATGTCAAATAATTTGTATCATTCTACTAATTTAGTACGTCAAGTATTGACTTCTTCTCCAACCATTGATGATGGACAGAGAGAAAATTTGTTTCATACTTCTTATAGGGTACAAGGTAACTTGTGTGTCATTATCATTGATGGTGGTATTTGTACTAATGTTGTAGCTACCTCATTAGTATCAAAATTACAACTTGTAACTACCCCACATCTAGAACCCTACACATTACATTGGTTGAATGAGCAGGGGAGTCTTCATGTGACCCAAAGAGCTAGGGTACCTTTCAGTATAGGGGATAAATATTATGATGAGATTGAATGTGATATTCTACCCATGTGTGCATCCCATATATTGCTTAGTAGGCCGTGGTTGTATGATAGGATGGTCTCACATGATGAGTATAGAAATACTTATATATTCCAACAGGATGGTAAACATATAGTATTGAATCCTATGTCACCATTAGAGGTCCAAGAGATGCAAAGACAGATAAGTTAACCATCAGAGATTCTTGAGGTTCATAGTCACACGAGCCAACCTTCAAAGGACCAAACTATTCAAAAACAGATGTGTCAACCTTCAAAGGTTCCTAAGGTTCATAGTCAGATGAGCCAACCTTCAGAGGACCAAACTGTTTAGAGGCAAATGTGTCCACCATCAAAGGTTCCTAAGGTTTATAGTTAGTTGAGTAAACCATCAGAGGGCCAAGAGGTTCAAAGACATATAGGTGAAACAAAAAAGGAGAAAACAATATCGGTGGAACAGTTTGAGATAGGGGAGGTCTTAGTAGATGAGGGACCTTTATATGTGTTGCAGATGAGATATATCCTAGAGATGGAGGGGAGAAAGCAACCACCCCCTGTGGTATTTCAGATACTAGGATACTATAGTGATAATTTTATAGATAACTTGCCAGGAGGATAGAGAGTCTCTACTACATTTGACCTATCAGATATGAGGACAAATCTTCTTGAGGCCTAAGGAGATGATAGGAATCAAAATCTTATAAGACCGATCACTAGAGCAAGAGCCAAAGGATTACAAAATTTGGCGATGAGGGTCCTCTTTAAACAAACCGACCCCGGAAATATTTGTATACTAACTTTTTTCTATTACTTATTTGTTGTACATTCCAGCAGGCATACTTGTCGGGTTTTACAAGGCAATGGACAAACTCACTAAAACTCAACTTTTAGGTTATTCATGGACCGACATAAACCGAAAATGAACTGGACCAACAAATTATTCGCTTGACTTGAAGAACCGGCTCTTTGAAGAGAATCTTTTGTGCTTGTAATTTTTATTATTGAACTGGTCATTTTGTATTCATTTTTTAAACTTTGTGATTTACTTATAAAAGGCGTTTTAGAACTGGACACCTAAGTGGCTTAGTTGTAATTTTCATGTGATTTTACCCTAATAGGAGCAAGTATAAATACTTGCTAACTAGGGTTTGTTGGGGACTTTTGAACATTACATTTTGCTGCCCATTTTCATGTGAAAGCTAGGGTTTATCTCTAATTTCATACGACTCTTATCAACTTCTTCAAGGGTTGTGGCAAGTGGAGGCTTGAGGATTTGTGAGTAATATTAAATCCCTTAAGTTGATTCCAATTTCATACTAGTGTGTCATATCTAGTGCGAATTAGATTGTTCTTGTTGAGTTTTTATTTGCACGCAATTAGGGTTCTAAATCTATTCTTGGATTCACGCCATTTTAATGGAACTTGATCCTAAGTGTGTTGTTTAATTGTGCTATATCCGAATTACTAGTGATTACTATTTACATGGATATCACTTGATCTTTAGGGGTTTTAGAGTGTGTTAGAGTCACACATTCTTGTGGCTCGTTGTATGATTCTTCGATTGTCATTGTTTAATTGCAATCATCAATTGAAGCATATTAGAAAAGGGGGAACATTATGTCATTTGGGATTAAATATTCCCCCTCATGAAATGTCCAAATTGCCCTTTCAAACTTTCTAAAATTCCATTCTCGTCCCTAGCTATTTGTGATAATACATATATTAAATAAATCAATAAACAAAATTTTCATGTATTACACTATGTATATCGTAATATAGCTAATCATAAACTTTAATGTAGTACATGGTGGCTTGTTACAACCAGAGTCCCCCTTGAAGTGTGATAGGAAAGGATTTAACTTTAAGAAACACCATTACATCACTTCCTTTAGGAAAGAAAAGCTCTAGGTCCGCTGCTATACTACCCATCTACTCCTATTTATATTGCTCAAACAAGAGACACTCTAAGTTAAACAATGAATGCCGGTGTAAGATTTTATGGCACACAACATTGGAAAATGGCTATAGTGCCTTAATTGCCTCAAGCCCCTCTACATATCAATTTTGATTGGACATAGGGTGCATTATACAAAATGCGCAAAATTCCTACAAGCAGTGCACAAATTAAATATGTGCCTCAACCTTCCAATCATTGCATGCAAGTCACCCCTCACTATGTGATGGCAAATGTAGCAGCTCCTTAATGTAATATATGATGATGGAATTCTTAACCCTTTAGAATATCGGCATACAATTATGATAGATTGAAATTTTGAATTCAGAGATTACAAACCCAAAGCGAAGAGATAGAAATTAGCTAGAATTTTTAATAAAACAAAAATGGACAAATAGAAATATAAGCACATGAAATAGAAAAAAAAAAGAAAAAAGAAAATCCCTTTCATTATAAAAACAATCACAACATTGCAAGGCCGGCATACCAGCTCGAAGTCACAAATTACAAAACAAAAAAAAAGGGTATAAAAGACAAAAGGGGGAAGAGCATCATGGGCTTTAGGTAAGAAACTAGCCCCTAATTATGTGCCTAAAACCAAGGTCTAAGCACATGCAAATAAACCAAAGGAACAATTTCAATACACAAGTTCAAATCGGTTCAAAGGGCACTAAAATTGTGTGAACCCTAGATGAATTAGGTGAACCGATTGCTATAATTCATGAAATGAATATCACAATGATGTTTTCCCCAATGAAGATCATAAAATATACTTGATAAACACATGAATAATTCACAAGATCAACAAGAATTACTTCAAAATTAACCTTCCCAACAAGAGCCAATTCATGCCACAAGATGGAGTAAAATTTGATGGTGATAACAAATGCTATGATCCAATCAATTAAGTAATAATAATTTGATTACAAATGCAACCAAATCTAACCAAGAAACTTCCAATTCAACCCTAGATATTACACACTAGAGAAGAAAAGATATCACAACAAAATGAAATTGATATTACTCACAATTTCAAGTGTTGCACTCGCCACAATTTCAACTCTTGGGATTGAAATTGATAAGAGTCTAATGACAATTAGGAAGAGCCTTAATCCTCAAGAAAAAGTGTATGTTCAAATCTAAAAATGGCCTCCTCAAACCCTACTTTAAGCAAGTATTTATATTTTCTCCCTTTAGGGTTAGAAAATACACAAAATTACAACTATGCCACTTTTAGGGTGGCCAGCCCTAAATGAAAATTTCAATCAAAATGAAAGTGTCCCAAAAGAAAATACAGCATAAAATAGTCCATAGAACAATTACAAAGTACAAAATATTATAAATCTTCATGACCCAAAGCTTCGAAATGGAAACAGTTGCAGTAGGGCCTTTGAATGTAAATCTGATGATGTTCCGTAGCCATCAACTAATGTAGGACATGTTGGCATCCCATGGAGAATTATTATTATACCTGTAAGATTATTTCTCAAATACTTATTAGATAAAAAGTAATGAAGTAAAATATGAGCGATTTGGATCATCATCTAAATCTAGTTCTGAAAATATAGACGGTGCTAGAAAAATTCCCATCACCTAACTGGCTAGTCATCTAGTTAGTCAACTATTGTTTGGTCATCGAATGCTTAGTCATTGGTCCCCCACCTCTACCTTTGGATTCTCTTAATGCTCTTCCCTATCCTAATCCTCTCTAGTGGCAAGCTTGAGACACTGATCTAGGATAGAGCAACCGAGGTCAAGAAAGACTTTAAGGAGGTACCACTTAGCCTTCTTAACCCCCTCAACAAAGAAGTCTACCTAACACTCTTTCCATTCCTTTCTCTCCTTGAAGACTTGCATTGCCTTAGCTCGAAACAAAGGACAACTCTCATGCATCTCCTTGATAGCCTACATAATCGCTACATGCTTTAAGAGCTCCACACGAACATGGGTCATTTGCCTTTAGAGCTTAGCCACTCAATTTTGATAACTCTTTTGCTTAACCACTACCTCAGTTGCTCCTCTAAGATCTCTTCTCTTCAACAATCCATACTACATCAGCTTTGTGCACCTTTACTTGATAAAGAACCTCGTAAGCCTCAAAGTGAACCACCGTAACTTCCGCATATGTTGCCTTCGCCTCTTCCCAAGCAACCTCAACTCAACCCTCTACCTCTCGAACCTTTAGATAACTAGTAGCCATGACCTTCCTCTTTAATGTAGCTTAGGTGAGTTCCTCCTATTTCCTCACCAGCATGACACTAAGGCTTTCTAACACCCACAGTAACAACAATTGCAAAACAAAAACTTTGTACCTTTAGGTCCCCCTAACATTAAATCATGCTACCTGAAGTCCCACTTAGACTCATAAATGGGAGGGAATGATGGACCATAACAAACCCCCATAGACTCTAACCCTCTAGAGGACCTAATGGCAAGCTCTAACCCCCTAAAGAGCTTAGTAGAAAGCTAGCTAAGTAGCATTGCATCAACAATGGTCCCTTCATTAGAATTTTTTCAAGTGGGCCAACTACATCCTTTACCATGGTTACCTTAACCACTTCAGAACCTAGTCCCAAACCATACTAGCTAGTATCCCCACCATAATACACCCCTAGCAAACTCTCTACTAGCTCATCCCAAATGACCACAACAAACTCCACCCTTTACTTCTTAACAGAGGGCATAACATCCTTCTTACTCATCGTCATCACTTTATTCCTCTTAGCTCGAGCCTTGAGTTTATGTCAACATCACTAGATGCCATTTGTTCCCCTATAAGACAACTAAGAATAGTTAGAACAATAACTTAAAGTGACAAACCATATCAATCCAAGGCTAGCCTTAACTCACCTACAAAAATAACCTAACCAACCCCTCCCCTTCCTTTGCCCTCATAAATGGGTAGCCTTTGATATACCCTCATGATCAGATTAGCATCAAGTGAACCCTCTAATTGATGCTCTATAATCTTGTTGTACCCTACCTTATCAATCAAACTAAGCTTGATATCAATCCTTCTAATGGGCTCAACCCAACGAGTCTAGGGTGGGTAGGTACTTCTTTTTCCATCCCTTCTAAGCATTAGGTACACCACTAAACAATTTCTACTACTCATTTGATGTGCTTGAAAATCCAATTACAAGTACACAAAGCTAATAGAAGAACCAATTAAACAAAGTCCACAAATGATGTGATTCCAATTGCCACATGAACCCTAATTGTATGAAACAACTTGCTCTAATACCAAATTATGATGTGCTTTGATTCCAAATCACAAGCACACAATATAAATGAATAATCAACTACACAAATTATACTCAAAAATGGCGTGATGAACTTAATTCCAATTAAGCAAAATACCAAATGAGATTATGATCAAATAAGTATGTGATTTTCGATGGAAAATCACGTAATTACACTAGGATTCAATTTCAAATTGAAAAGATCAAATCTGAAAATTATAACCCTAATCCACATAAATGAACAAGTAACTACAAATTGTATCTAGATATTACTCACTAAACACAATTTGTAACAACAAAAAGGAAGATTGATATTACTCACAATCTACCCTTGTCAATTCTCACCACAATTTCACAAGAAATTGATAAGAGATCTTTGATTGCAAAGATGGAACCTCACGGCACAAAGTGTATGTTTTCTCAAAATTATAAAAAGCTCCTCAAAAACCCTAGTTAACAAGTATTTATACTTGCTCCAATTAGGGTAAAAATACACCAAAAATTACAAAGATGCCACTAAGTGGCCGGTTCCCATAAGCAACTATTACATAGTACAAATGGTCTTCAAGTGATCAGTTCTTCACTTCAATTGAACAATTTGTTGGATCGGTTCTTCTTTGGTTTATGTAGGTCCATAAATAACCCACAAGCTGAGCTTTAGCGAGTTTATCCATCACCCTGTAAAAACCAACAAATATACCTACTAGAATGCACAATCAATAAGTAATAGAAAAGAAGTTATTATACAAATATTTTTGGGGTCGAATTGTTCAAAGAAGACCCTCATCGCCAAATTTTGTAACCCTTTGGCTCTTGCTCTAATGACAAGTCCTATAGGATTTTGATTCCTATCATCTCCTCAGGCCTCAGGAAGATTTGTCCTCAAATTTGATAGGTCAAATACAGTAGAGACTCTGTATCCTCCTAACAAGTTATCTATAAAAATATCACTATAGTCTCCTAGTACCTGAGATACCACAAGGGGTAGTTGCTCTCGCCCCTCCATCTCTATGATATATCTCATCTACAATATATATAATGGTCTATCATCCGCTATGGCCTCTCCTAACTTAAATTGTCCCACTAATAATGTCTTCTTCTTCTTTGTTTCACTTATATGTCTTTGAACCTCTTAGCCCTCTAACGGTTTACTCATCTGCCTTTGAACCTTTTGGACCTCTAATGGTTGACACATCTGCTTCTGAACCGCTTGGTCCTCTAAAGGTTGACTCATCTGACTATGAACCTCAGGGACCTCTAATGGTTGACTTATCTATCTTTGCACCTCTTGGACCTCTAATGGTGACATAAGGTTCAATACTATACGTTTATCATCCTGTTAGAACATATAAGTATTTCTATAGCCATCATGTAAAACCCTCATGTCCTACAACCACGGCCTGCTAAGCAATATATGGGATGCACACATGGGAAGAATGTCACATTCTATTTCATCATGATATTTATCCCCTATACTGAAAGGTACCCTAGCTCTCTAGGTCACATGGAGACTCCCCTGCTCACTTAGCCAATGTAATTTGTAAGCTTTTGGATGCGGGGTAGTTACAAGTTTCAATTTTGATAATAATGAGGTAGCCACAACATTAGTACAATTACCACCATCAATAATACTAGCACACAAATTACCTTGCACCCTACAAGAAGTGTGAAACAAGTTTTCTCTATGCTCATCATCAATAGTTGTAAAAGAAGTCAAGGCCCGGCACAGTACATTAGTAGACAAATACAAATCACTTGATATTGTAGCTTACTAACTTCAATAAACCAACAATACACTTCACCACACACACCATGGTAACACACACTTACACACTCACGGTGTAACATTCAACCAATGCAACATACACTCTCCTACACTTCAATTATGGCAACAACAAGTTAAAGCAATAATTAAACACTTCCCAAATAGCAAGTTAATGAATTCAACTAAGCAAGTGTTCAAGCATCAATACATAATAACTTCCACACTTTAATGGTTGTTTTGAAATTCAAATTTTAACCACTATGATTCCCTTTTTAATCACGGCACAAACACACACCTCCACTTCACGTGCAGCACCCTTTCACCGCTACATACACAACACCACGCGTTGTAACACCCTTCACAACATAACTCACTCCACCACACACACACAACACAATCACGATGTAAATTTCAATCACAACCTCACTTACACTTCATGTGCAGCACTTCCTCAATCCACCAAAACACTCACTTCACCACACTCATTACAACAAATTCAAATACCACTCTTAGAGCAACCTTCCCACAAATTGTAAAAAGAAAATTTAAATTCAAATAACATTCAATCAATTATTACACAATAACTTCTTTAACTTAATGAATGTGTTTGAATTTCAAATAACTTCCTAATCTCCATGCAATGCAAAAATGGAAATTGCAAATGTCAATCCTCAAATTTCCAAAAACACAACAAGCAATTCACTCTTCTTTGTCTCAATGGATGTAGCTTCAATTCCGAACATGCACAAAGGAACACTCCTCCTTCCCTCATAGCAAGTTCAAGAAAACAAATGCTACTACAAGCACTCCATGTCCACTTCAACAACAACAATTAAAATGCAACATAAACCACAATAAACTACAATTTCACTTCAATTATTTCGGATCAAGAAATCAACTTCAAGAACCTTAATTGTCAAATGAAGTTCACGCAATTCCCTTTCTCAAAACCGTTCTCTAATACCAAAAATATGATGTGCTTGAAAATCTAATTACAAGTACACAAAGCCAATTGAAAAACCAATTAAACAAAGTCCACAAATGACGTGATTCCAATTGCCACATGAACCCTAATTGTATGAAACAACTTGCTCTAATACCAAATTATGATGTACCTTAATTCAAAATCACAAGCACACAATACAAATGAATAATCAACCACACAAATTGGACTAAAAAATGGCATGATGAACTTGATTCCAATTAAGCAAAATACCAAATGAGACTATGATCAAATAAGTTGAAAATCACATACTTATTTGATCATATTCTCATTTGGTATTTTGCTTAATTGGAATCAAGCTCATCACAAATCACACAATTAAACTAAGATTCAATTTCAAATTGAAAAGATCAAATCTGAAAATTATAATCCTAATCCACATAAATGAACAAGTAACCACAAATTGTATCTAAATATTACTCACTAAACACAATTTGTAACAACAAAAAGGAAGATTGATATTACTCACAATCTACCCTTGTTGATTCTCATCACAATTTCACAAGAAATTGATAAGAGATCTTTGATTGAAAGAATGGAACCTCACGGCACAAAGTGCATGTTTTCTCAAAATTATCAAAAGCTCCACTAAAACCCTAGTTATCAAGTATTTATAGTTACTCCAATTAGGGTACAAACACACCAAAAATTACAAAGATGCCACTAAGTGGCCGGTTCCCATAAGCAACTATTACATATACAAATGGTCTTCAAGTGGTCGGTTCTTCACTTCAATTGAACAATTTGTTGGACCAGTTCTTCTTTGGTTTATGTAGGTCCATGAATAACCCACAAGCTGAGCTTTAGCGAGTTTATCCATCGCCCTATAAAAACCGATAAATATACCTACTGGAATGCACAACAAATAAGTAATAGAAAAGAAATTATTATACAAATATTTTTTGGGTCAAATTATTCAAAGAGAACCCTCATTGCCAAATTTTGTAACCCTTTGGCTCTTGCCCTAATGATAGGTCCTGTAGGATTTTGATTCCTATCATCATCCCTCGCAAACAAATAGTACCACCCTCAAGATGGACACTTCTTCACTACGTAAAACCATTAAAGTACTAGATAGGCCTCGAATAGACAAGCCTTGCTAAAATGAGCTATGATTCACTTGTCAAACGTTCACAAAAATGGTCAAGCCTTAGCTGAGCAGGCTTCCTCAAGAAAGCAAGTCCCAAATAGTCAAATCATAGGCAATTATGCCTTAACTTAGCAAGCCTCAAACAACCAAGCCTTAAACAAATATTGTTAGGGCCAGCGCTCACTAATAATAATGAAGTAAAGTTAAAAGAGGAAGAAAAAATAAAGGCACAAGCTTTATCCTGGTTCACCCGTTAACTAGGGCTATGTCCAGCAAAAGATTCCACTATAATTAGCACCTCACTCTCTCTTTTTCATCACGCAATTACATGTGAAAAAAAGAGAATATATAGTAACAACTATTTATGGGCCCAAGTCCAAACTTTTAATGAACAAATATGGGCTTAATTGTTAAAAGCCCTCTAGTATCCAGGAGGCACTGCCCCCTTGAGTGGGACCCACGTGCTTTCCTATCTTAAGGGAGTATAAGCCACACCCCAATAAATATGCCCAAGTCAAAAAGATAATATACAAAAAGATTAAATGAGAAAAGATGCTTAATGCAAAAGTTATTATACCAATCATGTCTTAACCTATCAAAAAATCACACTAACCCCTTATCCTAAGGGGTACATATTACATTGTAGATGATAAAAGCCATCAACCAATCAATCTATAGATTGAAGCATGTAAAGGTGAGTATGAATTATATAAATCATTATTTTTGAACCCCTATTATTATCTTCATCACTTGCAAACTACTTTAAGCATGGAAGTGGCTATGCTAAAGAAAACTCTAAAATCCACTCTAGTTATGTTTTGTTTTACAGACAACTCAAGTCCACTATCTAGTTAACGAAACTTCCACCATCAACAAGGTCAAATTCGAATACCTTCATAAGACTAGCAAGATACGAATAGGTGTGAACTCTACATCAGCCACATGCTCAGCCTTTAGATATTAATTTATGTCCAGCAAATCAAATTATTGAGATAGAAAGTTCATGAAGCAATTCAATATGAAGCCCATGCAAATCACGATGAGCTATCATAGAAGAAATTAGCATGCCAGTTCAAAAAAAAAAAAAAAATTGGTGAAGACGTGATAAATTGGTTAAAAGTTAAATTGAAGAAGACTTCAACAGCTCAAGATATTTGGCAATAGCCTTACTGTTAATAGTTTTACTGGCAATACGATTTGATGACCTATAAGGGCATGGTGGACGAGAAGGCAGGGGATTTTGATCTTAATCACTAAAAATTGGTCCTGAGAAATTAATCCAAGCAGAAGAATGCGATTTTCTGCAAGTCCCATCATGAAGAAAAAAATAATAATAATTAGAAAAAAGGAAAACAGGAGAAAAAAAGCAAGGCATCATATGAGATATGGAGAAGACAAAGCTTTAGCCGAATGGCATACTAATATTTGTGAAGGACCTTCCATTGTAATGTAATATTGGAAAGGAGTTGAGAGGGTTAAAGACTACCGCTATGGCCCTTGCTTTGCTTATGAAGCCGGCGCTACGAGAGCTTGATCGGGAGAATTGTCAACTGATATTTGCACCCTGACACCTGTCGAATTCCAAAGGAATCACTAGAATATCTACAGAAAAGGAATAAGAGGTGGTGAAAAAAAAATAAAAATAAATACATAAGTTGACCACATTTGACGAATGTGTGTGTGTGTGAAGTCGAAGCCATCCTTGCCGTCATCAAATTTTCTCTATGTTGTTATCAGTTTATAGAATGTGCATGATGACGTGAATAGGGGCAAGCAAAGTATATATGTGCATATAGGAAGTCAACCTCTTGCTCAAACTTGAATCTGTTGTTGAAAGATTCGTTCAACTTGCTGACTTGCTACTGTCGTTTGTCATCACCACCTCCTTAAACTTGTAAAAAACAAAAAAACGAAACGAAACGAAACAAGAGATAGAGAGAGAGAGACAGAACGGTACATGTCTAAGGAGGACAAACCATGAGGTGACGAGATAAGATAGATATGAAGATGATAACAGTAGAAAGCAAGATAAATTATAACAGGGAAGCGCAAACTTCCTTGATGTTTGATCAAATTCGAATCGAGGAAAAGAGAGGGGCTGTGTTTAATCCTTGAGGGCAACCCGGATCAGACCTCCAAGATGACCCAAGTCAGTGGAGGAATAGGCCAGTTCATGACTTGCTGAAATTGTAAATAAATAAATAAGGGGCATGAAATATATGTATAGAGGAAGCATGCTATTGTCTGAAAGCCGTAACTAAATACAAACACATAAAATGCAGCGGAATTAGGAAAATCACTAACCTCTTACCATTGCTTAATACGGAGAGGAACAAAACGTCAAGCCCCGGAACCTTCAAGATCTTCAGAGCACTCAAAAAAATCTCACAAGATGGTAATGTGTTTTGATAGAATTTTCGTGCTCTGGGACCTTGAATCCATTAGCTATTTATAGAGAAACTTTCCATCAAAGTTTCCTAAAATCATGCTAATGGGTTAATGAGTTAGTGGGTAATGTGGTTGATTAGGATTAAGTGGTTAGTGGGAACATGGGAGTTGCAGTTGATGAAGTTGTGGTTTGTGGTTCCTAAAAATAGGACCACCATACTTCCACTATTCCAACATTCTCCCACTTGGTCCGTATACTTTACTTTAATACCACAAATCCTTAGACTTTAAGAAAACACAATACACGAATCATGGCGATATTTTCCCTTTATTACTCGAGTAGTATCTTCCATGTATTACAATGTATCAAGTTTTCAAACTTCTTTCCCAATAGCTTAATGAATAAACCTAACGTTTATTCTAGGTCCAAACTTTATTGATATTTCTCCAAATAAACAAAATGTGCACAACAAATATGAGAAATATCTACTCTATAGAGTTTCACTAACACATAATGGAACCAAGTCCCATATTGACAACATGATCCTTAAATCTTTGTGGTGGCATGCCTTTAGTCAAAGGATCGGCTAACATCAGCTCTGTGTTAATATACTGAATGACCACTTTGTTATCTTTAACACGTTCCCTTATGGCCAAATACTTTATGTCGATATGTTTGCTTCGACTTCCACTCTTATTATTTTTAGCCATAAAGACTGCAGCTGAATTGTCACAATACATCCTCAGCGGCTTAGATATAGAATCCACAAGTCTAAGCCCTTCGATGAAACTCTTCAACCATACACCTTGTGAGGTAGCCTCAAAACACGAAACGAACTCAGCTTCCATAGTAGAAGTAGCAGTTAAAGTCTGCTTGGCACTTCTCCATGAAATGGCTCCACCGGCTAACATGAAAATGTAACCTGATGTTGATTTTCGAGAATCAACGCATCCGCCGAAGTCTGAATCAGAGTAGCCAATTACTTCTAAATCATCTGACCGTTTGTACATAAGCATGTAATCTTTTGTCCCTTGAAGATATCTCAAGACTTTCTTTGCAACTTTCCAGTGGTCAAGTCCCGGATTTGACTGATATCTTCCTAACATTCCAACAGCAAATGCAATGTCAGGTCTAGTACAGACCTGAGCATACATTAAGCTTCCAACAACTGAAGCATAAGGAATGTTCTTCATTTGCTCTTTTTCAAACTCGTTTTTAGGGCATTGGTCCAAATGGAGCTTATCACCCTTCACGATAGGAGCAACGCTGGGTGAACAATTTTTCATCCGAAATCTTTCTAAAATTTTGTTAATATATGTTTCTTGAGATAGTCCTAAGATTCCTCTATGTCTATCTCTATGAATCTTAATCCCAATGACATGAGATGCATCACCCATATCCTTCATATCAAAATTTTTAGAAAGAAATTGTTTCACCCCATGTAACATACCCTTATCATTTGATGCAAGTAGGATATCATCCACATATAGGATAAGAAAACAAATCTTACTCCCACTAACCTTTTGGTATATACATTGATCCATGATATTCTCAACGAAACCAAATGAAGAGATAACATCATGAAATTTTAAATACCATTAACGGGAGGCTTGTTTTAATCCATAAATGGATTTCTTTAGCTTGCAAACCAAGTGATCACCATTACTAGAGCAAAATCCTTCAGGTTGTTTCATATAAACCTCTTCCTCTAGATTACCATTTAGGAAAGCTGTTTTCACATCCATTTGTTGTAACTCAAGATCAAATTGAGCTACTAATGCTAATATTATGCGTAAGGAGTCTTTCCTGGATACAGGACTGAAGGTCTCTGTGTAATCAATTCCTTCACGCTGAGTGAACCCTTTAGCAACAAGTCTAGCCTTATGTCTTTCAATGTTGCCCAATGAGTCTCTTTTAGTTTTAAAGACCCATTTATTACCTATGGCTTTTACACCGTCGGGCAACGGACAAGATCCCAGACTTCATTACTCTTCATAGAATTCATCTCATCTAACATAGCATTATACCATAAATTTGACTCATCACAATTCATAGCTTCCTTGAAAGACTCAGGATCATTTTCAGCTCCAATATTGTACTCAGATTCTTGTAAATACACAATATAATCACTAGGGATTGCTGATCTCCTTTCTCTAGTAGATCTCCTTAAAATTGGGACAACATTTTCTTGTGGATCATGTTGCTCAATCATTTCTTGATTTTGATCTACTATGATTTCCTCAGCAATCTGTGGATTTTCATTGATTGGTTGTTCAACTCCTATTTGAACTCGAGGAGTGTTGTGAACAACAACCAATCTCTCACCTGATGTGGAAGGTAGATCTTGCTCATGAACTATGTCTTGAGATAGATCACTCCCACTTATTGAGTCATTTTCAAGAAATTTTGCATTTCTTGATTCCACAATCCTAGTAGTGTGAGATGGACAATAAAATCTGTATCCTTTGGACTTTTCGGCATATCCAATGAAATACCCACTTATAGTCCGAGGATCCAGTTTATTTTCTTGTGGGTTGTAAACTCTAACTTCAGACGGGCATCCCCATACACGCATATGACGCAAACTCGGTTTCCAACCTTTGAACAACTCAAATGGTGTTTTAGAAACAGCCTTGGTTGGAACTCTGTTTAATATATACTCAGACGTCTTTAATGCTTCAATCCATAAGGATTTAGGTAGTTTAGAGCTACTAAACATACTTCGCACCATTTCCATTAATGTTCGGTTTCTTCTTTCCGCAACACCATTCTGATCAGGTGAACCTGGCATGGTGTATTGGGCAACTATACCGTTATCTTGAAGAAACTTAGCAAAAGGACCTGATGCTTGTCCATCTTCAGTGTATCTACCATAATACTCACCACCTCTATCGGTTCTCACAATCTTGATTTGCTTACCGCATTGTTTCTCTACTTCAGCTTTGAAAACCTTAAAGGCTTCCAACGCTTCACTTTTATGATGAAGCATGTAGAGATACATGCATCGTGAGTAATCGTCTATAAATGTGATAAAGTATTTCTGACCTTGATTATCCATATCTGGACAACAAATATCATAATGGATAATTTCTAATATGGCCAAACTCCTTTTGGCACCTTTCTTTGACTTGTTAGTCTGCTTTCCCTTTATGCAGTCTATACAAGTACCAAAATCAGTGAAATCTAAATGACTAAGTATACCATCATTCACCAATCTTTTAACTCTCTCTATAGAGATATGACCTAGTCTACGGTGCCATAAGGTAAAAGAATCCTCATTCATAACACATCGTTTAGTACCAGCTTGTACATGCATAACATCATGAGTGGCATTATTATGTAAATTTAATAAATAAAGACCATCCAATGAAGAACCATCACCAATATGATTGGATTTATAAAATAAATCAAAACCATTGTTTGAAAAGTTAAAAGTGAATTCCAAAGGTACAAGTTTTGAAACTGAAATCAAATTCATAGAAAAACTAGGAACATAGAAGGTCTTTTCAAGAATTAAATTAAAGCCACTCTTAAGTACTAATATGCATGTCCCAATAGCTTCCACATGCGATTCTATCTTGTTTCCAGAATAGATAAATCGCTCAGCTCCTACTGGTTTCCGCAGGTTTTGTAAACCCTGCATGGAATTAGAAATATGGATTGTAGATCCAGAATCAATCCACCATGTGTTACAATTCACATCAACCATGTTAGACTCAAAACAAACATATGAGACTAAGTTACCTTTCTTTTCAAGCCAATTTTTATGCTTGACACAGTCTTTCTTTATGTGTCCCTTCTTTTTACAGAAAAAACACTTGGACTCTTTCTTGATGTCAGCATTGGGTTGGATTTTACCCTTCCCTTTTCCTTTGACTTTGCCGGTTTTCCTTCCTTGAGTAACCATCATTGCATTTTCTCCCATCTCCAGAGTTAATCGGGCCTCCTCTTCTTTACACATGGTCAATAGATCATCTATTGTCCATTTGTCCTTATGTGTGTTGTAAGAGATCTTAAAAGGTCCATACTGTGATGGAAGGGTCGTCAGAATAAAATGCACTAGGAAAGCATCCGACATCTCAATCTCTAGAGCCTTCAAGCGATTTGCTAAATCACGCATTTTGTTGATGTGTTCTCTAACGCCTTTGACAGAAGTCAACTTAGCAGATGTGAACTTCATAATCAGGGTGCTAGCTAGAGACTTCTTAGAAGTCTTAAATTGCCTTTCAAGGGCATCTAGCAACTCTTTGACATTTTTATATTGATCCACTGAGCCACGGACATCCGCAGTGAGTTTGCTCTTAATGAACATGATACTAAGTCGGTTAGACCGTTCCTATTTCTCATGAAGATCAAACTCAGCTTGAGTGCTTTCTTCACTTAGAAGTGGCTCATCCTTAATAGTGGCATAGTCAATGTCCAAACACCCCAAATGAAGAAGTATATTATCTCTCCAAGTCTTAAAGTTTTCACTTGTTAAAATAGGGATTTCTACTTTAGTATCTGTCAAAGGTTACATAGCTGCAAACACAAACATGCTTAATTCTTAATTTGAGACTATAACATAAATCATAATTTACCAATGCAAATCATGCAATAATGAATCTAGCAACATAAAAATTGCCTGTGGGCTAAATTTTTAATTCAATAAGATTCATTCCTTATAATAGACATTATATTTCTTTTACTTCATAATCACTTTATGAGATCCGTCCTTAATAAGGCTGCTGTGGCTATACCTCAATGCTTTATGGATCATCAAACAAAATAAATGTAAAGTCTAAACATTTCTTGTGTGATACCGTATAAATAACTTCGTTCAATAGAGGCTGCTCTGGCTAAACCTCAGTCAAACAAAATTATTTTTATCACTTGAGATCAGATAAATTTCCAGGAAAGACGCATAGGTTAAACAAAAGGTCCCACTTAAAATCCAGCCTCCTTAGACAGAATTCGAACGAATTCCCAGGAAAGACGTGGAGGGGTCACATTTGTCCCACGATAATGTCTCCTTAGACAAAATTAATCTGACTCAATTTAGACTTTTAACTTAATGTTTTATGAAGTTATTTAATGTCTATAATACTAAATGTGATTTCTAATAAATAATCCAATCTAAATAAGGCTGCTGTGGCTACGCCAAAATTTATTAGAATTATTTAATCACAAGACAATTGCTATTACTAAACATCATGCAATAACTCTAAATGTACTTAAACATGAACAATATATTGCATGCATAATAAATTCGAAACATACATACAATCACATACCAATTTAAGCACCTTGAACAAATACTAAAATTGCAAAATCCTAATGCAATTTCATTAACGATATTTTAAATAATTAACAAGCTAGTGTATATAAACCATAAATTTATATATACACAAATTATTTAAAATAAATACGGAATTTAATAAAAATAAAATTCCACAAAAGTTTTTCACAAAACTGTAAGTGAAAATGTTAAATAAAATTGACATGTTAAATTTCAAGAAAAAATTATTTACGAAAAATACTAAATAATTTACTTTATTTCCAATTTAACATGTCATAAATTTTTATTTAAAAAAAAAAGGATAATACTTGATGTTGGCAAATAAAATCCAACATTATTACTCAATTATTATACTTGAAAATTGAGTAAAATTAAGTACAAAATTAATAAAAAATTAATTTGCACCATAAAACTCTAATTTAAAAAATTAATTTTCTCCAAAAAAATTGATACAAATAAATGTATCATAAATTTGATAAAAATTTATCAAAACCAATTTAAATTAAAATTGAATTGAAAAAGGAGAAAATTAATTTTTTCGAAATCGCAAGGCAAAGGTTTAATTACGGCTCTGATACCAAATGAAAGTCGTAACTAAATACAAACACATAAAATGCAGCGGAATTAGGAAAATCACTAACCTCTTGCCATTGCTTAATACGGAGAGGAACAAAACGTCAAGCCCCGGAACCTTCAAGATCTTCAGAGCACTCAAAAAAATCTCACAAGATGGTAATGTGTTTTAATAGAATTTTCGTGCTCTGGGACCTTGAATCCATTAGCTATTTATAGAGAAACTTTCCATCAAAGTTTCCTAAAGTCATGCTAATGGGTTAATGGGTTAGTGGGTAATGTGGTTGATTAGGATTAAGTGGTTAGTGGGAACATGGGAGTTGCAGTTGATGAAGTTGTGGTTTGTGGTTCCTAAAAATAGGACCACCATACTTCCACTATTCCAACATTGTCCACCCTAAACTTTAAGGGATTACATTCATATTACACGCATAGAATCTATAATTAAAAAAAAAAAAAAGGTACAAGAATTCCAAAGATCAAGGAGGCAAACAAGTGCACGGATGCGGAAGCAATTAGAAGAAAGAGAGAGTAAGACATGCTAATCAAGATCAAGAGGAGAGAAGCTATAATGCTCTAGAACCCGAAATGCTACAGTTCGCCACGTATCATTACTAGGTAAAAATACGTTAAGGTTATTAACTCTACTATGATATTATTCAAGCCTGTAACCTGTAATATTTGATATTTATCAATTTAATAAATCATTTAACATCATTCATGGTAACTTTAATAAAACCCATTAAATCTATCAAACTTCTTAATACAACCTTAACAATTATTCTTAATTCGAACTAAAATAGTTGAACTTCTAGAAATTTCATAGTTTATTATCTTCCTAAGAGCATCATGCTTAGAACATAAACAAACTTTAATTCATCCTATATCTAATCACGATAATAATAAAATAAATCTTTATCCTCCCTCTCCTATACATTCAATCCCAAGTCCTCATCTTGGTTAGTGCATTCATTTGTGCCTGCATTTAAAGAAAATAATTCCTTAATGATGAGCTAATGTCCAATACATATAACCAACAAACATATATGCATGAATAAACATTTTGGCATGCATAGATACACGATCGTGTAAAGTAGTCATATATCTTCTTGTAGATTTTGACATTTTAGCATGCCCAAATATACGGTCATCTAAAATGGTCATATATCTTTTTGTGGATTTTGGCATTTTGGCATGCCTAAAGATATGGTTGTGTAGTTCGCCATGTACATTTTTGTAAATTTTCATATTTCGACACACCCAAGTATATGAGCATGTACTTTAGCCGTGTACCTTTATGTACTCCTTACGTATTTCTACACAAGTACACGAGTGTGTACTAAATCATTTACTACGTTGTTCTTCACAAACCTTTTTTCCTCTTTTTCAATTCATTCCTAATTCTAATTTCTTTGATCCTAAGCCTAATTAGTTCCTAAAATTTGTAAATTCTAATTAATTATGCGGATTAGTATACTTACTTATCTAATCTCATTATTCGAACCCCTAATCGCTTGCTTCAATGCTCATCTCGCCCTCTTCCTTGATCCGAATTCTAATATACCATGTAATAGGAGTTGGTTAAATCATTAATTCCATCATCAGATACAATGACTTGATCCTTGAAATTTCTTTCCTGATGAAATCAACTTTGGTACTTGGTTGTTCACTAAGTAGTCTTTGAATTCCAAAGTGTCACTTGACTGCTACTATGAGAATGATAAAGAGAGGATCTATCCATGAAATGATCGAATTACAATTCCAACCCCCCCCCCCCCCCCCCCCCCCCGCGCCATGAAATGACCGAATTACAATTCCATCCCCCCACAACCAACCCCCTCCCCAAAATAATATAGTATTTTGATTCAAGGCTATACTCCACTTTATAATGTCTATCCCACTTACCACTATATATGGAGTTATATATATATTATATCTTCCTCTATTAAAGTGTTGCATGTATTAAGAGCATTCTTGAATCATGACATTCTATCGAAGTCTTGGATATTCATTAATGGTGTGGAAAATGCCTTCACGTGAAGTAAGATATAGTCAATTGGTTTTAAGTTATATAAAAGAAAAAAAATGTCACACAAGTGCCAATCAATGTCCTAGAGGCAATGAGATCTTTAAAAGGAGTAATACAAAACACATAAGGAAGTGACTGTTATGAAGAAGATGCTAAGTATAATTCATTCTATTCCAAATCATCAATAAGAAGAAGAAAGGCATTGATTCTACTAGCATAGTGATAAATTCAACACCTCACACATAAAATGTCTAAACCCTTTAACTCCTTCCAAAGAGTTTTGGTCATGGAGTAAAATATAGAGAGCTAAAATTATTATATTAATATATTGTATTAAACCCATTAATTATATAGCTTGACTTATTGGATTAGGTGATAGGACCTAATCAGTCCAATCCATTTATTGGAATGACTTAGGAAAAATTAGCTTTGTAAACTCGAAAGAGAGATTGTTAAATCGGTCCATTTGCATTCAACCTTTTTTAAGCAAGCTTATATACTCATGAAAAATGCTACTAACCTTAGGCTCTTAACAAGCTCATCAAGATAACCTTGAAATGAACATACTCCATTTTGTTTGTCGATCACTAAGGTAACCTAACGGATGTTATTAAGTCTAAGAGTTCATAAATACTCAATCATTCCTCATTATTTCACAATAGTCTAGAGATCAAAGAAACAATATCCCACCTTAAAATTTCTATGGTAAAAAATCAAACAAGAGTTTAAGTAAAGAATAATCTCAAATACTTAAGAATTGCAAGATTGATGTCCGACGTCCCCTTGGCTTTTTTATTTATCATTTGTACATTTAAGACTTTCGATATTGTCTATTCCTCCTCCCCATCATTATCTCCCTAGCCATCCTATTACGTGCCATTTCATATTACTTCTCTAAAGTCACGTATAATGCAGTACCCACATAATACTTATGTTGACTCCTTCAACTAAACCTCCCCATCTATAGATATTTGAGATCCTTTGTACAAGTACTTATTGCTTGACTATCACAACAAGCAATTATTAGTTTCAACTCTTCATGAAGAAATCCTACATGTTGCATAAACCTTCTAAATCAACTACCTTTTAGATTGATACTAATGATGCCATAAATCCTACTTGAGTTATTAAAAAGCTATTAATAAAGCCATAAAATTTGTTGCCATTATTGCAAATGAAATTTAAATTTATCAACATGTTGTTTGTTGATGCTCCATCTTGCTAGCCAAAAACCTTAGAAAACGGCGTGTATATGTTGCTACTTATGACTTAAGAACTTTAAAGTTATAACAATTAGTTATCTAGTGCACTTTCTTATAAGGTGGGTATGACCCAAATTGGCTTAATTTTTTTCTAAACACTAAACCAAGTTTACAATTTTCTTTTTTTTTTTTTTTACCTAAACTTCACCATTTGGTTCATATTCAAAATTCATTTAAACCGTTAAATAATGGTTTAGTTTAGTATTCAAATTATGGATTAAACCAGAATTGCTACTCTAAAAATGACAACTTTGCGATGATCATGTGCCTATCGTGTTCATGTCATGCTATGCATGATTGTAGAGGAGTGACATGAAATGGTATGTGAAGGATCATCAAATGAGAAGGAGTTAGGAAGTAAGAATAGATAGTCCCAAGAAATTCAAAAGCATACATGATAGTTGAAGGAGCTTAATAACATTAAACTTCACTACTTGTAATGAGTGGCAATGTACACTTACTTAATATATTGAGATAAGATATTAACAACACAATTGTGTTTGTCTATATAATTGTTGATGTGTGAAATGAGAAAAGATGATAGTTGTTGCAACTTAATTTTACGTTTTATCTTTAAATTTCTTTTTTTTTTCTTTCTTTTCAATTTTTGTGGATGTCTTGTGTGGACCCTATAAGTCCACAGTTGTGAGGCGTCCTTCCATCCCTAACCCCGTAGATCTACCGAGTCCCTGACAAACGCGAATTAAGTTATAGCCGTTTCTTAGACGCGACGTAGCGGTTCAATTTGATCGTGCCCAGGACCTTTTTTTTTTTTTTTTTTTTCTGGCCAGCGTACTCAAGACGCATTGACCTATGTGATCATTTAGTTAATAAATTTTTTATTTAAAAAAGAATCATAGGAATTTATTTCCGGTGCCTCTACAAGTCAATCTTGTTAACATTTGTAAACATCAACCACTTTACTCATAGTCTGCAAAAACAAGTAAATATTTTCATGGTTTCTCTTACAACCTCCACCCAGATATTGCCACGTCTATCAAATGTACAGCTCGCATTTTGTTTCTGTAGACCCCATATCACATTCACATGTCGGTGTCCTGAAATATATAGTACAATATAATCGTGACCCTACTCGACTAGCCCCTCCCGATTATTCCATAGACGCAATAACCATTTGCCAAAAAAACAATAAATAAAAGAAAGGATATATAAAATTTGAGTAATATGTAGCAAATTCAATCTTTATTTTTAAGTAACTACAGTTTCAATGTTATATATAAATACATGTATGACAGGAGCAGCTAATAATTGATTGATATCGATTTCCTTATATTATTCGGTTGTATTCAGTTAAATCAGTTGTTAATCACAAATTTTTCTGGAAAAAACAAATAATAATAATAATAATAATAAAAGAGTGGAGGAATTCTTAAAAAACGACAAGATAAGGCGCTTTCCCAAATAAAAACATATGAATTCCTGTTCTGCTCTGCATTGATTCCGCTAGCTGTAAACCAGTCACATTCACTCCCTCTTTTCCTCCATCTTCATGTCTGTTCCGTGACTGACCCTTCCAATTACTCCAAAATCTCACTCAACTCTCTCTCTTCCCCCACAGCCATCTCCACCCCTCCATGGCTTCACTCTCTTCCCTCGCCCACCTTCTCCTCCTGTCAACCCTCTTCAACATTACCTCCTCCACACTTACAACCACCGATCCAATAATGGTCACTGACTGGACTTCCCAAACCTCCCCAGCCACCTCCCTCTACGATGAAGACCCAGAAACCCTAACCTTTGATCGCAGATCTCTCTTCTGGCGTGCAATGCACTACTACATCTCGTACGGTGCTTTATCTGCTAATCGAATCCCTTGTCCTCCTCGATCCGGAAGGTCTTATTATACCCACAACTGTTTTGCTGCCCATGGTCCTGTTAATCCTTACCACAGAGGCTGTTCTAGAGTGACTCGCTGCAGAAGATGAGGGAGAAAGAGAGAGAGAGCTCATCTATCATATTGGGTCTAGGATTTATGTAATGGGTTAGTAGATCTAGTTTGTGTTGGTGTTAAAGATTTGGTCTTGTTCGAGTTTGGTGAGGATGTTATGTTTGGGCTGTTTAATGTTTTGTTAATGTGTTCTGTTGGTTATGTATGAATGGATACAATATAACTCTTATCTTGTTTTATATTTTCCTCATTTTGATGGATATGATTTGTATTGGACTTGTTTTCCTTACGTGAGAACCATGCTCTCGTTAGTTGAAATCCAAAATTCCTTTTTGATAATTATGCAATAATCTTACTAATGCCATATGGTTGATGAAAGTGAAAGTCTGCTTTTTGGCCTACGTTTTTTCTCTTTTCCTCATTTGAGATCCAAATCACAAGTTTCTTTCACTTTTTAGTAAAATTCCACGCGGTAGTTGTAAGCCTACTCCTGGATGTAAATTTTAGCTTCCCTTTTTTTTGGAGTTCATGTCAACTTCTTCTTCCAGCTTTTGCTGTCTCGAAGAAAAGAAAATATGTTTGGTGTTTATCTTTCGTTTGACTATTTAAACAAAAACGGTTATTAAAAAATCAGATATATATCGACACTGTTGTTGCAGTTATATTACAGACAATTCAAAGGGCATTAAACCTAAGTCAAAACCCGCGTTAATCATGATGCGATAATGTCTAGATTATACGACTATGTGATGAGTTAATTGAATTTAAATTAAATATACTTTGAACACGATTATATTATCAGCCTACTTTTCGCCGGAAAGAAAAAAAGAAAAAGGGGGTGGGGATGATGCTGTACAGTTTGTTGGCCTGCGAAATAAAGTTTTGCTTTAGAATGCCTATTCTGAGCCATGACTTGTAGTTGTTAGACTGTCTGATACAAAGTGTGCTATTACTAGTAAAGAGTGAAGCAATTCGCCACGTATTATGAAGTTCTACCCAGAACACGTAATGCTCGAACACCTCTCCGTTCTCACATTTCCCTAAGCTTTAACATCTAAAAGAACGCGTGAAACGTGGGTCTATGAAGTCCATTAAGAAAATATTGCATCAATCACAGTTGTATACCAGAGTCCATCATCTTGGGTATGAACCGTTTAATGGATGAATTGAAACGACATAAGTAATTGTATAATAAGAGGCTTACAATCTATATCATTGGTAGCCTAGTTTAATATCTCTATCCACAATTGTTATTACAACCACTTCTTTTTATATGTTCTTTTTTATATTCACCGCATTTCTGCTATGTTGATGACTTACTTATTCATAACTAAGGTAGCTTTGATGCTGAACTAGAAGCTACTCCATTTCAAATATCTAATCCTAGATAGGTAATGAATACCCAATTCATGACCTATTTATCCTAAGCAGTTACCAGCTTCAATTCAAGCTCAAATAATGCCCATCATTGTGCTGTCTAATATAGTTTAGGTTCATTTTTCTATTCCTACAACACATAAGCAACACATAGCAACATCCTACTTAGAATTTGCCCTTCGAATTCCACATAAGCTATCTTTTAATCAAAACCTATTAACTTATGCAAAGGCTTAGCTTTGAACCCTAATGATATTTGAAAAACCACACGTTTAACCCTAAAAATTGAAAAATGGACTACAATGGTCAACCACAAGCCATTATGGTCAAATGAGGACTTCGTTCACTTGTTGTGGTTAGGGATGATTGTGGTGCATTCTAGTACAATTTGTCTTTCAAATCGAATCAAACCTTATATTATAGTTCTTTAAAAAAAAAATGAATCTAACCATATAATTCAATTTATAATTTTTTTTTCAAGCATAAAAAGAATAGTTTGGTCTAATTTAGTTCGCAATTCAAATCGTTGTTGCAATATTATTAATCTACCTATAAATTAGACCAATATCTAATTAATTCAAAACCTACAAGTTTAATACTATCTTTTTATCCTTCCTTTAATAAATGCAAAACCTATATGTATGTGTATTATTTCATCTTGTTCATTGCTCACTAAACATTCACAACCACCAAGAAAATACGAACACCAATAACTAAAGCTTTTATTTCTAGTTGTTGCAAACCCGAGAAGCAATGGAAGAGAAGATAAAGAGAAAGATTCAACTTCTCCATTCATCTAAAAACTCTAACCCATTGTATAATACAAACCAGAGGAAGTAAAGAAACCAATATACACAAAATCTTAAATATTAAACGAAGATTTGCCTATAGTTTAATTGAAGAAGGTGAAAGCTTTACACTCAATTGTTTATTTCCAAAATAATAATTGATCAATGCTTAATTATGATGTTTTTGTTGATAGTGAGAAATAGGGAACGTGCCATGAGAGACGACATGAGGCGTGACTATAGTCTACGAGTAAGGAAAGGGATGGTAGGGTAATAGTAAGGGCTTTGCTTTCATTGGGTTAGGCTTCAACTCTTAATTCCTATGTAGTACACACTAAAAACTTCTTCTTCTTCTTCTTCTTCTTCTTCTTTTAACCAGTCATGGTTTAGTTTCATCTTGAACCAAATTGTAAACCGATACCTTATCTCACCAAACCATGAACAAAAAAGTATAGAAAAACAATTAAATTTCAATTTAGTTCAATCCAATTCTTATTTCAATTGATTTTTTCTTCCACCCTTAGCTATAGTTGATTACCAAGGGGGGTTATAGTCGACCATAAGGCTAAGGTAATGGAACCACTATAGGGTGTGATCAATCACCTCGATAGTCCATTTTTCCAAAAACATCCCTTAACTTTAGGGAGTTGAACTAAGGTACCTAAGGTCAATTCCCTAACCCCTAAGCCACCCCAAAACACAATTTATCTCATCAACAAATTTCCAATCACAAATTAAATCACCAAAATAGTAATCAAACTCATATTTATATTAATCCCTTTTTTTTATTCATCTATAACCATTTAGAGTTAGAAACTTTTTACTTCCACAAAGTCGATTGAAAAATCTATCAAGTATTTAAGAGGATTTAGTGATTTTATATTCCGTACTGTAAACTCATTCCTCAAATTTAACAAGATTAAAGCCTAGATTCAATTACGAACCTAACTTTCTAATGAAATCCAAATTAATATTTTAAGGTTGATACTTTAATCTATAAGAAGACAATAAAACTACTTGATTTACAACACTTCTTGAACCAATACCACAAGACTTATCCATCTCATGCACTTGCCTACATGGAGGTCTCTTCATCCTTTTTCTTATCAACAAACCCTACAACAACATATGAATAAGGAAACAAGAATGCAAAGGTAATAAGGAAATCAATATTTCCGTACTTTTGATCTTCGTTTTTTTTTTCACCCAAGATGAATGTGAGAATTGACATAAGCTTAATTCAACCTTTTAAAAAGCATGGTTTCAAAACAAACCAATGTACATGGTCCCATATGCAGTAATAAAAATCATTTAGTACTAAATCGTGTTGACAAGAATTTACTAGCTAACTTTCATCTATATTTGTCCTATTCATAGCTAAGTGAATTGACAAAGTATTGATATTTAATATTTACAACTAAGCTTGAACTAATCTAACAAACTAGGATTCCTGATGTGCATAAACTAAATGTAATCAAGAGTTAGAAAAATAAAATATTAAGGTTAGTGTTAATGAACATGTTCTTGATTTACATCACATGTGATTAAATTGAATTATTAACCAATTTAGATATTTACAATTGAGCATGGTAATCTCTTTCTATTGAAGTGAGGATTAATCGAATTAACCAATTTAACCTCTCTACTTCTAGAAAGTGGTTAAAATTAATTAGTCGATCCTTTTCAAACCTTAGCCAAGTTATAGCGTATATCTCTATATCCATCTATAATTCAAAGTAGAGTATTATCGGATTTATTAAATTAGATTTTGTCAAATACTAACTTAATCTCACATGCATTTTTCTTTGACATAAACTGGTGGGAATTTTTCCGACAACCTAGATGGTTATAGAACTCGATTTAGATGATGATCCAAATCACTCATATTTTACCCTTATTTCTTTTATCTAATAAATATTTGAGTAATAATCTTACAGGTATAATAATATTTCTCCACAGGATGCCAAATGACTTTCATTTGTTGATCACAAAGGGACATCATCAGATTCTCATCTACTAACCCGCTATGATCGACATCATCTCAATGCATTAGCTCTTCGAGGATTCTTATTATTTTTGTATTTGTAATTGTTCCTTGGACTATTTATGTTGTAATCTTTCTTTTGGGACACTTTCATTTGCTTGTAATTGTCTTTTAGGACTGACCACCCTAAAAGTGGCATAGTTGTAATTTTGTGGGCTTTTTTTTAACCCTAAAGGGAGTAAGTATAAATACTTGCTTAAGTAGTATTTTGAGGGAGATAGCCAAATTTTTAGAAAAGAAAAAACACTTTACGTGTGAGGGTTAGGGTTTTCCTAATTCAAATTGCTCTTATCAATTTCAAATCCTAATTTAAGGTTGTGGCGAGTGGCTCCAAGGCTAATTTGTGAGTAATGTCAAATTTACCTTGTTGCAATTTCCTTTCTTCACTAGTGAGTTGTATCTAGAGTTGATTTAGAAGTGTTATTGACCAAATTTTGATTGCATTTGCAATCAAATTCTTGTTGCTTCAATTGATTGGTTTTAGCCTTTAAGTTTTAACCTTCAATTTAGCTTCATTTTGAACCGTAGATCACTTTGTTGGGAAAGTGGATCACGGAATTGGTTATTGCTATTTTTAAGTGTAATTCACATAGATTTATTTTTTATCATTGTTGTTTTGGAAGAATTTATCATTGTGGAATTGTTACTTGCAATTTAGAGCATTCAGATTTCATTGCATTCCATTAGGGTCTACTCTAAACCTAGTAGTGTTGAGCCGAGATTGAACAAGTGTCTTGAGGTTTATAACTTGCTCCAATTGCATGTGCTTAACCCTTAATTTAGGCACATCATATTTGGTATCAGAGCTGAACATACTTGGTTCATTTCAATATTGATCACGTGGTGTTGAGGAATTGGTTATAGATATTGAGTTTTGACGCCATTGTTCATGTGATTGGAAACTATTTTGATTGACATTGTCTAATTGTCTTTCAAATTGGTTTTGCATGTGCTTAATTTTAGTTTTAGGCACATCACAAACATTGTAGCACCCTACCTCTTGGGGTCTATTCATCTACATATTGGTGCCTAAGAGATAGTATGCTATGTTGCCTTTGAGTTGATGATAAGGCTAATTAAAGCAAAACAAAAAAACAAATTAAAATTCACAAATATTAAATGATTGTCAAATAATGTGGAAAGACCTTTTAAATGCATAACATTAGGGCATCACATTTACCAAAGTCCAATAGAGTCACCAAATAAAGTATAAATGGATCACAATCTTTTAATATTTATTTATATTGTAAAAGTTGATCCTCCCTCTCAAGATCCTCACCCTAGACCTTAGCTCCAACAATTTTTTCATTTTCATAACCTGAGGTTAGAAAAAGACTAACCTCTCAACATCAATGCTAAGTGAGCTAACAAAAATCACAGATAGTAAACGGCAATAGCAACACATCTAGATACAAATCAATTATGACGTTCCATATATGTGTATATATACTTATGCAATGATGTGCTACGTTAATGTACATGACATATACTAGTCAATATCATAATTGAGCAAATAGTGAGCCTTATGCATCTCCTAAGCAATATAATATTACTAGTAGTACTTGGTGGCTCTTGAATAAAATAATATGAGCAACAATAGGTGGCTTAATAAAGAAATGTAATATGAGCAATATTTGATAGCTCATGAACAATACAAATTGAGTGGTTATTAGCAGCTCTGAAATAATATCATATGAGCAGCACTTAGCAGCTAAGCAGAACAATTGGAGTGGCATTTGGTAGCCTAATCAAGCATGCAATTCTTTATACTATAAAACCTAGCTTTATAAACTAAGCTTATCAAAATATGACTTGTAGGTTAATTTATGCAAACTAAGCTTTCAAATATGGCTCCTAAGTCATTTTCTACAAACCAAGCTTTTCAAAACAACCTTTAGGTCCTTTAGTCAAAATCAAGCTTTATGAAAATATACCCCTTAGGTCATTTTTCATGCCAAGCCATGATATATATAGTTCAATCAATAATAACCAAGCATAGAAGTGAAGGCACAACCATGATTCAATAATTCAACTAACTAATCACCTATATTAAACGCAGTCATGTAATAGTATTTACCTTTGACAAGCCATGTATATTGTTCGATAGCATGCTCACAATATTTCTAAATATCAATCCTTGAAAAAAATCTAAGAACCAGGCACATGCTCAATGGGCATATTCTATAATAAGGTAATTGAATCAATCACTTCTCACTACATACCAAGCATAACTTTCTAATGTTGACTATTGTTCATTAGCCACAATTGTAATCAAACACTTACTCAAAATATATGAATACTAATCATATTGCAGAGCATAGATTTAGTGATAATATATTATCAACCATTCATATCACCTAACCATGCAATTTACTTAAGTAAAGTCACAATGGCTCAACAAACATGTGAGTGGTTATTTAATTCCATTGCCCCTATGCTTAACATCTAAAGATAGGGGTGCTTACATGAAATGTCCCACACACTTGGTAAGTTCCTTAGGGCTCCCAAACTCTGGCATCCACCAAAGCCATCCTCAAGATCACTTGCATTACATAGAAGAATCCCTAAGAAACTCTAAGTCTCCAACTCAAGCTACATCAACAAAAATTAACTTCTAACCACTATAACTTTTCTATTTCTTATCAATTTTTTTTTTTACCTTTAATTATGATTTTTGATCCAATAACCTTTCTAAACATCATAATTTAAAGGCTAAACACATTTACAAAATTTATGAAAATTCCCTTTTTTTCACCGATTAGCTTTAAGATTGTCATAACTTTGGATTTGCATTAAAATACTTTGAATACCCAAATAATTGTCAAAATTTTCACACTTCTATGACTTTTTAGAGCCTCCATATCACCAAAACATCACATATAATCACGTAATCAACACTTCAATTCCTAATCAACCATTTAAACACCAAAATATCCTAAAATACACCAAATAAGGGCTAAATGCATTGAAAACTAAGCATACTTGAATAATTTATGAAAATTTGTATAAGCCTACAAAAATGTGTATATTAGATTTTCACTTTTGAAATTTTACTTCATTTACTATATTTACTAAATTAACTTTAAAAACTCTAAATTAGCTTAAAAGAGGCAAAATAATTTCTTTTTGATTGAAAATTTGTAACAAAAATTATTTTCCTCATATTTGGCCTTCCATAAACAACAAAGTCTCATCAATTTAACTCATCAAAGATATTTATTTCATTAAATTCTAAAAAGTGGAAAATTAAAAAGAAAAAAAGATAACAAATATATTACTCTTACTTCTCTTTTTTTTTAAAAAAAAAGAAAGAAAAGAAAAATTGTGTTAAAAACTAAATCATTGCTATAGTTTGTGTACCAAAAAATGAAATAGAAACAACATCATTTAGGTTTTTGAAAAATTAGCAAAATTTTCATCCACAACTTGAGATTATTTAGGAAACATGTATTTTGAATCTTCAAATTGAAAATCTAAAAATATCACGTGAAAATACATGCAAAAATACCTTAGAACACCAAATATTATTAATTTTCAAGAAGATTTAATGTGTAATAAAATATATGGGGTGTTATGGGTGGAAAAAGGTAATCTTCGGTTGTTGGAGCTCTAGCCACTGATTGCTAAAGAAGACTTGTCAAATAATCAAGAGAGCCATACTTCTTTTAGTGGTGGGGGTATCACAACACTAGACTTATGGAAAAGGTCTCTAATGCATGGGGTCATTTCACTTGAACTTGGGTTTTTGTTCAATTTCGATGTTTTGTTAGATTATATCATTTTTTGAGATGCTCAATCATGCATTTTGGTGTTGAGGCAATGTTTAAGATAACTACAAGTGTTTAGAAGTGTTTGATGTTGGCTTTCTCTCTCTTGTTGTTCTTAGAAGGTTTGAAGTTATAAGAAGATTATGAGTGATATTTGATATCTTGTGAGAATTTTATTGGGATTGAAATGAGAGGAAGAAGTAAAGGAAATGAAGAAGAGGGCTGGATGGTGAGGAAATTAAGAGTGAAGATTTCCTTGATTTGGGGGATTTAGAGAAGAATTGATGGGATTTGAGCTAGATTTCCTATTGTATTTAAGATATGTGTGATTCGAGTGATGTGAGGTAACTAAAGTCACTCCAAAGACATAAGGAGATGGGGTGGGACACAAGGAGCAAAGGGAAGAGAAGGAGTTAAGCCTAGGCTTGGTTTGCTTAATTGAGATGGGTATGGTCCATTAAAATTAGTTTAGGGCCTTTTATGTATTTATAATTGTATTGAGTTATTCTAGTTGGCTTTTAGCCAACTCTATAGCCCATTTAATTCCTTTATGTCCTAATTTAGTAGTTATGAAATTATTTTTATTTATCTCTAACATTTCACTCAAGTTTTGAAACTCTAATTTTTAGTTTATGACTATAGTGATAAGTCATAAATTACTAAAATTTTGTATTTTATCGAATAGAAATTCTTATACTTAAAATTTTTTTAAAAAAATTTATGAAGCTACATCATCTAACTTTTATGCCTTCATTGTGAACTTTGATGGCTTGAGATTGTTTCCCAAAGGCCTTAATTCTAATTTAGCTATTTGACAAAACTGAGGTATTACAAACACTTTCTTATTAGCAATAATATTAGATATTAAAAAAAAAAATCAAAACTTTAGTAAAGCAACATTATAATCAACCATCTAATATCCTAAGACACTATCTAACTCATGATTTTAATTTAGCATAATAAGAAACAAAATGAATAATCATGTCTACAACAAGAAATGAAAAAGAAGGGTAAAAAAAAAAATGTAGTTTTAGAGTTTCCACACTTGAATACTTACACAAACGATCCTTTGATTTGGTTTGTTCCCGAGTTGAAATTCTTAAAAGAAACCAAAATCTTGTAGGTGTGTAGCTTATAGCCTTAAAACATCATAGGAATATAGTGGTTTAAGTGGATAGTTCCATTATTCCTAAAGCCTTGGCTATGGGTTTCTACTTGCCTAGTTTCTTTGATCTTTTCTAATGAAGGTGCTTAGTACTATGATGGGAATCTAACCTCTAGTCCCATCACTAGGTCTAGAGCACATGGACTGTAAAACCTCACATAGAGGATTCTATCTGACTAGCTAACTAAAGATGAAGCCACCTTCATGTGATCAAACAAGCTACACTACCTATTAGGTCGAGACATCCCTTTGACAACCACTTAGGTTTAAGACGACCTAGGTGGGTTAACTTAGAGCAACCTACCGAGTAGCCTCTAGAGAGTCCTAAGCAATGATGGCTAACCTAGCCTAAAGTTCAATCTAATGAATCAAGAACTCCAACTTACACCCTATAACCTGACCTACCCACTCTTGCCTACTAATTGTCCGAGCATGAGATTGAGCATACTAGTTATTGGCAGTATTAAAGTGACCTCCCTTGTGGTCTAGTTGACTTGACTAAAAAGATAGCTCATCCACTTAAATGGGGAGTGGATTTAGACTCATGGTATAAGGAATACATGGTGTTAAGGTCCAATATGCTTTGAAGTTTAGATTCATGGCCAGTAACAATGAGGTAGAATATGAAGCCTTCACTGTTGGACTTAAGATGGTTAAGGGAATAAGTGTTGAGAAGAAAATTTTTTTTTTGGATTCCTAACTTATTGTTCAATAAGTCAAAGGGGAGTACGTTATTAAAGATGAAGAAATGACTAAGTACATAAAGGTCATTAAATCCCTATGCTCCAATTTTCCATCATGAAGCATCATAAAATCCTTTAAGCTGACAACTCCAAGGTAGATGGCTTATCTAAACTAGCCTCCATAAGCCCCTTCGACTTAGACAAGTGAGTGTTAATGGAATTCCTACTGGAGAAGAGCACCAAGAGGTCTTAATGGGAATGCCTCATCATGAGACCCAACCCCCTATAGAGTCATGCTAGATGGTCTTTATCATAGCATACCTAATAGATGGCACTATTCCCTAAGAGAGGAAGAAGGCTAAAGCTTTAATGCAAAAAATAGCCTAATACAAACTTTGATAGGAATCTAACCTTTAGGTCAATCACTCGAGTTAGGGCATGCAGACCTCAAAACTTGACAAGGAGGATACTCTCTAACCAATTGACTAAAGATGAAGCCATTTGCCTTCCCTTCATGGGTTCTACTTCCATTACCTACCGGGTTGTTGTCAGACACTTATCTTACACTGACTAGAGGAAGCACCACTGAGCCACTCTTGGAAATCCCAATCAAACAACCCTTAGAGCTTAAGTTGTGTGTCACATCAAGTAGCATCCTTAAGCTGTGTTGTACATGTAGGTGCATCATATCTTGCATGTAACTCATAGATTTATCTAAATCCCTATTTGTTTTCCCCATTTATGCTATTATCCCATGACGCCCTAGTAATACTTAAACTCCTAGGAATATTATTTTTTCTTGGTATCAAGGTGAGGTTCCAGTGAGGGAGTGTAGTTGTAGTTATTGTAGTGTTGTTCTTATTGTTAAGTTCTCTAGTTGACTACCGATTACTACGATGTTATGTGAAATGTCGAATCCTAGTGTCGAAGGAGGTATTGGAGACTTTGAAAGTGATGTACATGGCCATAGAAGGCATGTTACTAAAAATGCGAGATCTATTGATGAGAAAATCTAAGTGTTGACTACTGTCATTTCTAACTTAGTTGTCATGGTGCAGTGTTTAGTAGAAAACTAACCTAATCAAGATGATGTAGGAGTTAGTCAAGTTTAAAATGACAAAGAACCAGTAAACCCACCTTTAAATATTTGAAATGGTGGAGAGTGAGGGGAGACTGGGATGTGAGGAGTTTAGTTGATGCTAAGGTTGAGTTAGATGAAGAAGTTGGAGATAATTTCAATAACCATATGATGCATGGTGCACAACCTCCTAGAGGGTTAGAAAATGTAAAAAATGCAAATCCCTTCATTTTATGGGGGTAGAGATGTAGATGATTATTTGGATTGGAAAGATAAAATCAATAAATTATTTAAGTATCATGAGTATGAAGAAGTTGTAAATGTAAGATTGGCTACTTTAGATTTTTTGGGATATACAGCATTGTGGTGGAAGAACTTGCTAGCCATGAGGAGACAAGTTAGAAAGCATGGGATTAATACATAGACCAAAATGAAAAGGATACTAAAGAGGAGATTTGTCCCAAATTACTATGTGCAAGAGGCTTTTAAGAATTTGCAAACTTTAAGACAAGGAAGAATTTGTATCGATGACTATGTGAACGTGTTTCAAATGTTGATAATTCGATACAGAGTAAAAGAGCCCGAGGACTAAACTATAGCTCAATTCATTACTAGACTAAAGAATAATATTGCTAACATTATAGAACTACACTTTATGAACACTCTAGATGATTTTATTCATTTGGCATAAAGAGTAGAGTATTAAAGACATAACAGTTTGAACCGAGGTGCTAGTGATCGAGCTATAATACTAACCTGACTTGTTACCAATTCCTACCAATTAGTGCAAGATTGGCCAAACTAAGGTGATGGAAAACCTCAAGGTTCATCGAAGTGAGAGGGGAGAAGAATAGAGACCAAGGGAAAAGGTTATAGAGTGAAAAGATGTGTAAAGAGGAGAATGAGGAGAGAACTTTAGTAGGAAGATGAACTAAATAAAATGTTTCAAGCGCTACTTAATGTCTGAATCGGTGAGTTATGATTTTGAAAGATGAAGCACCTATACTAGAAGTTGATAGTGCTGATGAAGAAGAAGAAGAGGGAATAGGGGTAAAGTGTATTGAAGAGGTCCTTAGAGATGAAAATGCTAATGTATATGTTAAGTAAGGGCAATTCTTAAACATTGTGTTGAGAAGAGCACTGAGTACCTTACCCTGAACCTCTCATAAGTAAAGAGAGAATCTTTTTCACACTGCATGCAAGGTCGAAAGGTAGTTGTGTGCACTAATCATTGATGGGGGGAGTTACACCAATGTTGTTGCTACATCTATGGTCCAACAATTGAAGTTGTTGACCCTAAAGCATCTGAGGCCATATAAATTGCATTGGCTAGATGAGAAGTGAGCTCTTCTTGTTACTCAACAAGTTCAAGTACTAATATCCATAGGGGATAGATACTAAAATGAGGTCGTATGTAACAACCTACTCATGAGTGCATCCTATATGCTCTTTAGACGCCCATGATTATTCAATCAAAGAGTCCTACATGATGGATATAAAAATACCTATGCTTTTCAACAAGATAGAAGAAGGTCCATGCTACAACCCATGACACGAAGCCAAGTGAAGGATACCCAAGCTTAACTGAACCAAGCCTAGAAGAATATTCTTATTGTATCTCAAAGTGGGCTTCTATAGTCATTAAAGTCGAACATGCCTATGTTCTTGTTGGTTGAAAGGTTGCTAGAGATGAGAGACCAAGTGCCTATACCAAAAGGAGATTTGTGATCTATTAAATGAGTTAATGGATATGTTACCCGTGGAGTTACCAAAAGGATTACCTCTTTTTTTAGGCATAGAGCATTGTATTGATTTACATCTTAATGCAGCATTGCCTAACAAGTGTACCTATCATATGAACCCTGAACAGGCTATTAAGTTGAAGAAGCAAGTGGATGACCTAATAGAACTAGTTTATGTAAGAGAGAGCATGAGCCCCTATGTGGTACCTACTCTACTTGTCCCAAAGAAAGATGGATCGTGGTTCATGTATATTGACAATCGAGTTATCAATAAGATCACTACCACATATAGGTATCCTATTCTGCAATTTGATGGTATGCTGGATGAGCTCCATGGTGCCTATGTCTTTTTTAAGATTGACCTGAAGAGTAGATACTACTAGATACACATGAGACTAAGAGATGAATGGAAGATAACCTTCAAGACAAAGCATGGTCTCTATAAGTGGTTAGTCTTGCCCTTTGGACTGACCAATGCACTAAGTACATATATGAGATTGATAAACCATGTGTTGAGAGCACAGATCAATAAATGTATCATTGTGTGCTTTGACAATATATTGGTGTATGGTTTAGACTTAAGAACTCACATCGAGCACCTAAAGGAGGTCTTAAGTACCCTCCAAGTTGAGCAATTGTTTGGCAATTTGAAGAAGTGTTGTTTATGTCAAGATGAGATCGTATTTTTTGGATTTAAGGTAGGAAATGGAGGAGTAAAGGTTGATAAGGTCAAGGTCCCAACCATTCTCAAATGGCTAATACTAAAGAATGCCTCTAAGGTCATAAGTTTTCATGGGCTAGCATCATTGTACTAGCGTTTCATCCAAAACTTCAATACTATTATAGCCCCTTTGATTAAGTAGACTAAGAAGGATGTAGAGTTCCAATAAGGAGAGAAAGTGATGAGGATCAACTAGCATCTAAGAGGAAGGAACCAAAATCCCAAGATCCATTGCAAGGTATTAGAGGCCCAATGACCCGAGCTAGAGCTAAGCGGATGAACAAAGCTTTAGAAGGATTAATCATGGACCTACAAGCGTAGGAACCAAGTTACACTAAAGGAGAACCAACATTTATCAACTTGATTCACGTTTCCATGGAGGGATACAAGGATATAGAAGTCTTAGAATAAATTAGTTTGAAAAATAGGAAACTTAAACCAAAAAGGGAGATCGTTTTATTTGTTTGGGTTGTGTTTTAGTATATTTAGTTAGAAGATTTCAGTCATTAAGAAGGAAGGCCGGTTTAGTTATGTTTGGAAACTTAGGATATTCTTTTATCATGTGATAGCATTATATATCATGGCAATAGGTGGAAAAAAAAAGAAGATAATTATTTATATTATTGAAAATGTATCTTTTCATGGGAAAGCTCTCTCTTGTTTTTTGAGAAAGAACTCTATGGTTTTCTTCAACACAAATGCTTGGGAAAATCATTGATAGCTTAGGTTTTAATTAACAGGTGTGGTTGGGGTCTAGTTACGAATTATAACTTGTTCAAGACGATTCGTGGGAATTCTGATTTCAATTACGATCGCCAGGTTCTAGGTTTGACATACCTAGGGTTTTGCGCATCATTTGGTATTAGAGCTTCAGCTTCTTGAATCAAGTAAAATCTATCCTTTGTTAATTGTTTGTTCATTCATTCCATAGTTCTTATTCATACCTTAGAAATTCATATTAAAAAAAAAAAATTCTAATTCGATCATAGAAAGCCTACTGGTGATCGACAACAATAGTTTGTTATTTTAGCAAATTGAAATCCAATCTTTAATTCTTGTTCCTTGTTTTTGGAAAGTCATATATAAAAAAAAAACTGAATTCAGCCATGGAATATTCAATTGCCGATTACAAGACAAAAAAATTCATGCTTGAAATCACATAATCAAGTGATACAAATACACTTTCCAATTCTTACCTTCAACACTATCTTACCTTTTACATATTGTAACTGAATCACATTGTCTTCCATTACATCTTAGTGCAATATTCTACTTTCCTAATTCGTGTTGTGTATATCTCTTAGCTTATGTTTCTGATTTTTTTTGTAGTGAGTCTTGTCATATTAATTAATTCATGATTGTATCCTTGCTTGCCGTGACTTATAACCAATAGTTAATCAATAGATTTGCTTAGTAGTTTGTGTTAAGGAAGTTTCTCAATCTGAGTTCGTATCAAAGAATTGTAAGAGCGGGTTGTGAGAACATCATTACTGTGAGCTAAACATGAGTGAATTGTGAGGAGATTACTACTGTGAGCAACACATGAGTGAATTGTGAGATATATATTTATGTTACTAATCTCTTTTCTTAACTGTAGAAATATGTCAGGATAAAGTCCAACTAGAGGTGAGAATGGAGGAAGGGAAAATCAGTTGATGTTTGATTCGTTTATGAGGGAGATGAAGAGAATTTTGAGTGGTGAGTTAGAACATATCCATGAGAGGATAGATAAGATGGAATAGAGTAGAGAACTGTCTAGCAGTACTACTGTCAAATGAGGTGCGAGTAGACCCTTGACGGGAGGAGTTAGGATAGAAGAGGGTGAAGAAATGGATTCAGGAGAGTATAATTATATAAGGGAGAGAGGGAACACTCAGAGGCAAGATAGTAACCTAGGAAGTATTAAAATGAAAATACCCTCATTTCAGGGAAAGAATGATCCAGAGTTGTACTTGGAGTGGGAGAGAAAGGTAGATCATGTATTTGAGTGCCACAATTATGCTGAGGAGAAAAATGTTAAATTGACTGTAGTTGAATTTTCAGATTATGCTAGTGTATGGTGGGACCAGCTAGTATGTAATAGATGTAGGTATAGAGAGAAACCTATTAGTACCTGGGATGAGATAAAGACCATTATGCAGAAGCAGTTTATCCCTAGTCATTATCATAGGGATTTGCTTAAGAAGTTTCAAGGGTTGACACAAGGTTCCAAGAGTGTAGAGGACTATTATAAAGAAATGGAAATAGCTATGATTAGAGCTAGAGTGGAGGAGGATGATGAGGCTACTATGGCTAGGTTCATTAATAGGTTGGATAGGGAGATTGCTGACGTGGTGGATTTGCATCACTACTTTGATATGGAGGAATTACTGTATAGGGCGATTAAAGTAGAGAGACAATTGAAGTATAAGAGCAATCTAAAGTCTCGGGCAACTTCCAACTCTTCATAGAAGTCCAATTGGAAGAAGAATCCTACAGATTCAAAGCCTAAAGAGGACATGAAGGCTAAGAGTCCAGTTGTTGCTTTTAAAGGTAAAATTGACACTAAACCATCTTTAAGAACTCATGATATTAAATGTTTCAAGTGTCAGGGATTTGGACATATTGCATCTCAGTGTCCAAACCAAAGGGCTATGATCATTCACGACAATGGAGATGTGGAGAGTATTAGTTCTGAGGAGGATGATACATCACCCTCAGCGGAGTATGATGATGTCGACTTAGAGGGACTTATGAGTGGCGAGTTATATGTTACAAGACAAGTCCTTAGTGCTCAATCGTAGAATGATGGTGAAAGGGTTCAATGTGAACACATCTTTCATACCTGGTGTCACATGCAAAACAAGGTATGTAGCTTGATCATTGATAGTGGCAGTAATGTGCTTAATTGACAAAAGCATATATACATAACAAATGAATCAATTTCGATCAACACCAACTCCACAAGTGGCATGAACCCTAAATCCCTTATATATCTAATTTGCAAATCAAATGACTTTAATACCAAATGATGATGTGCTCAATAAGATCAACCACACACCACAAGATCTAATGGAAATCTAATTACCAAGAATACTAAAACGGCATGAATCCCATAAGCAAAGGCTTCCACGTAAAATTAGCAAATTCCACTAGAATTGAATAATTTACAATGACATTACAATTTAGGATCTAATTCCACTAAATTGTAAGCAATCTAAGGATAGAAAATGACCTTAAAATGATGTGATAATTGGTGTTGACTGTAATCACACAAATTTTAAAATCCTTTTTTACGACTCTCTGTTACAATCAATAGGCAAGTGTACCTATTGATTGTAATAGTATAGAATTGTATTCAGGTTTCGTTTCCTCAAGAATCAGCAAGTACCAATAACAACTCTAGACCAACTATCTAACCACACAAATTCGAGAGATTTTGCTTAAATTAAAAACACTTAACAAAATCTAAAGAAATTAAAACTAACACAGTAACTTGATTACTAAATCCAATAATTAAGAGCATACCCTACCCTTACTACTCCTTTAATTGTCATGTAACTTCACCCTTTCAATAAATTAGTTAACGAGCAATGGTTATCTCTGAACCGCGGAGTATCTAACACTAAGCCAATATTCCTTCTAGATTTATTAGCTCATAACCCTAATCGCATTAATAAAGATCCCTCTTTTATCAAAATCGATTAGAATTGCATTAACACTCTTGAACCCTCCATCGGGTCGAATTATCTAATTTAACCTAATACAGAAAATTCATGTTCTATATCCCTAGATTACATACGAATTCCTTTATTCATGCATGATCTATTCAAACAAGAGATTTTCCAATCAACTTCTAAGAAATCAATGCAAACTCAATGCTGGCTATACATCAAATTAGCAACATTAAATGAACAACATGAATAAATTCAGAGAATTCCACTATTCATTAACTATGCAATCAATCCAATGTTACATGATAGTTAGGGTTTATAAGGTTCAGGTATGAAATAAATTAGCCACTCATGGTTTTCAAGTTATAAATAAATGAAGATGAAAAACCTGTGTGCATAAACCCTTCGGAAGAGAAAGATGAATCCGTTGACGTTGCTTTTTCCTTAGATAATCTTTCCCGGTCTCCTCCTCTTCTTCTCTTTGTTGTTTTTTTTTCTATCTTCCTCTGGTTAAGAACCCCCTCACTTGGAAAACGAAGAGATATATATATGGAAACCGAAGAATCTCTTGAAACGGCCAAACTTTTCCATATACACGGTCTCGACCCACTGTTATACATGGCCGTGCCTTGCAATAGTGTCTAAAGTAAAAAAAACCCATGGCTAATAACACACGGCTGTGTACTTCTGTGAATAAGCCAGCACACGACCATGCCTTCAACCGTGTACTCAAACCGTGTAAGCTTTTGTTGGTTTTTCAAGCCCAACATACGGTCGTGCCTTCAACCGTGTACTCAAACCATGTAAACTTCTGTTGGTTTTTCAAACCCAACACACGGCCATGCTCTGGAAATATACGCCTATGTACTTCCCCTGTTCCTTCCAAAAAGCATTTTTCTTCATGTATTCTTCTCCGATCTCAATCCAAGTCGATATCTCCTCTCAAAATAGTGGTCCTCATCCCTGAAACTAAATATTTCTCTTTTAAGTATCAAAATTCTTCAAGATAACATCAGCTTATTACATAAACAACTAGAATTCATCTAAAATACAAGTGTTAATTTATACTTATCAAACTCCCCCACACTTAAGCGTTTGCTTGTCCTCAAGCAAAAAAAAAAAAAAAAAAAAAACCAAAGTAAAACCAAGGACAAGATTTTCATTAACTCAACAATCAAGAATTTCTTTTTGCATCATTGATTCTCATAGTTTACCCCCATAATATGCAATCTCTACTCAATCCCACCATTAGTTGTTTACAAGATACAAATACCAGAATTCTCAATGCTAATCCAAGTGACTTAAACTAGTACTCTCATCATTTAAACACAAATTCACAAAAGTGAAATCGAACATAGATCAATGCCAGTAGTGTAAAGTATACTTCCCTCTTAACTACTCCTATAAGCAATGAAATAAGGAGTAAAGACATGTTGTATCCACTTATCTCCTAGATTTTCCTTTCCTTTAGTCCTTTTAAATAAAATTGGGTGATTTTCCATTAAGTACTTAACTTAGTTAACCGACTTATGTAACAAAATTTCAATCGATAATCCCGAGCTCATCACTTAAGTTAACAGACGTTATCCCCTCAGCGTAGAAGGCGTCCCTCGGATTTACTTGTTCGAGTCAAGTTAACTATCTATTTTCTTTAACCTTTCAACTGAAATGGTTTCCTTGGTTAGTAAGTCCTAGACCAGACGATCTTAGGCTACTAGGTTTTAAGATACCCCTTCGAGCCTCTACCATCTTAATCAAATTTAAATTAATTAATTTCAATTACAGCTCAATTAAGTTAAGTTTTCTCGGACTTTTCTCATGACCCTTGTAGTGAGCTTTCAGCCATTGATCCCGAGTTCATCACCTAAGTTAATACATGTTATTCCCTCAAGAGGGCACCCCTCAGGCTTAATTACTCGAGTCAATGAGGCCCACTTTTGAACTTCTCTCTTTTTTTTTTTTTTTTCAGAGATAATTACTCCCAAAGTTCTCAGTTCCTAATTGCGAAAAGGAATCACCAAGTTACAAGTATCCTTTACTCCTTTACTTAGAATTGCATAACTCACATTAATAGCAAAAGAAAGAGCATACTAAACCTACTAGAGATCTTAATTCACTCTCAATTCTCGAAATAACTACTTAAACAATAAGTAATTCTCTTCACTTGGATTTCAACTTGTAATTTTAGCAAAGTATTTATAAAACAAGATACGAGAGTAAACATTTGCAAAATTCCCAAGAATTTTCAGCACAGTAAGTAATATAACGAAATCTCAACAATTATTGATTGTTAGTAATTCATTAAATACATCTTAAGTGGGGAAACTTTATAATTTTGATTCATTAACACTTACATTTCATGCTTCTTATCTTAGTTCCCTCCCCCACACTTAGATTTAGACATTGTCCCCAATGTCTACATTGAACTACACAAAAAGGGAAGAAAATGGAAATAAAAGGGAAGGAGAAACGAGACTCCCCTAGATCAATATCAGAATCGTGCATCCAGCATCCACTTTTGTAGAAGAACTCAAATCAATAGCATTCATGCACACAAGACCATGAGTTCTTGAAAAGAACTCCAAATACTTGTCCTCCCCAATCTTGTCATGCAACTAAAGTCATGTACTTCATCAATTTAACAGAATCTGTAAAATGAAAAACCAAAGAAAAAAAATAAAAGCATAAATAAAGAACAATAAAAGCATCCAGAAAGAACAATAACAACATCCATCCTTGTTTTAATACAATGTCTTAACAAAAAGAAAAAATAAAATCCCACAGAAAGGATTCAAACAGTTAACACCCAACAATCATCCTTCAATCCTCATCCTCATTGTCCGACCCATCTCGATGACCGCCTTCTTCATGTCAAGAGGAAGAACTTGGAACTTGTGTATGTGCATCGACCCGAACTTCTTCATCGCTCGAACAACTGCAAGATGCAAAGTCTATACCCAACTTGTTACCCAACTTAGTGAAGCAATTTTGAATAAATCTTTTTAACCTTCTTTGTTTTTTCAAAATTCTGTCTTGTTGCTCCTTCAATCCCTGAACTTGGGTCTTTAATTCCCCTATGGTTTTCTAAACTTCATCATCTTGAGTCCTTTCTTTTGGGGCAACTCTTTCTTCTTCACCTTCCCCAGCCTCAACTTCCTAGTTAGGGTCATTGTTGATGACCGTAATCACACAAATTTAAAAATTCCTTTTCTATGACTCTCTGTTAGGATCAAATAGGCAAGTGCACCTATCGATTGTAATAGTATAGAATTGTGTTCGGGTATCGTATCCTCAAGGATCAGCAAGTACTAATAATAACTCTAAATCGACTATCTAACCGCACAAATTTGAGAGGTTCGGTTTAAATTAAAAACACTTAACAAAACCTATAGTAATTAAAAATAACACAATAACTTGATTACTAAATCCGATAATTAAGAACATACCCTACCCTTATTACTCCTCTAATTATCATGTAACTTTACCCTTTTTATAAATCAGTTAACGAGCAATGGTTATCTCTGAATCGCGGGGTATCTAACACTAAGCCAATGTTCTTCCCAGATTCATTAGCTCCTAACCCTAATCACATTGATAAAGATTCCACTTTTATCAGAATCAATTATAATTACATTAACACTCTTGAACCCTCAATTAGGTCGAATTATCTAATTTAATCTAATACGAAAAATTTATGTTCTCTATCTTTAGATTACATACAAATTCCTTTATTCATGCATGATCTATTCAAACAAGAGATTTTCCAATCAACTTCCAAGAAATCAATGCAAACTCAATGCTGGCCATACATCAAATTAGCAGACTACATGAACAAGATGAATAAATTCAGAGAATTCCACTATTCATTAACTATGCAATCAATCCCATGTTACATGACAATTAGAATTCGTAAGGTTCAGGTATGAAATAAATTAGCCACTCATGATTTTCAAGATACAACTCAATGAAGATGAAAAACCCGTGTGCATAAACACTTCAGAAGATAAGGATGAATCCGTTGATGTTGCTTTTCCCTTAGGTAAGCTTTCCCCATCTCTTCCTCTTCTTTCTTTTCTCATTTTTTCTATCTGCTTTAGGTGTCTCTCTGCCTTCTTGTCGGTTATGAACCCATTGAGAATATGTATAAGCATGGAAGCCCAAAAATCACCTGTAACGGCTGACTTTTTCAAGCACACGGTCTTGACACACAACTTATACACGGCTGTGTCTCAGACCGTGTACTCAACCATGTATGCTTCTATGGATGTTCCATGCTCAACACATGGCTGTGCCTTCAACCATGTACTCAACCGTGTATGCTTCTATGGATGTTCCAAGCTCAACACACGGTCGTGCGTTCAACCGTGTACTCAACTGTGTGTGCTTCTATAGATGTGTTTCCTTGACACACGGTCGTGCTCTTCCCCTGTTCCTTTCAAAAAAGCATTTTTCTTCGTGTTTTCTTATCCGGTCTCAATCCAAGTTGATATCTTCTCTCAAAATAGTGGTTCTTAGTCCTAAAACTGAAAATAACATCAATTTATTATCAAAACTCTTCAAAATAACATCAATTTATTACATACACCACTAGAATTCATTAGAAATACAAGTGTTAAATTGTACTTATCAAAATCCCCCACACTTAAGCGTTTGCTTGTCTTCAAGCAGAATAAAACCAAAGAAAAACCAAGGATAAGATTTTCATTAACTCGACAATCGAGAATTTCTTTTCGCATCATTGATTCTCATGATCTACCTGCAATCTCTACTCAATCCTACCATTAGTTGTTTACAAAATACAAATACTAGAATTCTCAAGACTAATCCAAGTGACTTAAACTAGTACTCTCATCATTTAAACATAAATTCCCAAAAGTGAAACCGAACAAAGATCAATACCAGTAAAGTAGAGTATACTTCCCTCTTAACCACTCCTATAAGTAATGTAATAAAGAGTAAAGGCACATTGTATCTACTTATCTCCTGGATTTCCCTTTTCTTTAATCCTTTTAAACAAGATTGGGAGATTTTCCATTAAGTACCTTACTTAGTTAACCGACTCATGTAGCGAACTTTCAATCGATAATCTCGAGCTCATCACTCAAGTTAACAGACATTATCCCCTCAGCGTAGAGGGCGTCCCTCGGATTTACTTGTTTGAGTCAAGTCAACTATCTATTTTCTTTAACCTTTCAACTAAAATGGTTTCCTTGGTCAGTAAGTCTTAGACTAGAAGATCTTAGGCTACTGGGTTTTAAGATACCTCTTCGAACCTCTACCATCTCAATTAATTAATTTCAATTACAGCTCAATTAAGTTCAGTTTTCTCAGACTTTTCTCACTACCCTTGTAGCGAGCTTTTAACCATTGATCCTGAGTTCGTTATCCAAGTCAATAGATGTTATTCCCTCAAAAGGCCACCCCTTAGGCTTAATTACTCGAGTGTATGATGCCCACTTCTGAACTTTTTTTTTTAAAGTTCTCAGTTCCAATAATTGCGAAAAGGGATCACTAAGCTATAAGTATCATCTACTCCTTTACTTAGAATTACAAAACTCACATTAATAGCAAAAGAAAAAGCATACTAAACTTATTGGTGACCTTGATCCACTCCCAATTCTTGTATAAATGCTTAAATAACAAGTAATTCTCTTCCCTTAGATTTTAACTCGTAATTCTAGCAAAGTAGTTATAAAACAAGATAAAAGAGTAAAAATTTTCAAAATTCCCAAGACTTTTTATCTCAGTAAATCATATAACTAAATCTTAGCAATTCTTGATTATTAGTAATTCATTAAATACATCTTAAGTGAGGAAACTTTTGAATTTTTTTTTTATTTCATATAACTTCCTTTACTCAAATCCCTCCCCTACACTTAATGTTAGACATTGTCCCCAATGTCTACATTGAACTACACAACAAGGAAGGAAAATGGGAATAAAGGTGAAAGAGAACAGGACTCCCCTAGATCAAAATCAGAATTGCGCTTCCATTTCCACTTTTCAGAAGTGACTCAAATCATTAACATTCATGCGCACTGACCATGATTCCTTGAGAAGTACACCAAACATGTGAAACTAAAGTCATGTACTCCATCAATCTAACAAAATCTCTGCAATGAAAAACCAAAAACCAAGAGAAAAAGATAAAAGCATAAAGAAAGAACAATAAAAGCATACAGAAATATCATCCATCCCTATTTAAATATAAAGTTTTGGCAAAAAAAAAAATATAAATGAAATTCCACAGAAGGGGTTCAAATAGTTAAGTCCCAACAATTATCCTTCAATCCTCATCCCCATTGTCCGAGTCATCTCGATGTCCGCCTTTTTCCCGTTAAAGAGAAGAACTTGAGGCTCGTGTACGTGGATCGACCCGGACGTCCTCATCACTAGAACAACTGAAAGACGTGAAGTCTATCTCAAGCATCTCACCCATAAAACAGTTCCTTCGGAACTGTTTTAACCTGTTTTGCTTTTTCATCATCTTCTGTTGCTCCTCCTGCAGAGACTGAACCTTAGTAGATAATTCCCGAAGAAGCTCAATTGATGACCTCCTTGCTCTTGGTTCCTAAGGCTCATCCTCTCGAATCTCAACCTCCTCTTGCCCTTCAAGAATAGGATATCCTTCTAATTCAGCTTCCTCATCCCGTTGTAGAACCCTATGCCCCTAGCTGATAATAGGCCCATCCGTTAAGTGCACTGACTATCCCATACAGTCACCGGGTTCCCAAATGGGAAATAACTCTAGGTTCCTCAAAATGCACGTTATCCATGCTCCTATGAAGACACCTTGACTCCCAGCCTCAGATTGGCGGAGTATGCAAAATGCAGCAAATACCCCTACATTTACCCTGGTGTGAGAATTCATGCTCCATAACTGAAACACATCGCGAGTGTTCACCACACCCCCAGAATCCATGCGGCCTGTGGTGGAGCAAGCAAAAATGTAGTGTAGAACCTGATAAGACAACTGACTAAAGGAAGATCCCTTCGTAGTAGAAGCATTATATGATAGTCGACCCAACCTGCTCCAATAATCGCTGGGTCGAAATCTTCGAGGAAATGACATAGGGAGTTGGCGGAATTCTTGGCTCTGGAGGAAAGGAGGATCATAAAGATCCATTGCCGCAATGAAGTCTATCATAGAATATCGCCAATAATCTCCCATGGCAAAAAATTCTACCTCGTTGTCCAACCCTGCTCTAATGCCTTCCCGGATAGTAAAAGTAGAGATAAAAGTGAGTGTGATCTCCTTATAAATCTTCTCCTCAATAGCAAGAAGATTCCACCAGGCTTAATCTTGAAGAAGATTCTTACATGCACCCCTAATACCAAAACATTCTAATACTTCCCAATCAATCACGACGTTGGGTCAAATAATTTTCGAGTTTTTGAACTTGTCGTAGATGAGTTTATGCTCTTGTCTCATGCCAACCAGATAAGAGATGCTCCCTTACTACTACTTTCTTTGTCTAATCTTTTTCTCTTTTGTGCTACTGTCTTTGTACGAGTCATCTGAACAAGAAAATAGAGAAAATGCTCATAACTTCCATTACAACTTATTACATCTATCACACAATAAGTTGTAATAATGATGAGGAATGGCCATGCGTGAGGGAATATGGACTAAAATCAGAGGAAGAAGAGCAAAAAGGATCCAATAATTAAACACACGCCCATGTATTGTGATATGCACGGGCGTGTCTTTCGAAGAAGAGCAAAAAGGATCCAATAATTAAACACACGCCCATGTATTGTGACATGCACGGGCGTGTCTTTCACAAAATCGCTTCCCTCCACCGTTCAAAACTACACACCTAAGGAAACGGCCGTGTAAAACCCATTTTGCACAAAATCATTGATAATAAGCTAATAACCACCCACCATGTAACCTAATAACAACCTAGGTTCCACAAAAAATTCGCAAAATGAGAATACAAAACCTAGGTTTTAGGATAAACATGGAAATTGTGCAAAATACGTCTTGAATCCTAGTATAAATAAGTAAAAACATGAGAAAAGATCAATACTAGGAAAGAATCGACCGAAAGATGCAAAAGCCCCTTGAGAAAACTTGAATTACTCTCGAAATCATGCATGAAATGCTGTGTAATCCGAAAAAACTTAAACGAATGGAGGAAAAATTGCATATTGAAGAAGAATCAAGGGAGAAATCTTACCTTTACCGCCTGAAATGGATTCTAGAATGTATGAAATAGAGGATGGAGAAGGAGTGAATTGAAATGGAGAGGATAGTTGAAAATGAAAATAAAAGAAAAAAAAAATTGGAGGGTTTTGAAATAAAGGAATCGGCCATGCTAGAAAGGCACGGTCTGAAACACGGCCATATACACGGTCGTGTGTCCATGTTTTCTTAACTCAGATATACGGTTAACTACACAGGCATGTGTTCGCCCGTGTGGTTTCTCCCAGACACACACCCATGGTACACAGTCGTGTGTCATGGATGTGTATCATTCTGTGGATTTTTTTTTTCACGGCCGTGTACACTATCGTATATTCCCACAAAACTTGAAAAATGTTCAACTTACCTCCTTTTAGCATGCCTCACTCTCCCTTTATGCATTAGATCCGCAAAAGACGGAATTTCCTGCCAAGTTAATGCCAAAAATAATAGAGAATAATTGAATGGATTAAAGAAAGAAAAATTTTACCTAAAGAAATGCATGGGTTACCTCCCATCAAGCGCTTTTGGTTAACATCGTTTGCTCGACGGAATTAAATTGCACCTGATTAATTCACAAGGGGATAGAGTCTAAACTCCTCTTAGCCCTCTTTTTCTCCTTGATTCCCAAAATATAGCTTCAATCGTTGCCCATTTACCTTAGAGGTATGTCCACTCGAGTGTTCCAATTCCACCGCTCCACGAGGGGAGATTTTTATCACCTTAAACGGCCCGGGCCACTTCGATCTCAACTTACCTGGGAAAAGCTTCAGTCACGAATTGAATAAGAGAACATGATCTCCCTCATGGAATTGTTTCGGATGATGAATCTGCATGTCATGATATCTCTTCATCCTCTCCTTATATACTCGCATGTTATCATAAACCATTGCACACCATTCATTAAGTTCATTCAGTTGAAACTTTCTCTTCTTACCAGCGGCTTCTAAGTCCATGTTTAGAGTACGTAAAGCCCAGAAAGCTTTATGGTCTAACTCCACTGGCAGATGGCAAGCTTTCCCAAACACTAGTCGGTCTGGGGTGGTACCTAACGGAGTTTTGAAGGCTGTCCTATAGGCCCACAACACATCGTCCAATTTTTCCGACCAATCCCTTCGGTGATGCTCCACTGTCTTCTCTAGAATTCTTTTCAGCTCATGGTTAGAAACTTCTACTTGACCACTCGTTTGTGGGTGATAGGGGGTTGCTAATCTATGGGTAACCCCATATCACTTCAGCACCTTCTCTAATTGCACATTACAGAAATGTGTTCCCCTATCACTAATTAAAGCCCATGGTGTTCCAAACCTAGAGAAAAGTTTCTTCAAGAACTTTACCACTACTCTGGCATCATTGGTGGGCAAAGCTTGGGCTTCTACCCATTTAGACACATAATCCACCGCCACGAGTATATACTTGTTCCCGAAAGAATTGGGGAAGGGTCTCATGAAATCAATCCCCCACACGTCAAAGACCTCACACTCTAATATGAAAAATTGGGGCATTTCATCATGTTTTGACATACTCCCCACTTGTTGGCATCTATCACAAGTCTTCACAAAGTTGAAGGAATCCTTGAATATAGTTGGCCAATAAAATCCTGATTCTAAAATCTTGTGGGTTGTCCGATTCACACTATAATGATCGCTAGTTGGCCCGATGTGGTAGTGCTTTAAAATCTCCTGCCCTTCTTGCTCGGATACATATCATCTAATCACTTGATCTTCACAGACATGGAACAAGAATGGTTCCTCCCAATAATAGTGCTTTAACTCAACAAAGAAACGCTTCTTTTGCTGAGAAGTTTTGTCACTAGGGAGTACTTTACAGATAAGGTAATTTGCAAAATCATCAAACTAAGGTTCAAAGGTGTTACTTACCTTGTTAATCTGATAGAGTCCTTCCTTTGGAAAAGTATCATCAATATCCTCTTCATTCAGCTTCTCCAATTTCGGGTTCTCCAACTGAGATAGATGATTAGTAGCTAGGTTTTCAACTCCCTTTTTGTCCCGAATCTCCAAATCGAATTCTTATAGAAGCAAGATCCACCGAATGAGTCATGGTTTCGCATCTATCTTAGATAATAAGTACCTAAGAGCTGAATGGTCAGTGTAAACAATTACCCTAAACAAAATTAAATAAGACCGAAACTTGTCAAAAGAAAAAAATACAGCAAGAAGTTCCTTTTCAATCATAGTGTAGTTCTCTTGGGCACCTATGAGGGTCTTACTAGAATAGTAAATAGGCTGAAAATGCTTATCCCTCCTTTGTCCCAAAACCGCTCCAACAGCGAAATCACTTGTGTCACACATTAATTTGAAAGGAAGATCCCAATCAAGAGCCACCGTGATAGGTGCTTAGGTTAACTTTTCCTTAAGCGTATTAAACGCTTGAAGGCATTCACTGGTGAATTCATAAGGCATGTCCTTTTCTAATAGCCGTGTTAGAGGACGAGCTATTTTAGAGAAATCTTTGATGAATCTTCTATAGAAACCGGCATGCCCAAGGAAACTCCTAATGGCTCTAGCCGAAGAAGGTGGTGGAAGTTTTGCAATTGTATCCACCTTTGCACTATCCACTTCGATTCCTCTATGAGAGATTTTATGCCCTAGCACAGTGCCCTCCTTCACCATGAAGTGGCATTTCTCCCAACTTAAAACTAGATTTGTCTCTTCACATCGAATAAAAATTTTTTCCAAGTTAATGAGACAATCATCCAAAACATCACCAAATATGGAGAAATCATCCATAAACACCTCCATAATGTCTTCCACTAAGTCCTCAAAGATAGCTAGCATACACCGCTGGAAAGTCGCTGGTGCATTGCATAACCCAAAAGGCATAAGCCTATACGCGAAAGTACCATAAGGGCAAGTGAACGTGGTCTTTTCCTGATCCTCTGGAGCAATTGGAATTTGGAAATACCCTGACATTCCATCTAAAAAACAGTAATATAGATGTCCTGCCAACCTCTTTAACATCCGGTCTAAAAAAGGGAGAGGGAAATGATCCTTGCGAGTTGCTTCATTCAATCTTCTATAATCTATGCACACTCGCCATCCTATTACAGTTCTCATGGGTATGAGTTCATTTCTTTCATTGGGCACCATAGTCATTCCTCCTTTTTTGGTACCACTTATACTGGGCTGACCCAAGAATTGTCAGAGATAGGATATATTAACCCTGCATCCATGAGTTTGATCACCTCTTTCTTCACAACCTCCCGCATATTGGGGTTTAATCTCCTCTGAGGTTGTACCACTGGTTTAAAATCATCCTCAAGCAAAATCTTATGAGTGCAAAACGAAGGACTAATACCCCAAATATCAGAAATCTTCCAAGCGAGAGCACGCTTGTGCTCCCTTAAGACCCCCAATAGGCTATCCTTTTGTTCCCTTGTCAAATCGGCAGCAATAATGACAGGGAGTTTAGAATTATCCTCCAGAAAGGCATACTCTAGATATTCTGGAAGTTGCTTCAACTCGAGTTCTGGGGGTTCTTCAACCGATGGTTTCAGCCTTCTTTCCTCACTAGATACTATCTTCTCAAACCCTCTTTTACACACTACCTCGTCACAAGCATTCAATTTAGCCATCACATTCTGAATACCAAAGTTCTCACACTCTTCACCTCTAGTTTCTATCAAGCTAAATTCCAAAAGGTCACGGCATAACAATTCCTGCATAGAACTCATTATAGACATATCAACACAGTCAATAGCATAGCAAGAATCATCAGTGCTTAAAGATTGTTTTAGAGTTGCTGGGATTGTCACAGTCAACTCTTCTTCTCCCACTCTCAAAACCAGTTTCCCATCAACAACATCTATCACCGCTCGTGCAATAGCAAGGAATGGTTGTCCCAAGATCAACGGAACCTCTACATCTGCATCCATGTCCAAGATAACAAAGTCAATAGGAAAAATGAACTTTTCTACCTTTACTAGGATGTCTTCTATAATTCCTCCAGGAAATTTGACCGAGCGATCAACCAGCTGCAAACTCATCCTTGTAGGCTTTGGCTCACCAAGTTTGAGCTTCCTAAACAGTGAATATGGCATCAAGTTTATACTTGCCCCAAGGTCTGTTAAGGCTCTCTCCACAAGCAGTTCACCAATTAGGCATGGAATAGTAAAACTGCCTAGATCCTTGAGTTTCTTAGGCAACTTATTCTGCAAAATAGTTGAACATTCTACTCCAATGACTGCAGTAGAAACCTCTTCCAGTCATTTCTTGTTCGATAGTAAATCCTTGAAGAACTTTGCGTACCTGGGCATCTGCGCAAGAGCTTCCACGAACGGTATATTAATATGCAATTGTTTAAACAGATCTAAAAACTTACCGAAGTGTTCTTGCTCTTTATCTTTTTTCAAGTGACCTGGATATGGAATTGGAGGCTTGTAGGGCTGAACTGTTGATGTCTTAGCCTTTCCCAGATCTTCCTCCTTATCAAGCTCCTTTTCCTTAACTTGTGTAATAGCTTGTTTCTCTTCAACAACCTTGTCTTGTCTAACCTTAACCTCTTGTTCTTGTACAACCCCTGGCACTCCAATGGTGTCAGAATGCAATTCCCTTCCACTTCTAAGGGTCACTGCCTTCACCTGCTCCCTTGGATTAGGTTCTGTGTTCCCAGGTAAGGACCCTTGTGGTCTCTTTGATAACATTTTTGCAATCTGTCCCACCTGGTTTTCTAGATTGTGAATGGAAGCCTCGTGATTTCTTAAAGCAGTATCTGTTGCTTACTGGTGCTGCTCTGAGGTTTGAATGAACTTAGAAATCATATCCTCTAGGTTGGACTTCTTTTCAGTAAAAGGTGGTGGAGGAGGCCTTTGGAATCCAGGAGCAAGTGCATTACCCTAAGGAATTGGTGGATTACTCCATGAAAAATTAGGGTGATTGCGCCAACCTGGATTATATGTGTTGCTGTAAGGGTTGTTCTGAGATCGCACAAGATTGCTAACATAATCAACTTGCTCCATATAATCATGAGCCATTGATGTGGTTGATTGCTTAGCTGGAAAATATTGGGGTGACTCAGATATTGCCATCAAATCAACCTTTTTTGCTAGAGCATCAACCTTTGCTATAAGGGTGGTCATCATTTCAACTTCATAAATCCCTGCTGCTCTTTGCCTTGTCCTGCCATTACTCCACTGATGGTTATTCTTTGCCATGTTTTCAAACAGCTGTAGAGACTCCTCAAGAGTCTTCACATTAAGTGTACCACCAACAGCAGCATTAATGATTTGTCGCATTGGACAATCAAGCCCGTTATAGACGGTGGAGACTTGTAAACAATTGGGCATCTGATGATGTGGGCACCGCCTGAGAAATTCCTTAAACCTTAACCAAGATTCATGAAGGGGCTCATTATCCATCTGAGTAAATGATGTGATATCATTTCTCAGTTTGGCCGTTTTAGAAGGCGAGAAGTAGTAGTCCAAGAATGTTTCCGCTAGTTGGGCCCAAGTTGTGATGGAATTCCAATCTAAGGAGCTAAACCGCTGCCTTGCTTTTCCCCTCAATGTAAAAGGAAAAAGATGCAACTTCAAAGCTTTATCTGTCACCCCGTTCTATTTAACTGTTTCACAGATGTCTAGAAACATCTGGATGTGAGCATGGGGGTCCTCATCAACTAAACCATTGAACTAGCATTGATTATGGATCATGTTCATTGTAGAGGCTTTAACTTCAAAATTGTTGGCGTTTATTGTAAGTCTGACTAAACAAGATCCCGTGCTATCCAATGTAGGTTTGGCATAATCAACCATCGTTCGATGTTGATCTGCTATTTCTGCAACTGAATTCTCACCCTCACTAGAATGCAATTCCTCTTCACCTAATTGCTGATTTTCAAAAACTAGATTTCCCATTGCTTGTTCAAAGGCACTCCTTAACCTTCTTCTGGATGTCCACTCAATCTCTGGATCAAAAGCAAAAAGTTTGGATGAAGAGCTCCTTGTCATAAACCACAAAGAAAATCAAGGGAAAATTAGTTACCTCCAAAAGAATGAATGTAACAAAATAAATACTAAAGAATAAATGGTTAAAGTAGTCAGAATTGAGCTTTCTTAATATCGTCAATCCCTGGTAATGGCACCAAAAACTTGTTGATGACCGTAATCACACAAATTTAAAAATCCCTTTTCTATGACTCTCTGTTACGATCAAATAGGCAAGTGCACCTATTGATTATAATAGTATAGAATTGTGTTTGAGTATCGTATCCTCATGGATCAGCAAGTACCAATAATAACTCTAAACCGACTATCTAACCGCACAAATTTGAGAGGTTCAGTTTAAATTAAAAACACTTAACAAAACCTATAGCAATTAAAAATAACACAATAACTTGATTTCTAAATCTGATAATTAAGAACATACCCTACCCTTACTACTCCTCTAATTATCATGTAACTTTACCATTTTTATAAATCAGTTAACGAGCAATGGTTATCTCTGAACCGCGGAGTATCTAACACTAAGCCAATGTTCTTCCCAGATTCATTAGCTCCTAACCCTAATCGCATTGATAAAGATTCCTCTTTTATCAAAATCAATTAGAATTGCATTAACACTCTTGAACCCTCAATTAGGTCGAATTATATAATTCAATCTAATACGGAAAATTTCTGTTCTCTATCCCTAGATTACATACAAATTCCTTTATTCATGCATGATCTATTCAAACAAGAGATTTTCCGATCAACTTCTAAGAAATCAATGCAAACTCAATGCTGGCCACACATCAAATTAGCAAGACTACATGAATAAATTCAGAGAATTCCACTATTCATTAACTATGCAATCAATCCCATGTTACATGACAATTAGAATTCGTAAGGTTCGGGTATGAAATAAATTAGCCACTCATGATTTTCAAGATATAACTTAATGAAGATGAAAAACCCGTGTGCATAAACACATCGGAAGATAAGGATGAATCCGTTGATGTTGCTTTTCCCTTAGGTAAGCTTTCCTCATCTCTTCCTCTTCTTTCTTTTCTCATTTTTTCTATCTGCTTTAGGTGTCTCTCTACCTTCTTGTTAGTTAGGAACCCAATGAGAATATATATAAGCATGGAAGCCCAAAAATCTCCTATAACAGCTGACTTTTTCAAGCACACGGTCTCGACACACAGCTTATACACGGCCGTGCCTTTGAGTAGTGTCAGCAAAACCCATGCAAATAACACACGGCCGTATCTCAGATCGTGTACTCAACCGTGTATGCTTCTGTGAATGATCCATGCTCAACAACGGCCATGCCTTCAATCGAGTACTTAACCGTGTATGCTTTTGTAGATGTTCCAAGCTCAACACACGACCATGCCTTCAATCATGTACTCAACCGTGTGTGCTTCTGTGGACGTGTTTCCTTGACACACGGCCGTGCTCTTCTGCTGTTCCTTTCAAAAAAGCATTTTTCTTCATGTTTTCTTATCTAATCTCAATCCAAGTTGATATCTTCTCTCAAAATAGTGGTTTTCAGTCCTAAAACTGAAAATAACATCAATTTGTTATCAAAACTGTTCAAAATAACATCAATTTATTACATACACCATGAATTCATCAGAAATACAAGTGTTAATTTGTACTTATCAATCATACCCCTCAATTTCATCCAACTCATCATCGGAGTCTTCCTCATTGTGTTGAGGTTTATGCCCCCACCCGATAATGGGTGTAGTTGATAGTCGAATAGTCATTCCAATGTAATCGCTGGGTTCGCGTACAGGGAATAGCTCTAAAATTTTCAAAATTTGGGTAATCCGGGCACCCATAAAGGCTCCCTTATTCCCTGCTTCTGCTTGTCGAAGTAAACAAAATGCAGCAAACACCCCAACATTGATAAGAGTCCCAGTTTTCATACTCTATAGCTGAAGCACATCCCGGGCATTGGCCACACCTTCCGAATCGGTATGACCTGTAGTGGAATGAACAAAGATGTAATGAAGTACCCGAAAGGAGAGCCGCCTAAAGGTGTAACCTTTTGTAGAAGAAGAAGTGTAAGCACCGATCCCAATTATAGCTAATAATCTCCTGCCCGAAACCTATAGGGAAATCCCAAGGGTAATTGGCGGAAGGTTGGGGAGTAGAGGAATGTAGATTCATAGATATCCATGGCCTCAGTAAAATCCATCATTGAATACCTCCGGTATTAACCCATCGTAAGGAACTCAACTTCATTATCTATCCCAGCACTCATGGGCTCTCTAATGGTGAAGGTAGCAATAAAGGTGAGTGTTAGGTCCAAATAGATCTTGTCCTCGATAGAAAACAATCTCACCTAAGCAGGGTCATGTAGAAGACCCTCAACTTCTTGATGAATGCCAAACTTCCCCAGAACATCCCAATCAAGAGCCACATTTAGTCTAACGATCTTGGTGCTCTTGTAGTTATGGTAGATCGGCTGATGCTCGACCCTTATATTTATAGGATAGCGGATCGCTCCCCTACTACTACTGGCCTCGTCATCACGTCGCCTCTTCTGAGCAACAGTCTTTATTTGAGGCATTTGGAGACACAAGAACAAAAGAACAAAACCAGATTATACCTTCTCGAGGTGATAAGTAAGATCATAGCCAAAAATTTGCACACAAAACACTCTCCCATGGCAGTGTATGGCAGATAATATGAAAGATAGAGCTATAATCCAAGGAGAAAATCACAAATTAGACTTAATTGGAACTACACGCCCAGTACACACACCCATACACGCCTGTGTATTCGGATCACACACTCCCACCACAATTCAAAAATACACACCTTGTAACAACAGCCGTGTAAAATCAATCATGTAACAATCTCAGCACAGAAATCCATTCCTTACACAATTTTCATGTGAATGACATCTAAGAATCAACATAAATTACTCAAGAGGTAGAAACCTTAGGTTTGTATCCAAAAATAGAAAATCATCATGAATTCAACACAAAATCATGAAAGAACTCGAAGTAAGGAAGATAAATCATTAAAAATGAACAAATCACACAAATGCCCCTTGATTGGAACACACATAAAGTTTTCTTTGGTTCAACATTGCAAGGAAAATAAAGAGCGTTGAGAAGAGAAAGTAGAAATCCATACCTTAACTTTTGAATCTGGAGGAATGGGTGCAAAAATCACAAGAAGAATTAGTGGAAGTGATGATTATAAACACGAAGGAGTGAAAAAAAAATGAAGAGAAATGAAAATGAAAGGGTATTAAACCCTATCGTCCGTATGGTTTAAGATTCACATGGCCATGTATGTAGGGCGTGTAACCCTCTGTGCATGAAAACTACCTTTACACGGCCGTGTAAAATAAGAATATGTGGCAGTTTATCTCCGTGAAAGCACAGTACTCACCTCCGTTGAGTGTTCTAGCCCTTCCAAACTTGTTGAAACATAATTCTCATATCATCCCCAAGATCCATAACACAAGTATCGCCCTGTCAAGTCATTCAAAAATTGAATGGATGGTTATGATGAAAGAAAAATTTACCTAAAAACTGCATGGGTTGCCTCCCATCAAGCGCTTTTGGTTAACGTCGTTTGCTCGATGGAATGAGATTGCACCTGATTAATTCACAAGAGGGTGGAGTCTAAACTCCTCTTGGCCCTCTTTTTCCCCTTGAGTCCCAAAATATAGCTTCAATCATTGCCCATTTACCTTGAAGGTATGTCCACTTGGGTGTTCCAATTCCATCACTCCATGAGGGGAGACTTTTATCACCTTAAACGACCCAAACCACATTGATCTCAACTTACCTAGGAAAAGCTTCAGTCGCGAATTGAATAAGAGAATATGATCTCCCTCACGGAATTGTTTCGGATGATGAATCCGCATGTCATGATACCTCTTCATCCTCTCCTTATAAACTTGCATGTTATCAAAGCCATTGCACGCCATTCATCAAGTTCATTCAGCTGAAACTTCCTCTTCTTACCAACGACCTCTAAGCCCATGTTGAGAGTACGCAAAGCCCAGAAAGCTCTATGTTCTAACTCTACTGGCAGGTGGCAAGCTTTCCCAAACATTAGTTGGAATGGGGTGGTGCCTAAAGGAGTTTTGAAGGCTGTCTTATAGGCCCACAATGCATCGTCCAATTTTTCCGACCAATCCCTTCGGTAATGCTCCACTGTATTTTCTAGAATCCTTTTTAGCTCACGGTTAGAAACTTCTACTTGACCACTCATTTGTAGGTGATAGGGGGTTGCTAATCTAAGGGTGACCCCATATCGCTTCAGCACCTTCTCCAATTGCACATTACAGAAATGTGTTCCCCTATCACTAATTAAAGCCCATGGTGTTCCAAACCTAGAGAAAAGTTTCTTCAAGAACTTTACCACTACTCTGGCATCATTGGTGGGCAAAGATTGGACCTTTACCCATTTAGACACATAATCCACCGCTACGAGTATATACTTGTTCCCGAAAGAATCGGGGAAGGGTCCCATGAAATCAATTCCTCACATGTCGAAGATCTCACACTCCAATATGAAATTCTGGGGCATCTCATCACGTTTGGACATATTCCCCACACGTTGGCACCTGTCACAAATCTTCACAAAATTGAAGGAATCTTTAAATATCGTTGGCCAATAAAATCCAGATTCCAAAATCTTGTGGGCTGTTCGATTCACACTAAAATGACCGCCAGTTAGCTCGGTGTGACAGTGCTTTAAAATCTCCTACCCTTCTTGCTCGGATACACATCGTCTAATCACTTGATCTGCATAGACACGAAATAAGAATGGTTCCTCCAAAAAATAGTGCTTTAACTCAGCAAAGAAATGCTTCTTTTGCTGAGAAGTTTTGTCACTAGGGAGTACTTTATAGACAAGGTAACTTACAAAATCAACAAACTAAGGTTTAGAGGTGTTACTTACCTTGTTAATCTGATAGAGTCCTTCCTCTGGAAAAGTATCATCAATATCCTCTTCATTCAATTTCTCCAATTTCGGGTTCTCCAATCGAGATAGATGATCAACAATTAGGTTCTCAGCTCCCTTTTTATCCCGAATCTCCAAATCGAATTCTTGTAGAAGTAAGAACCACTGAATGAGTCATGGTTTCGCATCTTTCTTGGATAATAAGTACCTGAGAGCTGAATGGTTAGTGTAAACAATTACCCTAGACAAAATTAAATAAGACTGAAACTTGTCAAAAGCAAAAATTATAGCAAGAAGTTCCTTTTCGGTCGTGGTGTAGTTCTCTTGGGCACCTGTGAGGGTCTTACTAGCATAGTAAACAGGCTAAAAATGCTTATCCCTCCTTTGTCCCAAAACTGCTCCAACAGCGAAATCACTTGCATCACACATTAATTCGAAAGGAAGATCCCAATCAGGAGCCACCATGATAGGTGCTTGGGTTAACTTTTCTTTAAGTGTATTAAACGCTTGAAGGCATTCATTGGTGAATTCATAAGGCATGTCCTTTTCTAATAGCCGTGTCAGAGGATGAGCTATTTTAGAGAAATCTTTAATGAACCTTCTATAGAAACCGGCATGCCCAAGGAAACTCCGAATGGCTCTTACCGAAGAAGGTGGTGGAAGTTTTACAATTGTGTTCACCTTTACACTATCCACTTCGATTCCTCTATGAGAGATTTTATGCCCTAAAACAATGCCCTCCTTCACCATGAAGTGACATTTCTCCCAACTTAACACTATATTTGTCTCTTTATATCGAATAAAAACTCTTTCTAAGTTAATGAGACAATCATCAAAAGAATCACTAAATACAAAGAAATCGTCCATAAAGACCTCCATGATGTCTTCCACTAAGTCCTCAAAAATCGCTAACATGCACTATTAGAAAGTCACTAGTGCATTGCATAACCCAAAAGGCATGCTCCTATATATAAAAGTACCATAAGGACAAGTGAACGTGGTCTTTTCCTAATCCTCAAGAGTAATTGGAATTTGGAAATACCTTGACATTCCATCTAAAAAACAGTAATATAGATGTCTTGCCAACCTCTCCAGCATCTGATCCATAAAAGGGAGAGGGAAATGATCCTTGCGAGTTGCCTCATTCAATCTTCTATAATCTATGCACACTCGCCATTCTGTTACAGTCCTCATGGGTATGAGTTCGTTTCTTTTATTGGGCACCATAGTCATTCCTCCCTTCTTTGGTACCACTTGTATAGGGTTGACCTAAGAACTGTTAGAGATAGTGATGTGCCTAAAACCACTTAGAAGCACAATCAAAAGACTTAAGAAAAACAATCTCAAGTCAAGGCAAAACTGGATCCACAAAGGGCAATTTCACGTGAACCTTAATGAAGATATAAGGAAATCCAAAAGTTCAAAGATATAATTGTAATACCACATTAATAATATCTTCTAACAACACTCTAATCTCATATAATCCACGAAGATAATCCACAAATGTCAAAGAAAACCTCAATTCCAAGAACTCCTTTCCAATAGTGAAGTACACGTTTTCAAGGGAATTCTTCAATGAAGATTCAAATTCAATTGCAAAGTACTTCAAATAAACACAATAATCCGTGAACAATAAGATGTATTTCTGACCAAGAACTATCTCAATTCAACCCTAGATATGACACACTAGAGAAGAAAAGAAATCACAACAAAATGAAATTGATACAACTCACAATTTCAAGATGTTGCACTCGCCACAATTTCAACTCTTGGGATTGAAATTGACAAGATTTTAGATGACAATTAGGAACCCTAATTCTCACATGAAAAGAAGTGTTTGTTCTGCAAAATAAGCCTCCTCAAACCCTCTCTTAAGAAAGTATTTATACTTGCTACTCATAGGGTTAAAAAGTGCTCAAAATTACAAGTTTACCACTTTAAAGGTGGCTAACCCTAAATGAAAGTTACAAAGAAATAAAAGTGTCCCAAAACCAAAATACAACCAAAATAGTTCAATAAACATTTACAAGATACAAAATAAGATAAGTCTTCATGATCCAATGCCTCAGAATAGAGAACAATCGCAGCGGGTCTTTGATTGTTATCCTGAAAATTGTTCTGTGTCCAACTGAAGTTGTAGGACATTTTGGCATCCCATGGAGAATTATAATTGTACCTGTAACATTATTCTCAAATTTTATTAGAAATAAAGACATAAGGTAAAATATGAGCAATTTGGTTAATCATCCAAATTGGGTTCTGAAGAGGTTGACAGTGTCAGAAATTTTCCCATAATCTCCTCGAGCTTCTGAAAGATTTGCCCTCAAATCTAGAGGATTAGTTGTGGAACTGAACCTTAGTATCTCTGTTGTCCTGCTCTTCCGGCTAACCATGGTAGTGGATGGATTCCTGTTCTGTTTCTGAAAACCCTGGACCTAAGATGGAGTCATCGGTAATAAAACTATGCGTGACTCGCCCATGTTGAACATGTAGGTATTTTCAAACCCATCATGTATCACCCGTCGATCATACAACCAAGGCCGACCTAACAGCAAATGGAATGCATGCATAGGAACTATATCATAAAGGATCTCATCATGATAGTTCTGCCCGACACTCACAGGAACCTTTGCCCTAAGGGTAACATGCATACTACCTCTATTATCCAGCCAATGCAAGTGATAAGGACTGGGATGTGGTATAGTAGACAGTTGTAATTTGTCTACCAGTGCCGCAGATACAACATTCGTGCAACTACCACTATCGATGATGAGTACACAAAGGTTATCTCTGATTCTGCAAGAGGTATGAAATATGTTCTCCCTCTGAATATCACTGGTATCAAGAGATATAGATAAAACCTTGCGTAACACATTAAGGGATAGATATTTCTCTCCTATATGCTTTTCAGGCGTGTTTGCATTCTGATCATCATAATATTCCTGCAGTGCTGTTGGTAGATCTGTATGTTCAATCTGATCATGATCATCCTCAGTATCCTCTCCAGTGTCTTCCATAACAGTCATCACCCTCTTATTTGGACACTGTACAGCCATATGCCCAAATCCCATGCATTTAAAGCATTTTATCTGGCGCGCTTTCCCACTAGTAGATCCGGGAACAGTCTGCCTCGTTTCTGGGGCCATGACCTCTTTACCCTTCCGAGTGGGTAAATTGTCTCTTATAATGGTTGGGGTAGTAGTGTCCACTGCCTTAACTCCCTCACCTACCGCCTTTGTTCCCCCTGATCGACTGTCGGCTGATATGGGTCTATTAACAGTACTGGGCCTACTGCTTGGAGCCCTAAAGAAGTTGGACCTCCTCTGTCTCTCTACTTTTAAGGCCAACTGAATAGCCTTATCAAGTGTAGTATAGCGCTGCAGTTCAACAATACACGTTATTTCATATTTTAGACCTGAGACAAATCGTGCTATAGTTTGTTTTGGAGGCTCAACAGACTCACACCTAATCATAAGGGTCTCAAATTGCTGCACATAATCATCCACTGTTTTCCCCCCCTACCTCAAGGTTTGCAGTCACATAAATAGCTCCTGTTTGTAGTGCTCAAGAATGAACCTTCTCCTTAACAATCTCTTCATGTCCCTCCAGGTCTGAACCTCAGCCTCTCTATCCCGACGCCTGTTGATGATCAGATTCTTCCACCAGAGTGCAGCATACCTTACAAATTCAACATTAGCCAATCGGACCCTGGTACTGTCATCAATCTCATAACATTTGAAGAGACCTTCGACCTTGTCCTCCCAGTCTAAGTATTCATCTGCTGATCCCTTGCCATCATAGGATGGCATCTGTAGTTTCACATACTCCAAACCCCGAGGTGGCCTGAAATCCCTATTCTGATTTAGGTTTACCCCAAAATTATCATCCCTTTCTTCCCTGTTTGGAAGATGCTCCTCACCCATCCTTCTATTTAAATTCCCATCTCCCACTACTCTGTTTCGATGAGGGTTTTGTGGAGCTACTCGAGGTGGTGCCCGTTGGTTTACCACTGGTGGTTGTGGCAATGTCACCCTATCAACTCTAGTTGCCAGTGTAGCAACTATAGTAGTGAGCTCCTGAAGTTGTTCCTCCAAAGTTCTCCTGCTTGCCACATTACGACCTTGACCTCCACCAACCTGGCTATTGGCTTCTTCACCCATTCCCCCATTCACACTGTCATTTGACATATTTGTAGATTCCCGTATGTTGTTCCTCAAAACAATTTGATTCAAGGGTACACACTCCACTACTACGCTTCCCTAAACTCCACACAATAGCAACTACAAAAGACAAACAAACAGACCTACTTAATGTTACAATTATATTATTGCAACTCACATGTAATACTCTTCTCCACAACACGCCACAACTACATGGTGCAACAAATTTAATTTCCACAAGTCACTCCACGGTAACACACAAGCAACAACAACAATGATGATGTGTTACTTCCACAGCAACAACAAGATGGATATTAAGTACAAGTAGACTTCAACTTCCACGGCAAATAATGAAAACAAAGGACTAATAAGCGACTTTCCACAAATGAATTCCTAATTCCACAATAGGCAGCAACTTTCAATTTGAAATTCAAACAACTTCACTTATTGCAAGCCTTCCTCAATTGGTAACAATGAATTCAAATTCAAATAGCAATCATTAACTCCCACAACTTAATTGCATATGTTTTGAATTCAAATAATTCCTTACTAATCAAAACTCAATGCAATCTGCAAATTGTACTCCACCAATTCAGAATTACACAATGGAAATCAAAAACAACAAACTACACTTCCTCCTCCACGCCACAACAAGGATTTTGGTAAGTTTTGCAAGTTCCAAAAATTGCTAAAGTAAACAACACTTTGTACTTCTGCCCTTCCACGTAAATTAGTGACCACAAAATGATGCAACAACCTTCCCAATCTAACTCCAACAAACAGCAAAATAAACTCTAAGACAAGGTAATTTCATAAACTCAAAACCACAACAATCAATACAATTGTGGTTTTCACTAAATCAATCATAATGGATGATTAACTCCACGAAATCAAATGAAACCAATTCCCTTCTCTCAACATGTGCTCTGATACCAAAAAGATGATGTGCCTAAAACCAAGATTAAGCACGTACAAAACCAATTTGAAAGACAATCAAACAATGTCAATCAAACTAGTCTCAATCTCTTAAATAATGGCGTCAATTTCCAATGTTTATAACCAATGTTCTTCAATTAGGATGTGTTCAATCTTAAATCCAAATATGATATAGCTCTAATATGAAAAAGTTTATGTGCCTAAAACCACTTAGAAGCACAATCAAAAGACTTAAGAAAAACAATCTCAAGTCAAGGTAAAACCGGATCCACAAAGGGCAATTTCACGTGAACCCTAATGAAGATATAAGGAAATCCAAAAGTTCAAAGATATAATTGTAATACCACATTGATAATATCTTCTAACAACACTCTAATCTCATATAATCCACGAAGATAATCCACAAATGTCAAAGAAAACCTCAATTCTAAGAACTCCTTTCCAATAGTGAAGTACACGTTTTCAAGGGAATTCTTCAATGAAGATTCAAATTCAATTGCAAAGTACTTCAAATAAACACAATAATTCGTGAACAATAAGATGTATTTCTGACCAAGAACTATCTCAATTCAACCCTAGATATGACACACTAGAGAAGAAAAGAAATCACAACAAAATGAAATTGATACAACTCACAATTTCAAGATATTGGGATTGAAATTGATAAGAGTTTAGATGACAATTAGGAACCCTAATTCTCACATGAAAAGAAGTGTTTGTTCTGCAAAATAAGCCTCCTCAAACCCTCTCTTAAGCAAGTATTTATACTTGCTACTCCTAGGGTTAAAAAGTGCTCAAAATTACAAGTTTGCCACTTTAAAGGTGGCTAACCCTAAATGAAAGTTACAAAGAAATAAAAGTGTCCCAAAACCAAAATACAACCAAAATAGTTCAATAAACATTTACAAGATACAAAATAACATAAGTCTTCATGATCTAATGCCTTAGAATAGAGAACAATCGCAGCGGGTCTTTGATTGTTATCCTGAAAAATGTTCTGTGTCCAACTGAAGTTGTAGGACATTTTGGCATCCCATGGAGAATTATAATTGTACCTGTAAGATTATTCTCAAATTTTATTAGAAATAAAGACATAAGGTAAAATATGAGCAATTTAGTTAATCATCCAAATTGGGTTCTGAAGAGGTTGACAGTGTTAGAAATTTTCCCATCAGATAGGATATATTAACCCTGCATCTATGAGTTTGATCAACTCTTTCTTCACAACCTCCCGCATATTTGGGTTTAACCTCCTTTGTGGTTGCACCACTAGTTTGAAATCATCCTCAAGTAAAATCTTATGGGTGCAAAACGAAGGACTAATACCCTGAATATCATAAATCTTCCATGCGAGAGCACGTTTGTGCTCCCTCAAGACCCCTAATAGGCTATCCTTTTGCTCCCTTATCAAACCAGCAGCAATAATGATAGGGAGTTTAGAATTAGCCTCCAGAAAGGCATACTCCAGATATTCTGGGAGTTGCTTCAACTCGAGTTCTGGGGGTTCCTTAACCAATGGTTTCAGCCTTCTTTTCTCACTAGATCCTATCTTTTCAAACCCTCTTTTACACACTACCTCCTCGCAAGCATTCAATTGAGCCATCACATTCTGAATATCAAAGTTCTCACACTCTTCTTCTCCAGTTGTTGTCAAGCTAAATTCCAAAAGGTCACGGCATAACAATTCCTACATAGAACTCATCACAGACATATCAACACAGTCAATAGCATAGCAAGAATCATCAGCGCTTAAAGATTGTTTTAGAGCTGCTGGGATTGTCATAGTCAACTCATCTTCACCCACTCTTAAAACTAGTTTCCTATCAACAACATCTATCACCGCTCGTGTAGTAGCAAGGAATGGTCGTCCCAAGATCAGCGGGACCTCTACATCTACTTCCATGTCCGAGATAACAAAGACAACAAGAAAAATGAACTTTTCTATCTTTACTAGGATGTCTTCTATGATTCCTTTAGGGAATTTGACCGAGTGATCAGCCAGCTGCAAACTCATCCTTGTAGGCTTTAGCTCACCAAGTTTGAGCTTCCTAAACAGTAAATAGGGCATCAAGTTTATACTTGCCCCAAGGTCTGCCAAGGTTCTCTCCACAGGCAACTCACCTATTAGGCATGGAATAGTAAAACTGCCTAGATCCTTGAGTTTCTTAGGCAACTTATTCTGCAAAATAGTTGAACGTTCTGCTCCAATGATTGTAGTAGAAATCTCTTCTAGCTGTTTCTTGTTCGATAGAAAATCCTTCAAGAACTTTGCGTACCTAGGCATTTACGCAAGAGCTTCCACGAACGGTATATTAATATGCAATTGTATAAACAAATCTAAAAACTTAACGAAGTGTTCTTACTCTTTATCTTTTTTCAAGTGGCCCAGATATGGAATTGGAGGCTTGTAGAAACTTGTTGATGTCTTGGCCTTTCCTAGATCTTCCTCCTTATCAAGCTCCTTTTCCTTACCCTATGTAATGGCTTGTTCCTCTTCAACAACCTTATCTTGTCTAACCTTAACCTCTTGTTCTTGTACAACCCCTGGCACTCCAATGGTGTTAGAATGCAATTCCCTTCCACTCCTAAGGGTCATTGCCTTCACCTGCTCCCTTGGATTAGGTTCCGTGTTCCCAAGTAAGGACCTTTGTGGTCTCTCTGATAATATTTTTGCAATCTGACCCACCTGGTTTTCCAGATTGTGAATGGAAACCTCGTGATTTCTTAAAGCAGTATCTGTTGCTTGCTGGCGCTGCTCTAAGGTTTGAATGAACTTGGAAATCATATCCTCTAGGTTGGACTTCTTTTCAGTAAAAGGTGGTGGAGGAGGCCTTTGGAATCCAGGTGCAGGTGCATTACTTGAGGAATTAGTAGATTACTCCATGAAAAATTAGGGTGATTGCGCTAGCGTGGATTATAAGTGTTGCTGTAAGGGTTGTTTTAAGATCGCACAGGATTGCTAACATAATCAACTTGCTCTATATAATCATGACCCATTGACGCGGTTGATTGATCGGCTGGAAAATATTGGGGTGACTCAGATATTGCCATCCCATCAACCTTTTTGGGTAGAGCATCAACCTTTGCTACAAGCGTGGTCATCATTTCAACTTCATAGGTCCCTGCTGCCCTTTGCCTTGTCTTGCCATTACCCCACTGATGGTTATTTTTCGCCATATTTTCAAACAATTGTAGTGATTCCTTAGGAGTCTTCACATTAAGTGTACCACCGGAAATAGCATCAATGGTTTGTCGAGTCGGGTAATCAAGCCCGTTATAGAAGGTAGATACCTGCAACTAATTGGGCATCTAATGATGTGGGCACCGCCTGAGTAAGACCTTAAACCTTAGCCATGATTCATGAAGAGGTTCATTATCCATCTGAGTAAACGACGTGATATCATTTCTCAGTTTAGCAGTTTTGGAAGGCGAGAAGTAGTAGTCCAAGAATGTTTCTGCTAACTAGGCCCAGGTCGTAATGGAATTCCGATCTAAAGAACAGAACCACTGCCTTGCTTTTCCCCTCAATGTGAAAGGAAAAAGGTCCAACTTCAAAGCTTTATCTATCACTCCATTCTATTTAGCTGTTTCATAGATGTCTAGAAACATCTGGATGTGAGCATGGGGATCCTCATCAGCTAAACCATCGAATTTACATTGATTATGGATCATGTTCATTGTAGAGGCTTTGACTTCAAAATTGTTGGCATCTATTGCAGGTCTGACTATACAAGATCCCGTGCTATCCAATGTAGGTCTGGCATAATCAACCATCGTTTGGTGTTGATCTGCCATTGCTGCAATTGAATTCTCACCCTCACTAAACTGCAATTCCTCTTCACCTAATTGTTGATTTTCAAAAACTAGATTTCCCGCAGCTTGTTCAAAGGCACTCCTTAACCTTCTTTTGGATGTCCGCTCAATCTCTGGGTCAAAAGCAAAAAGTTTGGATGAAGAGCTCCTTGTCATAAACCACAAAGAAAATCAAGGGAAAATTAGTTACCTCTAGAAGAGTGAATGTAACACAACAAATACTAAAGAATAAATGATTAAAGTAGTCAGTGTTGAGCTTTCTTAATATTGCCGATCCTCGGCAACGGCGCCAAAAACTTGGTGTTAACCGTAATCACACAAATTTTAAAATCCTTTTTTACGACTCTTTGTTGCGATCAATAAGGCAAGTGCACCTATGGATTGTAATAGTATAGAATTGTATTCAGGTATCATTTCCTCAAGGATCAGCAAGTACCAATAATAACTCTAAACCAACTATCTAACCACACAAATTGAAGAGATTCCGCTTAAATTAAAAACACTTAACAAAATCTAAAGCAATTAAAACTAACATAGTAACTTGATTACTAAATCCAATAATTAAGAGCATACCCTACCCTTACTACTCCTCTAATTGTCATGTAACTTCACCTTTTCAATAAATTAGTTAACGAGCAATGGTTATCTCTGAACTGCAGTGTATCTAACATTAAGACAATATTCCTTCCAGATTTATTAGCTCTTAACCCTAATCGCATTAATAAAGATCCCTCTTTTATCAAAATTGATTAGAATTGCATTAACACTCTTGAACCCTCCATCAAGTCAAATTATCTAATTTAACCTAATACGGAAAATTCATGTTCTCTAGTCCTAGATTACATACGAATTCCTTTATTCATGCACGATCTATTCAAATAAGAGATTTTCCAATCAACTTCTAAGAAATCAATGCAAACCCAATGCTGGCCATACATCAAATTAGCAATAGTAAATGAACAACATGAATAAATACAGAGAATTCCACTATTCATTAACTATGCAATCAATCCAATGTTACATGACAATTAGGGTTCGTAAGGTTCAGGTATGAAATAAATTAGCCACTCATGGTTTTCAAGTTACAAATCAATGAAGATGAAAAACCTGCGTGCATAAACCCTTCGAAAGAGAAAGATGAATCTGTTGATGTTGCTTTTCCCTTAGATAATCTTTCTCGGTCTCCTCCTCTTCTTCTCTTTGTTTTTTTTTCTATCTTCCTTTGGTTAAGAACCCCCTCACCTAGAAAACGAAGAGATATATATATGGAAACCGAAGAATATCTTGAAACGGCCAAACTTTTCCATATACACGGTCTCGACCCACTGTTATACACGGCCATGCCTTGCAATAGTGTTTGAAGTAAAAAAAACCCACGGCCAATAACACACGGCTGTGTACTTCTGTGAATAAGCCAACACATGGTCATGCCTTCAACTGTGTACTCAAACCGTGTAAGCTTCTATTGGTTTTTCAAGCCCAACACACGACCGTGCCTTCAACCATGTACTCAAACCATGTAAGCTTCTATTGTTTTTTCAAGCCCAACACACGACCGTGCTCTGGAAATACACGCTCATGTACTTCCCCTGTTCCTTCCAAAAAGCATTTTTCTTCATGTATTCTTCTCCGATCTCAATCTAAGTTAATATCTCCTCTCAAAATAGTGGTCATCATCCCTGAAACTGAAATATTTCTCGTTTAAGTATCAAAATTCTTCAAGATAACATCAACTTATTACACAAAGAACTAGAATTCATCTAAATTACAAGCGTTAATTTATACTTATCAATAATCAAGAAGAAAATAAGACACAATCCAAATCACAACTAGATATGACACACTAGAATGAAATAGAGTCAACTAAAGAATTTGATATAACTCACAAATTCTTAAGTTGCCACTCGCTACAATCCTTGAAGAATTGATAAGAGTCTTATGAAAATTTAGAGTATGAACCCTAATTCTCACAAAAAAGAGGCAGCAATTTGTTTTATCTCTCACTAAACTCCATAAACCCTACTTTAGCAAGTATTTATACTTGCTCCACTTAGGGTTAAAATGAAAAAAATAATTACATCTATGCCACGTATGTGGCCAATTCTAAATCCATAAATACAACAAAAAAAATGTCCTAAAAGCTTACAAAATAAATGGTTAAAGGAAAATAACAAATACAAAAAATAGTCTTCAACAAGCTGGTTCTTCAGGGTCATTGGATGTAAGTCCTGATGATGTTCCCAATTCACTCAATAGTGTAGGTGATTTGGCACCCTGTAGAACTGATAAGTGTACCTGTCAGAATGCACAACAATTATATAATACAAAAGTAGAAATCAAGTTAGCTTCCTTAGGATTTGGTTATTCATGAAGGATTCTCATAACTAGGTTTTGTAAGCCCTTAGCTCAGGCTCTAGTGATTGGTCCTGTGGGAATCTAATTCCTATCATCTCCTCGGGCCTCAGGAAGATTTGCCCTCAAATCTGGTAAGTCTTCATGCACTTTGTCTAGTAAATATGGTGACAAATCTGCAACATTAAAGGTTGTCGATACACCATACTCTTCTGGTAGCTCTATCTGGTAGGCATTGTTGTTGATGCACTTGACAACTCTGAATGGTCCGTCTGATTTAGGAGATAGCTTCTGTTATTTATTATATGGAAACCTGTCCCTGCTAAGGTTAATCCAGACCAAGTCACTTGGATTATGAATGTTGGTTTTCCTATGCCTGTTTCCCTAAATTTTCTGCTGCTCCTGAGTCTTCTAAAGACATTCAGCTGTTTTGGCATGAATCTGTTGGATCTTCCTAGCTTGTTCCACTCTACTAAGACTCTCTTCCTTTGTTGCTGGTCCTGCTATAAAATCCAATGGAATAGTAGCATTATAGCCATACACAACTTTAAAGGGAGACTTACTGGTTGAACTATGAGTAGACCTATTGTAAGCGAACTCAACAATAGGAAGACATAAGTCCTAATCAGTAAGATTCTTACCAACTGTTGCTTTGAGTAAGTTACCAAGAGTTTGGTTGACAACCTCTGTCTGTCCGTCAGTCTGTAGATGGCAGGAGGTACTATACATGAGTTTAGTACCTAGTCTTCTCCATAGCGTCTTCCAAAAGAAACTAAGAAATTTAGTGTCTCTATCAAACACTATACTATGTGGAATACCATGCAATTTGACAATTTCTTGCACAAAAATGTTAGCAATAAAAAGGGCATCATATGTTTTGTGACAAGGCACAAATGGGACATTTTGCTGAATCTATCAACGACCACCATGATAGAATCCTTTCCCCTCTACGTCTTAAGCAACCCCAACATAAAATCCATACTAATATTAATGCAGGGTTTAGCAGGTATAGGTAAAGGCATATATTTACCCTATATGCCTTTCTTTCCTTTAGCCCTCTTGCAAACTCCACACCTTTCTAACACCCTATGGACATCCTTTATCATACCTCTCCAATAAAAATTCTCTTTCAACATGGCTAGGGTTCTCTTTTCGCCAAAATTCCCAAACAATCCACTTGCATGTGCTTCCCTCTCTAATAATTCCCTCACAGATCTAGAAGGTATACATAACTTCCCAGCTTTATATAAAAACCCCTCAACCATGCAATACCCCTCATACATCTTGCCCTTAGAACATTTCTCCATAACTACTCTAAACTCATCATCATGCACATATTGTTCCTTTAATAATTCAAAACCCAGCAGTTTCGACTAAAGAGAAGTGATAAGTACATACCTGTGTGACAAAGCGTCAGTGACAATATTCTGATTACCCTTCTTATACTTTATCACACATGCAAAACTTTCCAAAAACTCCACCCACTTAGCTTGTCGCTTAGACAGATTCTACTAACCTTTAAAATGCTTCAGTGCCTCATGATCTGTATAGATGATAAATTCTCTTGGAAGAAGATAATGCTACCATGTCATTAGAGCCCTCACTAAAGAATAAAATTCCTTATCATAAATAGAATAGTTCAAAGTTGCACCACTCAACTTTTCACTAAAATATGCTATAGGCCTCTTTTCCTGCATCAATACAGTACCAATCCCTATCTTAGAAGCATTACATTCTAACTCAAAAACCTTGTCAAAATCAAGTAAAGCCAATAATGGAGCACAAGTAAGTTTTTCTTTTACCTCTTTAAAACTCTTTTAGGCCTTTTCATTCCAGATGAAAGAAACATTTTTCTTAGTCGGTTTTGTTAGAGGACTGGTAATGCTACTAAAATTATGGACAAAGCGCCTATAAAAGGATGCTAGTCCATGGAAACTCCTTACCTTCATGACTAAGTTAGGTGTTGGCTATTCTCTAATTGCCTTCACTTTCTCCTCATCCACTTTGACACTTGAGTTAGATACAATAAAATCCAAAAATGTTACCTCAGTTTGGTAAAAGGAACACTTCTAGAGATTTGCAAATAGTTGTTGTGCCCTCAACACCGAAAACACTGCCTGAAGATGCTCCACATGATGTTCTAGGCTTTTGTTGTATATCCGAATATCATCAAAATAAACAACAACAAATTTACCTAGAAACTCCTTCATTACTTGATTCATCAATCCCATAAATGTACTAGGAGCATTACTCAAGCCAAATGGCATAACCATCCATTCATACAGTCTATGGTGTGTTTTAAAAGGAGTTTTCCATTCTTCTCCCTCTCTCATCCGAATTTGGTTATACCTGCTTTTAAGATCTACCTTGGAGAAAACCTGTACACCATACAACTCATCCAACATATTATTAAGTCTAGGAATAGGATACCTGTATTTGATGGTAATTTTTTTGATGGCTCTACTATCAATACACATTCTCCAAGTACCATCCTTCTTAGGAACAAGAAGGGTTAGAACAGCACAAATACTGAGACTCTCTCTGACAAATCCCCACTCAACCAGCTCATCCACTTAACTTTTCAATTCTTTAGCCTCCTCAGGATTCATACGATATGCTAGTTGATTTGGTAATACTGATCCTAACACGAGGTCGATGGCATGCTCTATTCCTCTCAGAGGCGGTAAACTTGCTAGCAAATCATCAGTAAAAAGATCATTATACTCATTTAATACCTGAGATACTGCAGATGGTAGATGCTAATGTTCCTGCATCCCTAGGGCATATCTCAATTATAGCAGGTATACTGGAGTCTCTTCTGTCATAACTCTCTCCAACTCACCCTGTCCCATCAACAATACCTTCTTTTCCTCACAATTATTAGCCTGCACGGAACCCCTTTTTACCTCTGTTGGCCTATTGATTTGTTGCTGTACCTTTTGAACCTCAAAAGGTGATATCGAATTCAGAATGATGCATTTTCCCTCTTTTTGGAACACATATGTATCCCTGAAGCCATCATGTAAAACCCTCCTATAATATAAACATGGCTTGCCAAGTAATATATAGGATGTACACATAGGAAGAATGCCACATTTAATCTCATCACAGTATTTATCCCCTATAATGAAAGGTACCCTAGCTCTTTGGGTCACATGTAAACTTCCCTAATCACTTAGCCAATGTAATTTATAAGGCTTAGGATGTAAGGTAGTGGCAAGTTTTAGTTTCGATACTAACGATGCTACTACCACATTTGTACAATTACCACCATCAACTATAATGACACATAGGTTACCTTGTACCCTACAAGAAGTATGGAACAAATTTTCCCTTTACTCATCATCCTTAGTAGTAAAAGTAGTCAATGTCAAGCGCAATACATTAGTAGAAAGAAACATTTCACTTATAATGATTGTGTTTAATTCCAAAAACACAAAAATATAACCCTATACTCCATGGTTCAAGCAAGCAACCAGGTCAATAAATGAGTCTTGCCACTTCAAGTAAAGTCAAGTAATGAAGTACAAATAAATACTTCAAAGTAGTTAAGATATTAAATTCAACTAGCAAGTGTTTAAGTAATGCATCTCATTAACCTTCACACTTAAATGCTTGTTTTTGAATTCAAATTTCACTACTTTAACCTTCCTTTCTTGCCATGGTTTTACACTACAATTAATCACAATGTGTAGCACCTTACACTACATACAAATGCAAAATTCACACCACCACTTACTCTTCTTACTCACGGTGCAAGCACTCAACACCACTACATACATCATGTTTGCAATCCCCTTCACTCAACACACAAACATAACGCCACACACACACACCCTTCACTTAACACACAAACACAATGCCACACACATACACCCTTCACTCACGATGCAGCACAATTGGTAAGAAGTAAGTTTTAAATTCAAATGACCACACAATAACTTCTACCACTTAATGTGTATTTTGAAAATCAAACAGCTTCCATATACTCCACGCAATTCAATTCTAAAAATGCACAATTGTACTCCTTATGTCCAAAAACAAACAAGCAATGGATTACACTTCCACTTTCTTCACAAATGAGGTAATTTCTAAGTCTGAATTTTGAATCAAGAAAATGTAATTCTATTCCTTTCCTTCACAGAAATTCTTAACAACAAGGAGCTACAACAATACCTCAAATTCCACTTGAACAATCAACAATTTCAACTTCTCAACAATACAATTAAGAAACTAAATACTCAACATACAATTTCAGATAAAAAAATTTTTGAAGAACCTTAATTGATAATGAAGATCACAAAATCAACCAACACTAATTCCCTTCTCTTAACTTAAGCTCTGATACCAAATGATGATGTGATTAATTGATAAAAGCATATACACATAACAAATAAATCAATTCCGATCAACACCAACTCCACAAGTGGCATGAACCCGAAATCCCTTATAAATCCAATTTGTAAATCAAATAACTTTAATACAAAATGATGATGTGCTCAATAGGATCAAGCACACAACACAAGATCCAATGGAAATCCAATTACCAAGACTACTAAAATAGCATGAATCCCTTAAGCAAAGGCTTCCATGCAAAATTAGCAAATTCCACTAGAATTGAATAATTCACAATGACATTACAATTTAGGATCTAATTCCACTAAATTGCAAGCAATCCAAGGATAGAAAATGACCTTAAAATGACGTGATAATCAAGAACAAAATAAGACACAATCCAAATCACAACTAGATAAGACACACTAGCATGAAATGGAGTTAACCAAAGAATTTGATATAACTCACAAATCCTTAAGTTGCCACTTGCCACAATCCTTGAAGAATTGATAAGAGTCTTGTGAAAATTTGGAGTATGAACCCTAATTCTCATGAAAAGAGGCAGCAATTTGTTTTATCTCTCACTAAACTCCACAAACCCTACTTTAGCAAGTATTTATACTTGCGCCACTTAAGGTTAAAATGACAAAATAATTACATCTATGCCACTTAAGTGGCCAGTCCTAAATCTGCAAATATAACCAAATAAAATGTCCCAAAAGCTTACAAAATAAATGGTTCAAGGAAAATAACAAATGCAAAAAATAGTCTTCAATAAGCCGATTCTTTAAGGTCATTGGATGTGAGTCCTAATGATGTTCCCAATTCGCTCAATAGTGTAGGTGATTTGGCACCCTGTAGAATTGATAAGTGTACCTATCAGAATGCACAACAGTTATATGATACAAAAGTAGAAATCAAGTTAGTTTCCTCAAGATTTGCTTGTTCATGAAGGATTCTCATAACTAGGTTTTGTAATCCTTTAGCTCGGGCTCTAGTGATTGGTCTTGTTGGTTGATAAGATGCGGTTAAAGGTTGTGAAACATCCTAATCCATATCGGTTGCAATGGTTGAATGAGTGTGGGGAAGTGAAGGTGACCAGGCAAGTTCTTATTGCTTTTTCCATAGGGAGTTATCGAGATGAGGTGATGTGTGATGTAGTTCCCATGCACGCTAGTCACCTATTACTGGGTCGACCATGGCAATTTGATAGGAAAGTGATGTATGATGGGTACAAGAACCAATATTCTTTTGTTCTAAACAAAAGGAAGGTGGTTCTAACTTTATAGAAACCATGGGAAGCTTACGAAGATCAAGTGAGGATTGCAAAAGAATTCAGAGAGAAACACGTAAGTGTGTGAGAAGAAAGAAAAGAGTGAGAAACAAACACTAGTAAGCCATGAGGGAAAAGAGTTTGAAACATTGAGAGGAGAGAAAATTGCCAAAAAAAAGTGAGGTAAAGAGTGCAATGTTGGCAAGGAAACAACTACTTGTACTTATGTATAAGGACGTTTATTTTACTAATACTGACATTAACTCTTCATTGCCTAGTATGGTGGTGTCTCTTTTGTAGGAATATGAAGACTTGTTTCCTGGAGAAGTACCGTAGGGCCTACCTCCACTACGAGGTATCGAGCATTAGATTGATTTCTTTCTAGGTGCATCTATTCCTAATAGACCAGTTTACAAAACTAATCTTGAGGAGGCAAAGGAAATTCAGAGGTAGGTTGATGAATTGATGGAGAAGGATGGGACATGGCAAATGTATGTCGACTGCAGAGTAATCAACAAGATAACTATTAAGTATAGACATCATATTCCTAGATTAGATGATATGCTTGATGAATTACATGGTGCCTATTTATTTTCCAAAATTGATTTATAGAATGGCTGTTACCAAATTCGTATGAAAGAGGGGGATAAATGGAAATTTTCTTTTAAGACTAAACATGGGTTATATTAATGGATGGTAATGCCTTTTGGGTTAACAAATGCACCTAGCACTTTTATGAGGCTAATGAATCATGTTCTACATCAATTTATTGGAAAATTTGTTGTTGTCTACTTTAATGACATTTTAATTTACAGTAGGACATTAGATGATCATATACAACATCTACAATGTATGTTTAATGTTTTGAAGGAAAACCAGTTGTATGCTAATTTAAAGAAGTGCACTTTTTGTATGGAAACTATGGTTTTTCCTGGCTTTGTTGTAGGTGTAAATGGAATAGCTATGGATGAGGAGAAAGTAAAGGCGATCTGGGAATGGCCAACATCAAAGAATGCCAATGAGGTCAGGAGCTTCCATGGATTAGCAAGTTTTTATAGAAGATTTGTGAGGGACTTCAATTCCATAGCTGCTCCTCTTAATGACCTTATTAAGAAGAATGCCAACTGCAAATGAACTGAAGTGCATGAGCAAGCATTCTAAACTCTGAAAGGTAAGTTAACTAACGCACCTTTATTAATATTGCCTAATTTTGAGAAAGTATTTGAGATTGAATGCGATGCTTCTAGGAAAAGTATTGGTGGTGTATTGATGCAGGATTCTAAGCTAATCGCATACTTAGTGAGAAACTCAATGGTGTTGCTTTAAATTACCCTATGTATGACAAGGAATTGTATGCGTTAGTAAGGACACTGCAAACATGGCAACGCTACTTATGGCCTAAAGAGTTCATCATTCGTTCAGATCATGAGAGTTTAAAGTACCTGAAAACTCAGGGTAAGTTGAATAAGAGGCATGCTAAGTGGTTGGAGTTCATCGAGACCTTTCCATATGTAATTAAGTACAAGCAAGGGAAGGAAAACATGGTGGTCGATGCACTATCTTGAAGGTACTCTCTTTTGACTTCTTTACATACTAAACTACTTGGATTAGAATACATGAAAGAATTGTATGAGAATGATGTTGATTTTGATCAAATTTAGGTCGCTTGCTCTGAATCTGGATATGCGGACTTTTATAGGCATGATGGGTATTTATTTAAGAAAGATAGGTTATGTGTGCCAAAAAGTTCTATACGTAAACTATTGGTGAGGGAGACACATGGTGGTGGTTTAATGGGACACTTTGGTGTTAGGAAAACTTTGGACATTTTGCATGAACATTTTTATTAGCCTAAGATGAAACATGATGTACAAAATGTGTGTGATAAGTGCATTGCATGTAGAAAGGCTAAGTCTAGAGTGATGCCCCATGGGGAATATCTTCCATTGCCTGTGCCTAATCAGCCTTGAACTAACATTTCTATAGATTTCATATTAGGGTTACCACGATCTTAAAGTGGCAAAGATAGCAAATTTGTTGTTGTTGATAGGTTTAGTAAGATGGCTCATTTCATTGCCTATTCTAAAACTAATGATGCACAACATATTGATGACTTGTTCTTTAAGGAGATTGTACAGTTACATGGTTTACCTAAATCCATTGTGAGTGATAGGGATGTAAAATTTTTGAGCCATTTTTGGCGTACTCTATAGAATAGGTTAGGCACCAAGTTATTGTTTTCCACTGTTGCACATCCTCACATTGATGGTTAAACGGAAGTAGTCAATAGGAAACTCTCAACATTGTTGTGTGTTGTGCTTCATAAGAACTTAAAATAATGGGAGACATGCTTGCCTTATGTAAAATTTGCATATAATAGGACAATACATTCCACTACATCATATTCTCCATTTGAGGTTGTATATGGCTTTAATCCCTTGACCCCATTAGATATTTTGCCTTTACCCACTAACAAGTTAATTGATCTTGATGGAATGAAAAAGGCAAAATTTGTTAGGGAATTGCATGCTTAGGTTCGGACTAACATTAAGAAGAAAAACGAGCACTATACTCGTCAGGCCAATAAGGGACGTGTCAAAATAGTGTTTCATCCAAGAGATTGGGTTTGGGTGCATTTGAGAAAGGAAAGATTTGCAGAGCAGTGGAAGTCTAAATTGCATTCCAGGAGAAATGGACCTTTCCAAGTAGTGGAGCGCATCAATAACAACACTTACAAGATTGACTTGCCAAATCACTATGGTAATGTAAATGTAACTTTTAATGTTTCTGATCTTACTCTTTATGATGCAGGTGATTCGAGGACAAATCTTTTTGATGAAGGAAGGAATGATGAGGATTAACTAGCATCTAAGAGGAAGGAAACAAAATCCTAAGATCCATTGAAAGGTATTGGAGGCCCAATAACCCGAGCTAGAACTAAGCAGATGAACGAAGCTTTACAAGGATTAATCATGGACCTACAAGCGAAGGAACCAAGTTACACTAAAGGAGAACCAACATTTAGCAACTTGATTTACATTTCCATGGAGAGATATAAGGATATAAAAGTCTTAGAATAAATTAGTTAGAAAAAATAGGAAACTTGAACCGAAAAGGGAGAAGCACTCAATTTTATGTGTTATGATTTGTTTTTTTTTTTTTTTGGGTTTTGTTTTAGTATATTTAGTTAGAAGATTTTGGTCATTAGGAAGGAAGGTCAGTTTAGTTATGTTTGGAAACATAGGATATTCTTTAGTCATGTGATAGCATTATATATCACGACAATAAGTGGAAAAAAAAGACAATTATTCATATTATTGAAAACATATCTTTTCATGGAAAAGCTCTCTCTTGTTCTTTGAGAAAGAACTCAACAGTTTTCTTCAAAACAAACGTTTGGGAAAATCATTGATAGCTTAGGTTTCAATCAACAAGTGTGGTTGGGGTCTAGTTACAAATTGCAACTTGTTCAAGACGATTCATAGGAATTCCAATTTCAATTATGATTGCTAGGTTCTAAGTTTGACATACCTAAGGTTTTACGCATTAGAAAGCCCAAAAGAGTTTCAATGAGATTAAAGATAAGTTGACTACTGCTCCCATGTTAATCCTACTATACTTTGATAAGGTATTTAAGCTGGAATGTAATGCCTTAGGAGTGGAGATTATAGTAGTATTAATGTAAGAGTGATGACCGGTTGAGTATTTCAATGAAAAACTCAGTAATGCTACATTAAACTACTTGATGAATGACAAAAAAATTCTATTCCTTAATCTAAGCACTCACTGTTTGGCAACACTATCTACTATCTTGAGAGTTTGTGATCTACATCAACCGTGAGTCACTTAAGTACTTGAGAGGTTAGCAAAAGTTATCTCAATGACAAGTTAAGTGGATTGAGTTCTTATAGACCTTTTTGTTTATGATCAAGTACAAGGTTGAGAATTCAAATGTAGTAGTCAACACCTTATCAAGAAGGAATGTACTAATCACTATGTTATAGGCTAAGGTTATAGGCGTTAGAATAATGACCAAACATTATGAACATGATAACACTTTTAGGCCCATTATGGCCAAGTGCAGAGTTGGAGTTAGTATTGATGGGCATTTCTTAAATAATGGATATTTATATTAGAATGGGCGACTCTATGTGCTAAACTACTAATCAAAGTTGCTTATATTTGAGGATTAGCGAAACATTTTGGTGAAAAGAGAATTTATGGGCTAGAGAGGTGTGCCACTTGCATAAAGGCAAAGGGAAAGAAGGAAACCTATGGGAAATACCTATTGTTACCTATCCTTGACCAACTGTAGACTGACCTAAGCATAGATTTTTTCCTTGGGATACCTTGGATAGCTCAAAGGTATAACTCTAACATGGTGGTGATAGGAATCAAAATCCTATAGGACCTATCACTAGAGCAAGAGCCAAAGGGTTACAAAATTTGTATTGTAACGAGCTACGACTACTTTTCCTACTATTAATGATGAACAGAGAGAAAATTTGTTCCACACCTCTTGTAGAGTACAAGATAATCTATGTGCTATTATTATCAATGGTGGTAATTGTACTAATATAGTGACTGTATCATTAGTATCGAAATTGAAACTTGTATCTACCCCACATCCAAAACCCTATAAATTACATTGACTGAGTGAACAAGGTAGTTTGTATATTACCTAAAGGGCTAGGGTACCTTTTAGTATAGGGGATAAATTTCATGATGAGATTGTATGTGATATTCTTCCCATGTATGCATCCCATGTATTGCTTGGCAAGCCTTGGTTGTATAACAGAAGGGTTTTGCATGATAGCTTTAGAAATACTTATATGGTCCAGCGGGAGGGTAAACGTATAGTGTTAAACCCAATGTCACCATCATAGGTCTAAGAGGTTCAGAGACAGCTGAGTCAACCTTCAGAGGACCAAGAGGCTCAGAGGCAGATAAAAACCTATAGAGGTCCAAGAAGTTTAGAGGCAGATGAGTAAACCTTTAGAGGACCAAGAGGCTCAAAGATATATAAGTGAAACAGGGAAGAAGAAGACCTTATTAGTAGGACAGTCTGAGTTAGGGGAGGCTATAGCGAATAATAGACTATTATATTTATTGCAGATGAGGTATATCTTAGAGATGGAGGGGTGAAAGGAACTACCCCCTGTGGTATCTCAGGTACTGGGTGACTATAGTGATATTTTTACAGATAACTTACTAGGAGGATATAGAGTCTTTGCTACATGTAATGTTACAGACCTGTCACTCTATTTACCTAATGATGTTCATGAAGACCTATCAAATTTTGAGGGCAAATCTTCCTAAGGCCCAAGGAGATGATAGGAATCAAAATCCTATAAGACTTATCACCAGAGCAAGAGCCAAAGGGTTACAAAATTTGGCAATGAGGGTTTTCTTTAAACAATCTGACCCCAAGAATATTTGTTGAGTATCTTCTTTTCTATTACATATTTGTTGAGCATTCTAGCAAGTACACTTGTCGGTTTTTATAAGATAGTGGATAAACTTGCTAAATCTCAATTTGTGGGTTATTCATTGACCTACATAAATCAAAGAAGAATCGGTCCACAATGTGTTCTATTGAAGTGTAGAACCGGCCATTTGTAGACTCATTTGTATTTGTAATTGTTGCTTTTGGAACTGGCCACTTAAGTGGCTTATTTGTAAATTTTGTGTTATTTTTACTCTAATTGGAGCAAGTATAAATACTTGCTAACTAGGGTTTTTGAGAGAGCTTTTGACATTTTTGAAAAATACACATTCTTTGCCGTGAGGGTTTGTCCTTGCAAGCAAAAGATCTCTAATCAATTTCCAAGTGAAATTGTGGCGAGACCAACTTGAGTGGATTGTGAGTAATATCAATCTTCCTCTTGTTGTTTTTCAAATTGTGTTTAATGAGTAATATCTAAGTGAATTTTTTTGGTAACTTATCCTTGTCCACGTGAGTTAAGGTTCTTCATTTTGAAATTTAAATCATTTCAAATTGATTAGAATTCTAGTCCATTTCCATTGTTTTTCATTGATATCTATACAATTGCTTGTTCCTTACATCAATTTAACATTGATCTCGTGAATTTGGGGATCATTTGTGAAGTTAGTGATCACGCCAATTGTTGATTGGATTTTGTTGTTCACACCACTTGTTGATGTGTTTGTTATCTAATTAATAAGGCACATCAAGTAGTCATAGATTGGTTCGATAAGATGGCCTACTTTATCCCATGCCACAAGACTAATGATGTGCTTTATCTTACTAACCTTTTTATACAAGAGATCGTGCAATTGCATGGAGTGCCCCATAACATTGTCTTAGATAGAGACCCAAAGTTTTTAAGCTTCTTTTGGAGGACATTATGGAAGAGATTAAGCATAAAGCTAATGTTCAACACGTCTTTCCAACTAGAAATAGATGGCCAAATTGAGGTCATCAATAGAACCTTGGGTGCCTTTCTTTGAGCTATAGTTGGTAACAATCTTACTAATTAAGACTAGTGCCTGCCAATTGTTAAGTTTGCTTATAAAAAATCAACACAGTTCCATTAGTAAGTCCCCATTTAGGGTTGTTTATGGCAGCAATCCCTTCGTATCTATAAGTATGATCCCTACCCTAACCTTGAAGGAGGAAAGCTATAGTGCTGTTAACTAAGCTAGAGAGATTGAGTAAATACGTTGGAAGGTATTTGAATAGCTAGCTAGATCAATGGCAAGGCAACAATAGCTCTGAAACCGAGAAAAAAAGGGTTATGAAGTTTAAACCTAAAGACCTTTTTTAGATTCACCTTAGTAAACATCGGTCCCTTAGCCGTAGAGCAAACAAGCTATCACCCTTTATGTGATTCACCATGCTTCACCTCTTTCTATATGATAATATGTACCTTGGTTGCTATGCTCTCTATAGGTAACAACAAGAGAGTGAAGAATGAATGCTCCTCTAAACAAAAAGCAAAAAGACTAATTGAGTCCAACACAAGAGAATGAGTGAAAGGTGTAGTAAGAGAGCAAGTTTAACTCATGAACAATCAACAATTGAAGGAATTACCTCTTTTAAATCAGAATAAGAAATAGCTTATAACTAATGCTTATAAGTTGTCACCCTAACTTAATGGACCTTTTAAGGTCCTATAAAAGATCAATGACAATGCTAACAAGCTAGACTTATCAAATAGCTATAGAGTTTCACCAACCATCAACATTAATGACTCAGCTCCCCATGTTCTAGAAGAGGATTTCACATATGAGACTCCAGATTTGAGGGCAAATCCTCAACACCCCTTAGGAGATGACAAGAATCTGACCTTTGGGCCAATCACCTGAGCTAAGGCACATGGACTTCAAAACTTAATGAGGAGGATACTCTCTAACCAAGCAACCAAGGATGAGACCACTTACTTTCATGGGTTCTACTTCCATCACCCACCAAGTAGTTGCCAAACACTATCTCTCTTCGAGTTGAGGAAGCACCATAGAGCTACTATTGGAAATCTTAGTCGAATAAACCTTAATACTCAAACAACCCAAACTAACTTGTCCTACCACCTACTAACCTTTCTAAATCCGGTTAAGCCACTATCTAACCTATTCAATGAAAGAGCCACTCATGTCAGCTCAAATAAATGCTTAAAGCATTTGTCTTTTCTGCTAAAGATGCATCCAATATTGTAACGACACTTATCTCTAACACTTGACAATTGTAAGTGCCCTTAGGAATATTCTTTTTTGTCTCTTTACAATTTTACCCTTTTATATTATACTATATTGGGTATATTTGCATGTACTTAGAAGGACTTTTCCCTTTTAATATTGTAACCCTATGAACTTACTATAAATAGTCCCTTTATATGTAAGCCGCATTATCATCCCCTTGAATACAGAAATATCCTTTCTAACCTTCTCTTGAGTTCCTAACTCCAAATTTGTCTTTAGTTTTATCAATCCCTTTAGTAAGGATTGTGGTGAGCACCCTTAAGTATTGTTGCTCATGCATCACTTTAAGTAACATCCTTAGGTCGTGTTGTGCTTGTAGGTGCACTATATCTTACAAGTAACTTATGGATTTAGCTAAAGCCCCAATTGTTTTACCCAATTTTGTTATTGTCCCATGATACCATGGTGATAACTAGCTCCTAAGCGTATCATACTTCTTAATGGGCAGTGGGAACTAGACATTCTTGGTCCTTTCCATAAGGAAACTAGTCAACACTAATAGATAATTCTGGCAATGGACTACTTTACCAAATGGGCAAAGGCAGAAGCCATGGCCAAAATCACTAAGCATAGTGTAAGAGACTTCATGAGTAGATCCATACTATATTGCTTTAGGATACCCAATGCCACTATCACCAATAACAACACTCAATTCAACAATCCAAGGTTCATGGAGATTTGCATAAAGTATGGCATGCAAATCCATTATACCTCAATGGCCCATCTACGGTCAAAAGGATAAGTGGAGGCTGCCAACATGGTTTTTCTTCAGAGCCTCAAGAAGAGAGTTGATCAAGTGAAGGGGAAATAGGCTAATGAGCTCCCCTACATTCATCAGGCTACGAAATGACTTCGAGAACAACTGCTAGAGAAAGTCCCTTTAATTTAGCTTTTGGAATAAAGGTACCCTTCTGTCAAGCTCAAGATTCCTAACTTCCACACTCAAGAGATGGACCTCAAAGTCAATGAGATCGATCTCTAAGCCAACCTTAACTTCCTCGAAGTGTTGCAAGATCAAGCTAGCTGCCATGTGGCAGCATATCAATAAAGACCAACCTAGTGCTATGACAAGAAAGTTAAGCATAAAGCCTTCCAACTCGATGATCTAGTTTATAAGAAGCTTGAAGTCATAAGATTGAGAGAATGATAAGAAAAATTGGCCCCAAATTGGAAAGGCCTGGTCCAAGTATGAAGAGTGGTCAACAATGGGTTATATGAGTTAGGAAGTCTAAACGAACATTTGATCCCCAAAACATGGAACATGGAGAATTTAAGGTTATACTTTGAAGTATACAATTATTTTGTTGTAAACATTTTGGTCACTTAATGAAATTACAACTGCCTCATTTTACTTCAAGACTGTATCTTTTTGTGCACGGATTTTACATAACAAGTCAAATGCATACACGCAATTAATGAGTTTAGTCCTAGCCTGAGTTAAAAGGACAATAAGGGACTCCACGTAACGATTAAATGAAAGAGCCCTAAGCCTACCGTGCCTAAGTTGAGTGGACTTGTATCTACTATAGCAAACTGGGATACCTTCTTCGACCATATCAAAGGTACTTTAGACGAGATAAGTCCCTTGGTCGCTCACATCTCTTGATTAGCTCCCAACCTAATCTACAGGATAGCAGTAAATAATTTCAAACATGCAATAAAATAAGTGAAAATATAAGATAAGAGAGAAAGCAAGGAGTGCAAAAATCAATTTTTCATTCATTTAATGTTTCTACATTTGTATAGGTCGACATACCGACCTCAAGAAAATGTGCATGAGGGAAAAGAAAAAACAAAAAAACATGGGGACATGTAGAGTCCGAAGGAAAAAAAAAAAAAAGACTAAGCAGTAAGGGATTCGGAAGCATCGGCATCAGACTTAGGCCTTGGCCCTCTAGGAGGAAGAGGGTATTCTGAGTGGACTTCAATGGGAGAAGGTTGCTCGTCAGGCTCTAGAGGAGGAGGTGACACTTCTTCAACTTCAGGCGAAGGAAGAGAGACATTCTCTTCAGCTCCAAGAGAGGTAGGAGGGGGGTGTGGTTGGTGGAGGAGGTGCTACGTCCTCAATTGAAGGCTAGTCTTTAGCAATTCCTTTAGCCTGCTCAATTTCCTCTCTCACTTCAGAAGGGGTGTCGAAACTCTCATTCTTTCTGCAAGCCAACTAAGGTCGTAGTTAGGATCATGCTGCTTGATCCACCGCCTCATTTGACGTTGCCCCCCCTCCACAACCTCTAGCTTAGATCTCCCGCATACTCTCAAGCTGGAGCCTCTCCTTGGCTATCCTCAACGCACAACACGCTCCTCAAGCTTGGCAAGCTGGGCCTTCATGGCCACCTCATTCTGGAAGGACTTATGAAGGCTCTTCTCCATTAGATTTATGTCACTCTTATTGTCAGCTAACATGGCCTTCAGTTGTCGGACCTCGATCATGACCTTTTCCTCTGCTGGTAGGAGGCAATCTCTCTCGTGAAGCTAGAGATGCAGCTGTTAGCTTCCGGCAGCTCCCTCTGCACCTTCTCCAACTCACCCGAGGCCTTCTTGGCATGATCTTTAGCCTTAGCTTCCCTTCTTTGGCAGTCTTCGTGAATCGCATTTAACTCCTCTCGAGCTGCCTTCAGCTCGTCTTCGGCCTTTTTCGCCCTCTACTTATGAACCTCATTACGCTCATACATACGGTTGAACAGCTTAAAAAAATGATCAATATCAGCTTTAGTTAGCTACACTTGTTAATGTTCTTCTTCTCAACTGTAGAGGAGGCTGTATGAACCCTTGGTCATCTATAGGAAAAGGTTAAAGTCAGGGTGACTTGTATTAAAAAGATGAGGGGAGGGGGGGTTGCTACCTCCAAGAACTTGTCCGCAAGAAACTCTTTCAACCATGCCATGGTCATGCCTGCTATGGCCTCCTTGATCGATCGACGATCTTAAGGAATCAAACTATTGGCAATCAGACTAGCACGAGTAGTCCAGACCTCCAGCTCAAGCTTCCGAGTGAGAGGAAGAAGAGAGACCCTCAAAAAAGAGGTTGATTATGGTGTTCTTCAAGAGTCTTCCCCCTCCTTCCTCTCCCTCTCCCCTTACCTGGAGTTGAGCCTCCTCTTACGAAGCCTATCAATGTTGGAAGAAGCGGCCTCCCTGACCGAGGCAATAGGCCTTGCCTTGGTCTCACTCAGCACTTGGATTAAATCCTACCGTTGAGGTCTGTTCGCTATTACCAGGGGATCTTGGTTGCTGCCACGTCACCTGTTGGCCTCGGGCATTTTTTACGTACCCTTCCCTAGGGCAGCTTAAGCGGGGGGAGCAGTTGGCTAAGGCTCTGGAGCTTGGATGGTGCTTCCCCCGGTCAGGGCCTTCTTTAGCGAGGGCACCTCCTTGGTCTTCTTTGCTGCTTAGAAGCCTCTCCCCCTAGGGGCTGCATCGCAAGCAATCAGGCTCGAACATGCAAACTTTCCCTACTTTGATCCGCATATCTACAAAAAAAAAAAAAAAGGTTAGTAAAAAAACTTTAAAAAGCTTACCACACCTTAACTCAACGAGGGGACCACGCTTCCAAGTTGCAATAGATGAGCATCTCCCCTCTAGCCAACCATTATGAGCGCAGACTTTTAATTACTCTTCGATGGTCTCTCCCCATTTTCTCTAGGCCCTCTTTCCCTACCTCTCATTTACCTTAGTGGCCTCCAGGGTCTCCACTATGATCCCAAGGAAGCTTTGAACCAAGCTTGGGGTATCAAAAGGTTTCCCGTTTTCTCAGGCAGCTTAGATCAAAATATCAGCTTAGAGGCGGTTGTTAAGGAATAGTGGAACAGCTCTAGTCTTTATAAGGCTCACCCAATGAACCTAAAAGTCCTGATCCTCAGCGAACTCGACCATAACAAATTTTTCTTTTCAGTCGTGTATGGAGGATAACAATCCATCTAGGAGCTTATCTCTACCCTAGTTCGCAAGGTAGTGTTACCCTGGGAAGGTCCATAATGCTTGATACCATAGAAATATCAGAACAACTAGGTAGTGGGCCTAACATCTTAGCTCTTGCAAAGACTCTCAAATATGACCAGTAGGGTGTAAGCATTCGGCACAAGTTGGCACAGTAGTGATTGAAAAGTTCCTTCTGAAAGTCAGAGAAGGGCAATCGTAACTAGAACTCAAAGTACCTTTGGTAAATACAAAAGTAGTGGTTACCTTCCATCAAGGTAACTCGGTCATTCTCGTATGCTGGTTAGATAATCTAGCCCTCCAGGAGTAGGCTGCAATACATCCACACAACATATGCGTCTGCCTCGCAAAATGAGCTTTAGACTACATCTAGGCCTAACCTAAAGGTGGAAGGCCTATCGTGACATGGCTTAATGGATTCTCATTCCTCCCCATCATCTGGATAAATATTCCAGGCCAGTTCTCCACGAACATTCTTATCTTCTTCCCTGAATGACCTATACAACTCGCTATACTCTCCAGCACGCACTGCTTGGTCGTACGGTCAACTTAGAGGCCTTACCACCTCTACCACTGCAACTTGAGGAGAGCAACCCCTTAATGGACTACAAGACGTTGGTCCGTAATTGTATGGGAAGAAGATGAGGACTGTGTCATACCTTTAAATTTGGGTTCTTGAAGAAAAAGAAGAGTTTGATTGAAGAAAGCAAAAGAAATGAAGAATCAAGAAGAGTAAGGATGTAAATGAGAAAAATGCTCAAAGTAGTTGTGTTGAAGGAATATGTAAAGTATGAAAAATGCCCATTCTACTGCCTTATATAGGCAGTTACTAAACGCACACACGAACTCTAAGAATGTGCCAAATCTCGCCACTAACCCATCAATGGAATGAAGAGCCATGATTATTTTAGTCTCTATGGCTACACTCCTAAATGTGACATGTGTCCTCGTGCGTTAAATGCACTTATTTGCGTGAGCATATAAAGAATTTTAATTTGCCACTCAAAATGATGAATGTGTATTTGATATGCTTCATCATCCAAAGAGCTTAGGAGGCAATCCCATAGTCAAACCCAAGCTTCCCACTACAACAATTATTAGGAAATATGAGATTTTTTTTTTACGCAAAATCTTAAAAAATTGTGGCAATAAATCAATTGCTAGAATTTATATTCCTGTAAAGAAATTGTCGCAATAGACCCACCAACTTTGAGATATTGCGAGAAAGATATTCATACACTTGGAAAAAGTATTTACGAGAAGCAATAATAGCATTTGCAAGAAAAAAAGTTGTCAGAAAAAGTTAACTGTTAGAAAAAGAGTAAAGAGGCATTTGCAAGGATTGAAATTGTCACAATAAAGTATTTGTGACAAACCATTTATGAGAATTTGCTACAAAAAAATTATAGCAATAAGGTAATTGCAAGGAATAAAATTGTGGCAATAAAGTAATTGTGAGGAATAAAATTATGGCAATAAGGCAATTGTGAGGAATGAAATTGTGGCAACAAAACATTTATGAGAAATCAAATTGTGGCAGTTAGGCAATTAGGCATTTGTGGGGAATCAAATGGTGGCAATGTTCAAGAGAAATCAATTGTGTGAATCTATGAGAAATCAAATTGTGGCAATGTCATATTTACGACGAATAAATTATGGCAAATAAAAAAAATTTGGCATGTTTACGACATGATTTTTCCCAAAATGCAATTTTCCCCTGCGCAATTTTTACGAAAAAAGATAAAAAAAGAACCTGTTATACAAAATATACATTCTTCAGCCTATGATACAATATCTTCATCATGTCAGTAAAAATTGACATCCTCCATCAGCCAAAAAGGAAGAGAATTTACGAGAAATGAGGAACATCCTCCATCAGCCAAAAAAGAAAGAGAATTTATGAGGAATGAGGAAAAATTCCTTATAATACCCAATGTTTACAAGGAATGAATCCTCGCAAAATGTGATTAGATAAGATAAAAAAAAAAAAAAAACTGCTCCAATCTATCACAAATATGGTTTTGCACCATGCACTATTCATTCCCAAAACAAAAGACAACCAATGAAGCATCTAACCATAAATATCCATGAAAGTTCGAAAAAAAATAGACACATCACATGAAATCCAGCAAAAAAAAAAGTGATGCAGTATTTGGCCAACAAGCGATATGATATCTAGCCAAACAAAAAAAAAAGGTCAGTAGATAAACACAAAAATTAGCTGATATGGTCTACTCTAGTGATGTATTACATAGACAATTAAATCAATCACTGATGTTCGTTTGCTAGAGGTTGTGGTTGTTGTTGTTGGGCACTGAGGAAGCTATAGAATGAAAATGGAAAGAAAGATTGTGGATGTCTGACCTGTGGTTGCATCGAGGATTAAGTTTGTGATGGTTGCTATGAGGATCCACCTAATGGTGTAATAAATGGAGCTAATGGAATATTACTAGTTCCAAACCCACCAAAAAAGGGTATAGATGTGAAAACCACTGCTACTGTAAAGCAAAAAACTGCTGTTGTTGTGCCAAAAAATGATCAAGTAGTTGTTTTTGTTGAGCAGCAGTATCTTCTAATGTGGATATTTTGTCTTCCAACCTTATCACTTGTTCATTAGATGGCATAGGTGCAGAATGACAAAGAAATGGGATCTTGAGATGGGATAGAGGTGGTTTAGGGCCACCATAGCCTAAACCACAACTATATCCGACCTTATGACCCAGGACCTCTCTCATGATCTCAACTTATGTCTTTGGCATCTGACTAGATGATTGAGATTGTTGCAAATTTTGCTCGTATGATTCCACCATAGCTCTCTACATCATGTAAAATATAGTTACGAGATAAATAATGAGAAAAGAGAAAAAGAAAGAATCTTTAGTAAGTTGCAATGGTTAAAAAAAACCTAGAAGTAATTGATTATATATAACTTACATGTTTATCTTGCGTAATAGAATTCACCCATTCAGATGATTCATCTTTTTTTTCTTCTAGGTGTGTTCAAATGTTCTAATCTCTGATAATCCCTAATATATTATAATAAAACAAGTTCATATGAAGATATAAGTTTATCTATTGTCAACATAAATAATAATCTTTGAAGCAAATGATCATATCATCACAAATAATAACAAGCAACTAGGGATCTTTTTTCCATACCTTACTAAGTTGAATATTCATGAATGATTTCGTGCCGGCAATGTAGTTATATTGCAGCTTTTCTCAGTTGATTTTGTTGACTGAAGAACGCTTCTAAATGAAAAGGAAAATAACTACACTATTACATGTAAACACATATAGTAAGTATTAAATAGGTGATTTACTTGATGATGGGGGTCATTGTCAAAAAAGTCACATAAAGCAACCCAATCAGCTGGTAGGTGAAGCAAACCCTTCAGTACTTTCTAACGTGCTCTCTTACCCTCGCCATATTCCTTATACTTTCGTTTCAGTCGATATCGCAACTCACTGTATGTTCTACCAGCGATCCTATGAAATATCATTGGCCATCGTGGATCATTTTCCGGGCTAAGATCAAGCTTTTCCTACAAATGTATAAAAATTGATGGGAATGGATGAATCTTTGTTTTGCATCATAATGTAAAATAAAATCAGGAGTAAGAAGGAAACAACTCACCACAACCACGCTAGTCACCCTTAGTTGTATCTCTAATGGCACTTTTGACCAAGCTTTACCTCCAGCTTCGGGATAAGCACAATGGAGAAGAGTGACAATGTGCTAAAGTGAACTCTTCAGATAACATTCGTACATTGTCTCCTCGTGGCGCATTGTAAATGTCGTGTAATTCTAAAATGGGATTACGAACCGTGATTCGCTTAATTAGCTCGTAACAAGTTCCTTTATAAACACCCCTATGCCTAGGCTCTGTGTTGTGCTCTAATGCATTATCCTCTTGCGTATTCTCATTAAAAGGTTCTTCATGTTGCTCATCAAATAAATCATCTCTACTCATCACATGCTTCATCCTCCGATGTATCTGATGACTGTAGTGGCTCACGATAATTGAGGTGCTCTTGAATAGTGTCAACCCCAAACCAATCGACAAGATCATCTCTTGCACGACCAGGCCCTGGAACATCCATACTACACAAAACAACATTGATAGAATTAGGATTTTTTTGTGTATACAAATTTAATGAAAAAGGAGTTGACAAATATAACATAACCTTACAATATCTACTCTTCTTCATCACTACTACTGGTGGAATACTCATCACTACTATCCATATTAACTAAAGGTAGGCTCTCTTCTAGTATAAGAACATGAGCTAATTCCCCAAGATGAACAAAAAATTGATTTATTGGGATCATTCTACCATTGCTCTGTTGTTGTAGTGGCTCGTCTAATTGAGGTTAGTCAGTAATATCATGATCAACACTATCATATGGTTGAAATAATTCTCGATGGAATAGATAGCGATGATAAACCTTCTGGACCACCTTCCAATCACTAGTAGACTTCTTCGAATCTTTTAGATAGAAAACCTATTAAGTCTGATTAACAAGAATGTAAGGATCGTTTTCATACCATGTTCAACTAGTATTAATTATAACCATATCACCATCAATTAACTCAAGTTTATCCCAATATGTATCATACCTGTTGATGAAATCGCAATCACATAAATTAAAATCCTTTTTACTCTGACTCTTCCTTACGATCAATTAGGCAAGTGCACCTATCGATTACAGTAGTATAGAGTTTAAGCACGGATATCGTTCCCTCAGGGATCTACAAGTACTAATACTAACCTCAAACCGACTATCTAACCGCACAATTTCGAGTGAATTGATTTAACCAAATTACCTAAATTAAACTAAATTATCTAATAGAACTGAAATCAATGAATATCAAACAATGAGTTAAATTATCAAATCCAATGTTCCAACGCATACCCTACTCTTACTACTCATCTAATTACTATGCAACTTCAATCCTTAGAAAACTAATTAATGAATGCTGATTATCTCTGATCCGTGGGGCATCTAACCCTAAGTCAATGTTTCTTCCAAAATCACTAACTCCTAATTCTAACCGTATTAACAAAGATCCCTCTTTTATTAACAACAATTAGAATTGCATGACTATACCACAACCCTCAATTAGATTAAATCATTATATCCAATCTAATACGGAAAACTTATGCTTTCTATCCCTAGATTGCATACAAGCCTTTTCATCCAATGTATGATCTATTTAAACAAGAGATTTTCCAATCAACTTATTAGAAATCAATGTAATCTAATGCTGGCCGAACATAAAATCAACAATATATAATAAACAACATGGATGAAATCAGAGATGCTTAATCGTCATTAATTTTGCAATAAACCCAATGTTACATAGTAATCAGACTTTCGTAAGATCCGGGTATGAAATAATTAGCTACACATGGTTCTCAAGGAATAACAAAACGAAATAATCAAATCCATGTGTGAAACTCTTCTAGAATTAAAGCTCGAACATTCCTTTGACTGCTGTTGTTCTCCAAAATTCCAGGATGTGTTTTCTGCCTTCCTAAAACTACTTTCTCTCTCTTCAAAGACGACTATTTATACCTAGGGTAGCTTCCTCTCTGGCGTGTAGGAGATATCCTTCAAATATGGACGAAAGATTTAAAATCTATTTGAAGATATCTTTCCTTCGATAGACACACGGTCATAATACACGGGCGTGTAGATAAACCGTGTATCTCTCTAAATCAGTGAACTCTGGGCGTGTATATCCCACACGGCCGTTTGTAGTAGCCGTGTATTCCTCTGTCTTCTTTTGTTCTTCATACACGATTGATTACACGGGTGTGTAACTCAACCGTGTGTCCTCCTCAATGTGTTCTTCTTATGCACGGTTGGGTTACACGGGTGTATATTCCAACCGTGTACTTGTCTGTCCTGAAAACGCTTCTTCCACGCTGATACACGGTCGAATACACGGGCGTGTATCCGGACCGTGTAGTCTCCTGATTCCTTCACACGGCCGTTTGTAAAACCGTGTGACTTCCTTTAACTTCAAAGCATTCCCTTTTTACTTGCTTTTATCTCCAATTCGTCTTGAATTTAAATACTTTTCATCAAATCCTCCTTTTCCACACCTGAACATGAAATATAAATCAATTAAGCATCATAATCTTATATTTTCACGCCCAATTATCTCAAAAATTGACTTAATCATCTCCAATTATAAGAGTTAAAATAGATTTATCAAATTTCCCCACACTTAAGCATTTGCTTGTCCTCAAGTAAATTACACATATGGAAGTCTCAATTCTCAGAATTCTTAAATCTCAGGAAGAAATTCAATCGTTAACCCTACTTTATACCAGGATAGCCACCATTTTCCACAATTCGCCTTTCTTATCACTCAATCTTATTAAGCACTTGTATTCAAAATACCAATAGTAGATTTCCAGTATTAATCCAAGTAAGTGAAACTTTTACCCTTTATCATTTAACCAAAAATCTCAAAGTTAATATTAGACTTACAATCATAGAACTCAGGCATATACATCCACTTATTTCCTGGATCTTTTTCCCCTTTTTGGATTGGGAGTTCAACCTTTTAGTACCTTTTCTTAGTCAATTAACCCATGTAATGAACTTTTAATCAATAATCCCGGGCTCGTCACCCAAGTTAACAGACGTTATCCCCTCAAGCATAGAGGGCATCCCTCGGATTTACTTGTTCGGGTTGAATTAACTAATCAATTCCTTTTTTTTAGTGAATAAGAGCGGTTTCCTTAGCCAGTAAGTCCCAGACCAGACGATCTTAGGCTACTAGGTTTTAAGATACCCCTCCGAACCTCTACCACTCGAATCCAAATATTCTAATTTAAAGCCTCATTTAGTTCAGTTTTCTCGGATTTTACTCATAACCCTTGTAGCGAGCTTTCAGCCAATGATCTCGAGTTCATCACCCAAGTCAATAGATGTTATTCCCCCGAAAGGGCACCCCTCGGACTTAATTACTCGAGTCAATGAGATCCACTTCTGAACTATTTGTTATTGTTCATCATTTTTTTTTATCATCAAATTACTCCCAATTTGTGTTCTATTCCATTATTTTTGTAGGGGAAAGTCACCAAGCTATAAGTATCACTTGTTCCTTCATTCAAGATCGCAAAATCAAATCTTAAACCTGAAATGAAAGCCTAAATAACAAGTAAGTCTCCCTCACATAGATACCATACTATAACTCTAAAAAGATAAAGAGAATACAAAATAAGAGAATAATGCAAAATTCGAAAAATTTCCCATGAAATAGCTGCCTATACAAGTGGAATTTCATGTTTCCTGAGAAACTATTTCTCATCATCATTAAGCTTCCAAATGTTACTTAAACAAGGGAAATTGAGCATTTAAAATTCCATAAGTTCATTGCTCTTGTGATATCTTTCTGTTCTTTCTATTCCCTTTCCCACACTTAAAATCAGACATTGTCCCCAATGTCTTCCCACAAAGTACACTAAGGAAAGAAAATAGAAACAAGGAAAATAAAAGGAGAAAGAAAACTGAAACTCCCCTGAAATCTATAAGTGGCAAGTCATTCACAGGGGAAACTCCATTCAAGTGCAAAATCCTCGAATCATCCTTCTAAGATCATCAGCTTTCAACATTCAATCAGCACCAGCGAAAGTCTAAATTCAGTCATCATCTGTCTCAGACACATAGTCTTCATTGTCGGAGTTTTCCTCAGCAACCATTCGCTCCTTGCCTGGTCTGTGGGGGCTTTCCTCTGATGGAGCAAGTGGAGCAGAAGACGATCCTCCCTTAGTATGCCTCTGTCGGCTGATCGGTTCGGGAGGTATCACGTCTTCTTCGCTTGAGCTGGCATAGGAAGAGAACTGAATGTCTAACTTCTCACCAAGCTTGGTGAAGCAATCGATTAAAAACTTCTTCAGTCTCTTCTGCCGTTTTTCCAACTTAGTGATCTTCTGCTTAATCATTTTCTGGTTTTTCTTTATTTCTCCCACATCACGCGATAGCTGAGAAACCAGCTCTAGCATCTGCACATTGACAGACGGTTCAGCCTCCAGTTGTGGTTCCTCTTCTTCCTCTTCCCCTATCTCCTCTTCAGCGCCAGCGTCAATTGGTTGGAAATTCCAATCGCTTAATATCCTGGCTTTAAGCTTCAGAGATCGCCCAATGAAATCACTAGGTGCTCAATGTGGGAATAAACCCAGATTTTTCAAAATTCTAATAATTAGAGCACCTAGGAAAACCCCTTTCTGTCCTTTCTCTGCCTAGCGCTGAAGGCAAAAAGTGGCAAAAACACCCACATTGACGCGGGTTCCAGTATGCATGGCCCACAACTGAAATAAGTCTCTGGCGTTAACAACGCCCTCTGAATCTATCCTACTAGTGGTAGAGCGAGCCATAATGTAATGTAGGATATGATGTACTCTATCTTTCAGTTGAGAGGCCTTGGTGTGAGAGGCACTGTAGGCACCAATACCATACCAAGTCCATAAAGAGATAGAACTCGCTGGGCCCCATGAAACCGGAAGGGTGCGAAACTCAGGGGTTTGAAGAAAACCCTCATCATAGATGCCCATAGCCTCTATGAACTCAGTCATGGACATCTTATGGTACTCACCCTGGGCCAGAAACTCAACTTCGTTTCTTACACCAGCATTCATTGTACCTGAGATCTTGAAGGTGGCTAAGAAAGTAAGAATGAACTCCTCGTATAAGTCTTCTTCAATCATGAACAGGTGAAACCAGGCTCGGTCAGCTAAGAGCCTCTCAAATTGTTGGACCAACCCAAATCTTCTCAAAACGTCCCAGTCCAACACCACATTCGGTTTGATGACCTTTTTCGACTTATATAGGGTAAAAAGTTCTTTATCCTTCTTTCGAATATTTACAGGGTATCGAAGAGCTCCAGATTGGCTTGAACTACCTGTTTTGGATCGGCTTCTTTTCTTCTTTTGAGCAACAGTCTTGAAGCGTGGCATCTGAAAAGGGAAATAAGCAGAACTTGATCATACCAAGAATAAAAGAGTCTAAAACAAACAAATCCCGTAGGTAATACATCAAATAACCACATCGCAAACAAGGAGCTCCACCATTAGCATCACGGAAGCACGCAAAACCATCAAAATTAAGGTTCACAGCATCATACACGGTTCTTGGGCACGGGAGTGTATTGTAGCCATGTATATCAGAAAATCCCTGCCAAAATTTGAAAAACAACTCATAAACGGCCGTGTATTGCAAGAAATTACAAGAGAATCATCAATCACATGCACTAATGGTGCTTAAAGCAAAAAATCCCTTCAGCATGCAATCCAAAATACGTCCCAATCATAAAGGATCACGCATGAACAGTTCGAAACCCTAGATTTTCTAATCCAAACAGAGATCGAGCAATGGAGAATGGAAAAACTTCATAAATCGCATGAAAAACATCATCCATACTCAGATAAACAAAAGCCCTAAGGTTTCATTATCCTCTACATGTCATAACACGCCACATTCACATGGAAATCTGACCTTGAGTGAGAAAATAGAGAGGGAAGCAAGAGAAAGGAAGAAGAATGAGAGAGATCTTACCTTGTCAAAGCAATGGGAGAAGGAAACCAACAAGGGAATGGAAAGTGAATGATGTATAGAGAGAAAAGATATGTAGATGAGAGTGTACTGAAAATGAGGGGTACGGTTATCAAAAATGGTATAAATACCCGAACACACACGGTCCCCATACACGGGTGTATAATGCGCCCGTGTATAGGCTTAAGCTCTTTTTTTTTTTTTTTTGCGAAAGCACGGGTATAACACACGGTTGTGTTATACAACCGTGTACCCCTCTGACTTCTAGTTAGAAAACTTACCTCTCATACACAGTCGGACACACGCCCGTGTGTCCTGACCATGTGTTCCTCTGTGGCTTGCTCCCTATACACGGATTTGATAAACGGCCGTTTCCCTTAGCCGTGTCTTCCTTGTTCAAAATTTCCTTGTATACACGGTCAGTCACATGCCCGTGTGACTTGACCGTATATTACTCTGTGGTTTACCTTTCTCTCTACACAGGCGTGATACACGCCCGTGTATGTCATCCGTATGTCTCCTGAAGGTTAAAATTTTCCTTCTCTTGATTATTTCTTGAAGTCCATCTCCTCAAAAAGCTTCTTCATAAATACTCCTCTGCAAAACCTTGGAAAAAGAAAAACAAATATGGTGATAACTCAAAACAAAAATGAAACTTACCTAATTGCATGGGTTGCCTCCCATCAAGCGCTTTTGTTTAACGTCGTTTGCTCAACGAAATGAAGCTCCTTCTGATTAAGTCACCAGAGGGTGGAGTCTAAACTCCTCTTGGCCCTCTTTCTCCCCTTGAGTCCCAAAATACAGCTTCAGGCACTGTCCATTTGCCTTAAAAGTATGCCCATCCGGGTGTTCCAATTCCACAGCTCCATGGGGAAAGACTTTGTGTACTTTGAATGGTCCAGACCATCTCGATCTCAACTTGCCGGAAAAAGTTTCAGTCGCAAGTTGAATAAGAGAATGTGATCTCCCTCACGGAATTGTTTCGGATGATGAATCCGCTGGTCGTGATACCTCTTCACCTTCTCTTTATAAATGCGCATGTTATCAAAGGCCATCGCGCGCCATTCATCGAGTTCGTTCAACTGAAACTTCATCTTTTTTCCAGCAGCCTCTAGATCCATGTTGAGAGTACGCATAGCCCAAAAGGCTCGATGTTCCAACTCCCCTGGCAGGTGGCAAGCTTTCCCAAACACTAGTCGATATGGAGTGGTGCCCAAAGGAGTTTTGAATGCAGTCCTGTAGGCCCACAATGCATCGTCTAGTTTTTCCGACCAGTCCCTTCGGTGGTGCTCCACTATCTTTTCTAGAATTCTTTTGAGTTCACGGTTTGAAACTTCCACTTGACCACTCGTCTGAAGATGATAGGGGGTTGCTAATCTATGGGTGACTCCATACCGCTTCAACACTTTCTCCAATTGCACATTACAGAAATGTGTTCCCCTATCGCTAATTAAAGCCCGTGGTGCTCCAAACCTAGAAAAAAGTTTCTTTAAGAATTTCACCACTACTCTGGCATCATTAGTGGACAAAGCTTGGGCTTCTACCCATTTGGACACATAATCCACTGCCACGAGTATATACTTATTCCCGAAAGAATTTGGGAAAGGGCCCTTAAAATCGATCCCCCATACGTCGAAGATCTCACACTCCAAAATGAAGTTTTGGGGCATCTCATCACGTTTTGATATACTACCCACACGTTGGCACCTGTCACATGTCTTCACAAAACTGAAGGAGTCTTTGAATATACTTGGCCAATAAAATCTAGATTCTAAAACCTTGTGGGCTGTCCGATTCACACTATAATGTCCGCCAGTTGGCTCGGTGTGACAGTGCTTCAAAATCTCTTGCCCTTCTTGCTCGGTTACACATCGTCTAATAACTTGATCTGCACAAACACGAAACAAGAATGGTTCCTCCAAAAAATAGTGCTTTAACTCAGCAAAGAACCGCTTTTTTTGCTAAGGCGTTTTGTCATTAGGGAGTACTTTGCAAACAAGATAGTTAGCAAAATCAACAAACCAAGGATCGAAGTGTCACTTACCTCGTTAATCTGATAAAGTCCTTCCTCTGGAAAAGCATCATCAATCTCATCTTCATCCAATTCCTCCAAATGCGGGTTCTCCAATCGAGAAAGATGATCAGCAGCTAGATTCTCCGCTCCCTTTTTATCTCGAATCTCCAAATCAAATTCTTGGAGAAGTAATATCCACCGAATGAGTCGTGGTTTGACATCTGTCTTAGATAATAAAAACCTGAGAGCTGAATGGTCAGTGTAAACAATTACCTTAGACAAAATTAAATAAGACCGAAACTTGTCAAAAGCAAAAATTACAGCAAGAAGTTCCTTTTCGGTCATGGTGTAGTTCTCTTGAGCACCTGTGAGGGTCTTACTAGCAAAATAAATAGGCTGAAAGTGCTTATCCCTCCTTTGTCCCAAAACCGCTCCAACAGAAAAATCACTTGCATCACACATTAATTCGAAAGGAAGATCCCAATCAGGAGCCCCCATGATAGGTGCTTTGGTCAACAATTCCTTAAGCTTATTGAACGCTTGAAGGCATTCATTGGTGAATTCATAAGGTATGTCCTTTTCTAATAACCGTGTCAACGGACGGGCTATTTTAGAGAAGTCCTTAATGAACCTTCTATAAAAGCCAGCATGCCCAAGGAAACTCCGAATGGCTCTTACTGAAGAAGGTGGTGGAAGTTTTGCAATTGTGTCCACCTTAGCACTATCCACTTCGATTCCTCTATGAGAAATTTTATGGCCTAGAACAATACCCTCCTTCACCATGAAGTGACATTTCTCCCAATTCAAAACCAGATTTGTCTCTTCATATCGAATCAACACTCTCTCCAAATTATTGAGACAAGAATCAAAGGAATCACCAAAGACGGAGAAATCGTCCATAAAGACTTCCATAATGTCCTCTACCAAATCCTCAAAGATGGCTAGCATACACCACTGAAACGTAGCCGGTGCGTTGCATAACCCAAAAGGCATGCGCCTATATGCGAAAGTACCGTAGGGACAGGTAAAGGTAGTCTTTTCTTGGTCCTCAGGAGCGATTTGGATCTGAAAATATCCCGACATTCCGTCTAAAAAACAGTAGTATAGATGTCCTGCTAACCGCTCTAGCATTTGATCCACAAAAGGGAGGGGGAAGTGATCCTTGCAAGTTGCCTCATTCAGCCGTCTATAATCAATGCACACTCGCCATCCCGTAACAGTTCTCATGGGTATCAATTCGTTCCTTTCATTGGGGACCACAGTCATTCCCCCTTTCTTGGGTACCACTTGTACAGGGCTTACCCAAGAACTGTCGGAAATAGGGTAGATTAACCCTGCATCCAAGAGCTTAATCACCTCCTTCTTGACCACTTCTTTCATGTTAGGGTTTAACCTTCTTTGAGGTTGCACCACAGGTTTGAAATCCTCCTCCAACAGGATCTTATGGGTGCAAAACGAAGGACTAATACCCTTTATATCAGATATCTTCCAAGAAAGAGCACTCTTGTGCTCCTTCAAGACCCTTAGTAGGCTATCCCTTTGCTCCCTTATCAGACCAGCTGAAATAATGACAGGGAGTTTAGAATCGGCCTCCAAAAAGGCATATTCAAGGTACTCAGGGAGTTGCTTCAACTCAAGTTCTGGGGGTTCCTCAACCGACGGTTTCAATCTTCCTTCCTCACCGACCCCAACCTTCTCAAACCCCTTTCTACAAACTACTTCCTCACAAGCTCTCAGATGAGCTTTCACATTTTGAATCTCCACATTTTCACTCACTTCATCATCATCCGCTATCAAACTCAATTCAAGAGGATCTCTACACATCAACTCTTGCATAACACTCATTACCGACCTGTCAACACAATCTATAGCATAACATGTATCGTCGGCGTTCAAAGTTTGTTTTAGTGCTGCTGGGATTCTCACCACTAGTTCATCCTCCCCCACTCTCAAAACTAATCTTCCATTCGCCACATCAATCACAGCTCTTGCAGTGGCCAAAAATGGTCGTCCTAAGATCAACGGGACCTCCACATCTGCATTCATATCAAGGATTACAAAATCAACAGGGAAGATAAAGTTTTCTACCTTAACCAAGACGTCCTCAATGATTCCTCTAGGGAACTTGATCGAGCGATCTGCCAGTTGCAGACTCATCCTCGTTTGCTTTGGCTCTCCCAAGTTTAGTTGCTTGAACAATGAGTATGGCATCAGGTTTATGCTCGCCCCGAGATCTGCCAAAGCTCTCTCCATCGGTAGTTCACCTATTAAGCATGGAATAGTGAAACTACTCGGATCCTTAAGCTTCTTGGGCAACTTGTTTTGTAAAATCGCCGAACACTCAACTCCAACAACTGCAGTAGAGATATCTTCCAACCGTTTCTTATTCGAGAGTAAATCCTTTAGGAATTTCGCGTACCTGGGCATCTGCGCAAGAGCTTCCACAAACGGTATGTTGATATGTAATTGTTTAAACAAGTTTAGAAACTTACCGAAGTGCTCTTGATCCTTATCCTTTTTCAGATGTCCCGGATACGGAATTGGAGGCTTGTATGGCTGAACAGTGGATGCTTTAACTTTCCCTTGAACACACTCTTTCTCTTTGATCTCCTCAGCCCCATGTTCCTTTTTAGCACCCCCTTCTTCTTTCTTCTCAACCCCTTTTTCAAGCGCAACTGATGTGCCTAAAAGGGGGATTCAAGCACAATCAAATTGAAGGGAGAAATGGCTATGAAGTATCACGCCACAAGAAGGGAAATACCTCAATATTCCAAATGAAATTCCGAAATTGTGATGAATTACAATATATCAAATGATGAGTGCTAGAAGGGAAAACGAAATGGTATTCAAATTCAATTCAAAGGTGCTTTCAAATTTCGAAATTAGAACCCTAATTTCATAAGAACAAAAGTACATAAAATAACTAAATCCTCACCAGATATGACTCACTAGTTTGGAATTAGGATCAACTTGTAATTTGTTGATATAACAGACAACAAATCCAAGTCAACTCGCCACAATTACACTAAGGAAATTGATAAGAGCAAATGCTTGCAAGAGGCACTCTCTCACGGCACAAAGGGGGTGTTTTTCTCAAATGTTCAAAAAGCTCCTCAAAAACCCTAATTTGCAAGTATTTATACTTGCACCCTTTAGGGTTAGAATGACTAAAAAATCACAACTATGCCACTATAGGGTGGCCGGTCCTAAAGGTAAAATACAACCAAATAAAATGTCCCATAAAGCTTACAAAATAAATGGTTCAAACATAAATTACAAGTAAAGAAAATAATCTTCGGCAGGCTAGCTTCATGATGGAATCCGTCGGTTCAACTCATCGCCGGTTCAGGTCGGTCCATAGATAACCCACAAGCTGAGTCTTAGTGAGTTTATCCATCGCCTTGTGAAACCAAATAAGCATACCTGTTGGAATATACAATTCATGAATAAGATAAAAGAGGTTAGATAATAATTTATTCCGAGGTTGATCTGCTTGAAATGGGCCCTCATTGCCAAGATTTGAAATCCTTCAATTTTTGTCCTAATGATAGGTCTTGTCGGATTTTGATTCCCATCATCTCCTTGGACCTCAAAAAGATTTGACCTCAAATCTTGCAGTTCAAATGCAGCAGAGACTCTGTTTCCCAAAAGTAATCCATCTGAAGGAGTATCTCTACAGAATCCCAATATCTGAAATACTATAGTAGATGATTGTTTTCTTTCCTCCATCTCTAGGATGTATCTCTCTTGTAACAAAAACAAGGACTCATTATCGACTGATGTTTCCTCTATCTCAACACTTTCCAACGAGTTTGTTTCCTCTGACTCATCCCTGTTATGCTGATCCCTAGAGTCTTCTAACAATTGGTCCAACTGATCATTACCTTCAGAAACCTCTAAAGGTTGGCACAGTGGTGTTTGACATCTTTCATCTGTGGAACCCTTATCTTCAAGTGAAGGCATTTGTAGCTCTGCACACTCTGAGCCTCTAGGTGGTCTAAATTCCATTTCTGGGAATGGTTTAAGTCCAAAATTACCAACTTTATCTTCTCTAAGAGCATGATAATCTCCCTTTGCTCTAGGTGGCTCCTGAAGGTGTACCACTGGTGGTGGTGGCAATGTCATCCTATCAATCCTTGTTGCTAATGTAGTAACAAGTTTTCTAAGGTCCCGAAGTTGTTCATCTAAGGTCCTCCCACCTGCAACATTAGAACCCTGACCTCCACCAATTTGACTATATGCTACATCACTCATTCCTCCATTCACACTATTAATAGACATTTTTGTGGATGCAATCTATTTGATGTACCAATGTAATGTCTAGTAATTGTAGCACACTTGCTTCACAAAAACAATTCACGCCAAAACCAACTCACTCCGCCACTTATACACTTTACACATAACACACTAAATTTACGCTACAAGAATATGTTGCAACCCTTCACTTCCAAGGTAGGAACAAACAAAACTAACTAAAATGCTCCTTTAAATGGCAACAACAACAAGAAACGGCAACAACAACTATACACTCCACTTCCACCGCATCTTACATACATACACGGCAACAAATTCACAAGTGACAACCTTAATGCAACTTTGCCACAAATGGTAAGAATCAATTTCAAATTCAAATGAAATATAATCAATACCACTCTTAACTACTTGAAGTAAATGGATGTGTTTCAATTCAAATTGTTTCCTTTTCTTCCACACAATTCAAATATGGAAATTATACACTTTCACTTCCAATTTGCACAACACAACACCATATATGCTCCTACTCAATCACGGTGCATTTCTCCACTTGTATAGCATTCTTCAACCGAAATAAACATAAGAAGGCAGCATTTAAATTTGAAAATCAATTCACTTTACTAATTGCAACTCCTCCACATTTGGTAAGATGTAAATTTTCAAATTCAAACAAGCACAATTAACTCCTTCACTCTTAATGCTTGTTTTGAAATCAAATAACTTCCTTTCTTACACACTAATCAAATCTGGAAAATTGCAAATATCCTCCACAATTCTGAATTCAACAATGCAAAAACAAACACAATTCCCTTCCTACACAATTTGCACTTCCGAAATTGCACTACCTTCCTCTCCTTCACGGTGAAGTCAAGACAAAAAATTACAACAAGATGTCCACTTCTACAACAAGAAGTTTCAACTTCCCAAGTAAGATACTCACGCCAATTAGTACCAATACAAACAATTCAATTAATCCTCAATTTCAACAAGGATCAATCACGTAAACATCAAGGTAACAACAACAAAAAAATACATTCACTTGTTCCGAATTTCCACTCCCTTGCAATTCGGTTCACAAAGGTAATACCAAAAACTTTCAATTCCCAAAACTTCAATCAACAAAACCCTTCTCATCAACCTTCAAGTAACTCACGGCAAGATGAAATTAAAACAATCAATTTCCGAAAACTCAATTGCAACAATCCCTCCTCTTAAACCTTAAGCAACTCACGGCAAGATGAAGATAACAAAATTAACTTTCAAAATCCCAATTGCAACAATCCCTCCTCTTAAACCTGTAGCTCTAACACTAAATTATGATGTGCCTAAAAGGGGGATTCAAGCACAATCAAATTGAAGGGAGAAATGGCTGTGAAGTATCACGCCACAAGAAGGGAAATACCTCAATATTCCAAATGAAATTCCGAAATTGTGATGAATTACAATATATCAAATGACGATTGCTAGAAGGGAAAACGAAATGGTATTCAAATTCAATTCAAAGGTGCTTTCAAATTTCGAAATTAGAACCCTAATTTCATAAGAACAAAAGTACATAAAATAACTAAATCCTCACCAGATATGACTCACTAGTTTGGAATTAGGATCAACTTGTAATTTGTTGATATAACAGACAACAAATCCAAGTCAACTCGCCACAATTACACTAAGGAAATTGATAAGAGCAAATGCTTGCAAGAGGCACTCTCTCACGGCACAAAGGGGGTGTTTTTCTCAAATGTTCAAAAAGCTCCTCAAAAATCCTAATTTGCAAGTATTTATACTCGCACCCTTTAGGGTTAGAATGACTAAAAAATCACAACTATGCCACTATAGGGTGGCCGGTCCTAAAGGTAAAATGCAACCAAATAAAATGTCCCATAAAGCTTACAAAATAAATGGTTCAAACATAAATTACAAGTAAAGAAAATAATCTTCGGCAGGCTAGCTTCATGATGGAATCCGTCAGTTCAACTCATCGCCGGTTCAGGTCGGTCCATAGATAACCCACAAGCTGAGTCTTAGTGAGTTTATCCATCGCCTTGTGAAACCAAATAAGCATACCTGTTGGAATATACAATTCATGAATAAGATAAAAGAGGTTAGATAATAATTTATTCCGAGGTTGATCTGCTTGAAATGGGCCCTCATTGCCAAGATTTGAAATCCTTCAATTTTTGTCCTAATGATAGGTCTTGTCGGATTTTGATTCCCATCAGCAACCCCTTGCACTCCAATAGTGTTAGATTGCAATTCCTTATCGCTCCTTAGAGTCACTGCCTTTACCTGTTCCTGAGGATTGGGTTCGGTGTTTCCAGGCAAGGATCCTTGCGGTCTTTCTGAAAGCAATTTTGCTATCTGACCCACTTGAGTTTCCAAGTTATGAATGGACGCCTCATGATTCCTTAGAGCTGCCTCTGTGGATTGTTGGCGTTGCTCGGATGTTTGGATGAACTTGGAGATCATGTCCTCTAGATTGGACTTCTTTTCTGGAAGAGGTGGTGGAGGAGGCCTTTGGAATCCCGGTGTAGGTGCATTGCCCCGAGGGATTTGTGGATTACTCCATGAAAAATTGGGGTGATTGCGCCAACCCGGATTATAGGTGTTGCTGTAAGGGTTGTTATGAGGCCTTGTAGGGCTACCTACATAATCAATCTGCTCTGTAGTCCCTTGAGCCATGAAATCGGTTGATGAATATAGGGGTGGTGTAGACATCGCCATCCCATTGACCTTTCTAGCTAGAGCATCGACCTTTGCCGCAATGGTGGTCATCATATCCACTTCATGAACACCTGCCACTCTTGGTCTTGCTTTGGTGTTTCTCCATTGGTGGTTGTTCTTGGCCATGTTCTCAAACAATTCTAAAGTCTCTTCAGGAGTCTTTACATCAAGTGTGCCACCAGCAGCAACATCGATGGTTTGTCGCGTCGGATAGTCAAGCCCATTATAGAAAGTTGAGGCTTGCAACCGGTTAGGCATTTGGTGGTGTGGGCACCAACTAAGCAAGTCCTTAAATCGCAACCAAGCTTCATGGAGTGGCTCATTTTCCAACTGAAGGAACGATGTGATATCATTCCTCAACCTGGCAGTTTTAGAAGGCGGAAAGTAATAGTCCAAAAATGTTTCCGCCAGCTGGGTCCAAGTCGTGGTGGAGTCCCGGTCCAAAGAACTGAACCACTGCCTCGCTTTTCCTCTCAAAGTGAAAGGAAACAGACGTAACTTTAGTGCCTCATCGGACACCCCGTTCTGTTTAACGGTAACATAGATGTCTAGGAACATCTGAATATGAGCATGGGGGTCCTCGTCAGGTAATCCATCAAATTGGCATTGATTGTGGATCATATTCATTGTAGAGGCCTTGACTTCAAAGTTGTTGGCCTCTATTGTAGGCATCACTATACACGATCCGGTACTACCCAAAGTAGGCCTAGCGTACTGAACCATGGTCCTACGTTCGTCTGCCATTGCTTCAATATGAGATTCGCTGCTGTTCACTGATTGACTGTTCTTATCTACTAAATTCTCACTCTCACTTAGCAGCAATTCCTCTTCACTTACAGCAGGTTCAGCACTCTTTAACTTCCTTTTGACTGTCCAATCAATCTCTGGGTCGAATTCAAGGAGTTTAGAAGAAGAGCTCCTTATCATAAACTGCAAAGAAAACCAATTTAATTAGTTCCCTTTATAAGAAAGTAAAACCAAGGATAACAAATGATAAGAGAAGAAATGGTCAGATTAGTCAGCGTTTAGTGTTCTTAATATCGCCGATCCCCGGCAACGGCGCCAAAAACTTGTTGATGAAATCGCAATCACATAAATTAAAATCCTTTTTTACTCCGACTCTTCCTTGCGATCAATTAGGCAAGTGCACCTATCGATTACAGTAGTATAGAGTTTAAGCACGGATATCGTTCCCTCAGGGATCTACAAGTACTAATACTAACCTCAAACTGACTATCTAACCGCACAATTTCGAGTGAATTGATTTAACCAAATTACCTAAATTAAACTAAATTATCTAATAGAACTGAAATCAATGAATATCAAACAATGAGTTAAATTATCAAATCCAATGTTCCAACGCATACCCTACTCTTACTACTCATCTAATTACTATGCAACTTCAATCCTTAGAAAACTAATTAATGAATGCTGATTATCTCTGATCCGCGGGGCATCTAACACTAAGTCAATGTTTCTTCCAAAATCACTAACTCCTAATTCTAACCGTATTAACAAAGATCCCTCTTTTATTAACAACAATCAGAATTGCATGACTATACCACAACCCTCAATTAGATTAAATCATTATATCCAATCTAATACGAAAAACTTATGCTTTCTATCCCTAGATTGCATACAAGCCTTTTCATCCAATGTATGATCTATTCAAACAAGAGATTTTCCAATCAACTTATCAGAAATCAATGTAATCTAATGCTGGCCAAACATCAAATCAACAATATATAATAAACAACATGGATGAAATCAGAGATGCTCAATCGTCATTAATTTTGCAATAAACCCAATGTTACATAGTAATCAGACTTTCGTAAGATCCGGGTATGAAATAATTAGCTACACATGGTTCTCAAGGAATAACAAAACGAAATAATCAAATCCATGTGTGAAACCCTTCTAGAATTAAAGCTCGAACATTCCTTTGACTGCTGTTATTCTCCAAAATTCCAGGATGTGTTTTCTGCCTTCCTAAAACTACTTTCTCTCTCTTCAAAGACGACTATTTATACCTAGGGTAGCTTCCTCTCTAGCGTGTAGGAGATATCCTTCAAATGTGGACGAAAGATTTAAAATCGATTTAAAGATATCTTTCCTTCGATAGACACATGGTCATAATACACGGGCGTGTAGATAAACCGTGTATCTCTCTAAATCAGTGAACTCTGGGCGTGTATATCCCACACGGCCGTTTGTAATAGCTGTGTATTCCTCTGTCTTCTTTTGTTCTTCATACACGGTTGATTACACGGGTGTGTAACTCAACCGTGTGTCCTCCTCAATGTGTTCTTCTTATGCACGGTTGGGTTACACGGGTGTGTATTCCAACCGTGTACTGGTCTGTCCTGAAAACTCTTCTTCCACACTGATACACGGTCGAATACACGGGCGTGTATCCGAACCGTGTAGTCTCCTAATTCCTTCACACGGCCATTTGTAAAACCGTGTGACTTCCTTTAACTTCAAAGCATTCCCTTTTTACTTGCTTTTATCTCCAATTCATCTTGAATTTAAATACTTTTCATCAAATCCTCCTTTTCCACACCTGAACATGAAATATAAATCAATTAAGCATCATAATCTTATATTTTCACGCCCAATTATCTCAAAAATTGACTTAATCATCTCCAATTATAAGAGTTAAAATAGATTTATCAATACCATTTGCACTTAAAGAGGAATGCACGCTTACCATAAGTATAGTTTAATTGTATGATGCTAGTTATTGTCCCATAGAATGTAATGGTTTTTCCATCATGCCCACCTAACACAACAACACCACTATTTTGTGATTGAAGACATGCCTCTTTATCTTCTATAATAAACATAACTCTATTTACCACACATCTTTGATAAACCTGAACATGCTTTTGTGGGCTCCATGAAAGGGCATCTAAGTCATCAGATTTTTGAAACGAATCTATAGTTTTAACAAATATAATCTATAGAGGAATAAATTAAGTTAACTTGGATTTTAAAATCTACAAGCTTAGAATCATAAGTTAATGGGTTTATTAGATGCACTTACTTTACTTTTAAACCATGTTGGAAATTGCTCCATAACAATTTCTTATACATCGGCTTGTCCATAACGTTCTTGTAACTTTTGCTCAAATTCCCTAATTATTTAAAAATTGTATGAAAGATTTTCATTTCTTTCATAAAAAAGATTTAAATAATAATGAAATGCTTACAGAATATATGGATGAATCTCCTCACAATTGTTAAATATACATCAATGCATTTTATTTTTCTCCTCATTCACTTTAGCATATGTACAATTGCTCATCGAGCACACCACTTGTGAGAAAACCGAAAAACCTACTTTCGGGAGCTCAATATCATCCCATTGCCTATGAGGCCTATTGAACCTTAAACCCATGTTTTCAAAATATATAGAGTAAAATGTTAAACTTTCGCACATAGCATAGGGCTCAGTTATGGAACCCTTTGGTCGAGCTTTATTTTTAACATATCCTTTCAAAACCCCCTAGTACCGCTCAACCGGATACATCCATCTATATTGCACTGGACCACAAATACGTGCTTCTCTTGGTAGATGTACTGCTAGATGAATCATGACGTCAAAAAAAGCAGGTGGAAAAATCATTTCCAATTTACACAGTGTCAAAGCAATGCTCCTCTCCAGAGACTGTAGCACCTCTACTCTCAACTCTTTAGCACAAAGCTCTCTAAAAAATCTCAAGATCTTACTTATTGCTCCATATATGTCATCTCTAAGATATCCATTTAGTACAACGGGAAGAATCCTTTCTAGCAATACATGGCAATCATTGCTCTTTAACCCCTTTAATGTTGCCTCAGACACCCCCAAACATGTAGAAATGTTGGAGGCATATCCATCAAGAAGTTTTACATCTTTTATTAAGTTACACACTTCTCTCACATGGTTAGGAGGTAGTGTAAATTGTGCTAAAGGTTTCACCAACTGACTTGTTCCTCTTTGAAGATGCAATTCAGGTCGAATTCCCATATCTTGTAAAGTCAATCTTGCTTTATCAGTATCCTTTGATTTACCCTTAAAGTTTAGAATGTTACCAACTAAACTATCACATATGTTTTTCTTAATGTGCATGACATCTAAGTTGTGTCTGATAATTAGTTCATCCCAATAAGGCAATTCAAAAAGGATACTTTTTTTACACTAATTAGGCTCATCATCTGACCTCTTTCTCTTCCCACGACCAGTTGTCTTTCCCAAGATGACATGCTCATACCAACTTAATTGCATTAAAATATCATCATTGCTAAATTGCCTAGGAGCCCTATGCTTCTCCACAGTTCCATTGAACTTCATCTTTTCATTACGCCACCTATAGTTCATTGATAAAAATCGCCGATGCCCCATGTAATGAAATTTGCTTTTGTGTATAGCCACTAGTGAGATCCACATTATAAATAAGATAAGCTTTGTAACCTTTTGTGATCCAACCTGATACATCACCATATGTGAGGAAATCATGGATTGTCCATAATAGTGCTGCATACATGTGAAATGATCGACCAGAGAAAACATCAAAGGTTTTAACCCCTTCTACCCATAACTCCTTCAACTCATCAATCAATGGCTATAAAAAAATGTCAATGTCTTTGCTTAGTGATCTAGGACCCAGTATTAACAAAGACATAAAAAGAAATGGCTTTTTCATAGAAGCCCATGGTGGCACATTGTAAGGAAATAAGATAACAGGCCATAAACTATATGTAGTACTCAAATTATCAAATGGATTGAATCCATCTGTTGCAAGTCCCATTCGTACATTCCTAGGATTAGAACTGAAATCGGGAAACTTTTGGTCTAAATCCTTCCATGCTTCTAAGTCTAAAGGGTACCTTAGAACATTATCCACAATAGCCTTCTTTAAGCCAAGCCCTATCTTCCTCAGTGACACGCCCTTCCTTATGCCATCACATCAGAGGTGTTGTTTTTTTGCACATGAACAATCGTTGAAGACATGGTATTAGTGGAAAATACCATAAAACCTTCATAGGAGTTTTCTTCCTCTTGTCATCACTCTTCGTTGCCCACCTTGAATGGTTACATTGTGGATAATAATCTAAGTCCTTAAATGCTTTCCTAAATAAGATACAATCATTTTTACATGCATGAATAAGATGAGCATCCATTCCCAATTGGCATAACATTTTTTAACACTCATAATAGGAACCTGGGGGTACTTCCCCCTTTAGTAATATACTCTTCACAAAACTAAGCTAATTATTGAAACTTTGTATAGATTGTCGACCGTCAACCTTGAAATGCATCATCTGTATTACAGCAGATAGCAATGAAAATTTCTTACACCCTGGATAAACCTCTCATTTTTCTTCTTCAAATAAACTACTCCACTTATCCATGTTAATTTCATCTCCTCCATTGTCCTCCAACATATCATCTTCAGAGTCATTACCACTACATGTTAAATCCTCTAATATTTGATGATCGACATCATCCTCAAATGTATGGCCATTATCACATACCACTTCCTCCATTGTCGGTGGGTCTTGCACACTATTTTCGTTGTTACTAATCCTAAAGCAATTCGGACTTGAGTATATACGATCCAACTTATCAATATGTGATGTCTCCCCATGAAATATCCAAGTCGTGTAAGACCATGCCATTCCTCGACAAATTAGATGAACCTCAATGGCCTTTATTGGTAACCATTCCTGATTAAGACAATTTCGACATGGACAATGGATAAATCCATCTGAATCTCGGCAATGTTGCACAGCTACTTCAAGGAAACTTCATACCCCTTGGATATATTCCAAAGAAGTATGATCATGTGTCATGTGCCATGTGCCATCTCCTTCCACTCATCCTAAACATGTAATTGCCATTATCATATGCAACAGTAAAGGGAGTATCAACACATTTTGCTTGACCATTATCATTATGTGCCAACAACTTTTCAAGTGAGTCTGATGAAAAAAAAAATACCATGGCTCTCTAAATGGAAAATACCGTAAAACTAACAAGTACTTCAAATGGCAATTCTAGAACTAATCAAATGGTAATTAAAATCAACAATGCCAATTCAACAAGACTGTAAATTATAATGCTATATTGCACAAGTATAAGCATCGTAAATAAGGCAGTATTTCTAAAACTAACAAGCACTTATGTAATGTCCCTTGTTATGATAATTAGAGATGGAATTCATGGAGAAAAGCATCACATATATAAAAATATATAACATTATAAACCTGTCACCTCAAGTCTAAAGTAGTGCAATCCAATGTTTCATTAAGTACTAAGCTAAGAGTTCCATTTCAAAATTCATAAGATTCGTAGGACTGTGTCAAATAATAATAATAATAATAATAATAACATGAGAAAATTTATGGCAATGCCAGACTCCTTCCCTAGCCCATCTAGTCCTTAGACTTCATGTAACTTCAGAATAAAAAAATTTCTCTTTAACGAGATGAATGAATAGCTAGTTAAATGAAAAAAAAATTATGATTACACGAGATGAATGAACAACAATTTTAGTTTTACTTATTACTCTAGAGGGATGATGAACAACAAACACTATATATATTTTTACCTTAAAGACCAAGCTTCCAACCTCCGCGCGACAAGACCTTCTATTGGCGTTTAACTCGTGAGGAGACCTTCCAAGCTCCTTCTACTACTTTTTTTTTTTCCTTTTACCCAATTTCTTATGTGGGTTCAAAATGAAAACCCTAATTTTTTTTTCCTTCTACCCACCTCCTCTTGCCGCCTCCTAATCGAAATCCTCAATTTCTTTTTTTTTTTTTTTCTGCCGAACTCCTTTTGGCCAACTCTTACCGCGTTCAAACCAAACACTTGAAATTTTTTTTTTCTTCTACCCAGCTCCTCAAGCTGAACGGTCACTATTCAAATGTATTTCACCCAACAAAAACCCCAAATTTAACAACAACAGCAGAATAACATCACAATTACTTGACAAATTGGGGGAGAGAGTGATAGATTTACCATACCTTTATGGGGATAGTCAAAGCACACCCATGACACACTGAAAGTTGGACATCTCGAGCTACATATCATCTACATTGCATGGAGAACCCAAAAAATAAAAACCGAAGAGGAAGAGATGTTTAGACACACCTTTTACAAGCTACAAATCTAGCTGAACGAGAGAGCCACTTTGTGGAAATTGCTCCTTCAAATTCTAGGTAAATAGGCTGCCGAAGGTGTTTTGGGTCTGTGTTTTCCTAGGAAACGAGGCTCGATTTGGGACGATGCGGGGAAAAAAGACAAGGAGGGAAAATGCCAAGGGAAAGTACAGGGGGCCAAAATTTAGCTAACATGTGGCAATTACTTTCTCGTAAATAAGCAATTGCGATGAAAATGGCAGATGCAGCAATCGCATCCTCACATATACTATTTGCGAGAATTATGTTCCCGGAAAAAGCATTCCCTTTTTTGGCAATTAACTTCTCACAATAACTATATATTATTTGCAAGAATTATTTTCTCAAAAAAACATATTTTCCTTTTTGGAAATTTACTTCTCACAATATAATTCCTTGCTTTTGCTCGTTTCTATTGTAGTGTCCCCTTCTCGTCACTATAATGGCAGCTCAACTAAGTGATAGGAATCAAAATCTTACAAGACCTATCATTAGGGCAAGAGCCAAAGGATTTCAAATCTTGGCGATTTAGGTCTTCTTAGAATAAACTAATCCTAGAATTATTTATATATTAACCTCTTTTCTATTACTTATGTATTGTGTATTCCAGTAGACACACTTATCAGGCTTTACAGGGCGATAGACAAACTCACTACGACTCAGCTTGTAGGTTATCTATGGACCAACTTAAACCAAAGATGAGCTAGATCGATGAATTGATTTGAAGAATCGACTTGAGAAGACTATTTTTGTATTTTCTTATTTTTCTTTGAACCATTTATTTTGTAAGCTTTTGGGACATTTTATTTGGTTGTATTTGGAGATTTAGGATCGGCCACCCTTTAGTGGCATAGATGTAATTTTTTGGACATTTCAACCCCAATTGGAGCAAGTATAAATACTTGCTAACTAGGGTTTTTAAGGGACTTTTTGAACATTTGAGAAATCTAAAAATTGTTGCTGTGGGAGCCTCCTCTTCACGCCATCTACTCTTATCAATTTCACTTGTGAAATTATGCGAGTTGGCTTAGCAAATCTTGTGAGTAATATCAAGATTTTACTAAGTTTCTTCTTGTTATTACTAGTGTATAATATCTAGTGATAATAGGTTGATCTTTGTTTGTCTATTCACGCCTAAATTAGGGTTGATATATTATTTGGTTTTCATGTCAATTGTAAGGATTGGAATTGAATTGTTCCATTGAATTTGATTGGTATTGGAATCCACTTATTTTACCTCTAATTTAGTTCACGTCATTTAGGGTTGTGGATCCTTGATTTCATGCCATTTGGGGATTTTATTTACAACTTGTTCATGCCAATTTCATTGTAATAGAATCAATTGTATGTGTGTTATATTTGATTGGTATTACGATCCCTTGAACACATTATTTTTTGATCTTCTAAGCTTACTTATCCCTACAATTAGGGCTCATAATACACTTGTTGTCACTCCACTTTTAGGATTGGTTGAAGTTGCTCTTCAATTGGGTTCATGTGCTTAGATTTAATCAATTTAGGCACATCATAATTTGGTATCAGAGTACAAGTTAAGAGAAGGGATTAATGTTGGTTGATTTTGTGATCTTCATTGTCAAATAAGGGTCTTCATTTCTTTTGGTAAAAAATAGTATGTTTGTTGAGGATTGAGTTGCGTAATTATCTTGTTGAGAAGTTGAAATCGTTGTTTGTTGAAGTGGAATTGGAGGTCTTGTTGTAGCTCATTTGTTGTTGAGATCACCGTGAGTGAAGGGTGTGTGTGTGTGTGGCATTATGTGTGTGTTGATTGAAGGAGTTGCAACGTGGTGTCCTTGAGCTTACTGTGAGGAAGAGTAGTGTTTCTTTGTGATCACTTGGAAAAAGTGGAAATTTGAAAATAAAGAAGAGCAAATGGAATGTTGATGATTTCGGAATTGTGGTTTGAATTTTGAAAACAAAGAAGTGTGAATGGAGTGTTGATGATTTCGAAATTATGGTTATCTTTTACCATTTCCAGACTTAAAGAGTATGGAGAAAAGGAAATTATTTCAAATTTAAACACCATCTTTAAGTTGAAGAAGTTATTGTGTGATAGTTGAGTAAATGACTATTTGAATTTAAATTTGCTTTTTACTATTTGTAGAACAGGTTGCATTTAAAGTGGAATTTGAATTTGTTGCTACCTTGTTTGTAAGTGGCAATGTGAAGTGAGTGGCCAATTGGAGTTGTATTGTGAAGGAGTGTTGCAACGTGAAGTGTGTGTGTGTTAAGGTGAAGGTGTTGCACGTGAAGTAAAGTTGTGGTGAAGTTAGTGCACCATAAGTGAATTGTTGATCGTGTGTGTATATGTGGCGGTGTGAATGTGTAGTGAGGGAATTGCCACTTGTGAATTTGTACATTTGTGTGTAGTGTAAGGTGATGCACATTGTGGTTAATTGTAGTGTGAAACCATGGCAAGAAAAGGAAGGTTTTAGTAGTAGAATTTGACTTCAAAAACAAACATTAAAGTGTGAAAGTAATTGAACTCATTACTTAAACACTTGTTGGTTGAATTTAATTTCTTAACTACTTGGAAGTATTTATTTGTGCTTCAATTATTTTACTTTACTTAAAGTGACAATAAGTATTTCTTGTATTGGTTGTGTGTGCACCATAGGTGTGTAAGGGTATGTTGTTGTGGTGCGTGTAGTGAAGTGTTTTGTTAACTTGTTGAAGTTAGTTAGCAACCATGTCAAATGATGTGTATACTTCTACTAATTGGTACATCAAGGATTCATTTCTTCTCCAACCATTGATGATGGATAATGAGAAAATTTGTTCCATACTTCTTGTACGGTATAAGGAAACTTGTGCATAATTATTGTTGACGGTGGTAATTGTACTAATGTTATAGTTGCATCATTAGTATCGAAATTGAAACTTGTAACTACCCCACATCCTAAACCCTACACATTACATTGGTTAAATGATCAAAAGAGTCTTTATGTGACCCGAAAGGCTAGGGTACCCTTCAGAATAGGGGATAGGTACTGTGATGAGCTTGAATGTGATATCCTTCCTATGTATACATCCTATATAATGCTTGGCAGGCCATGGTTATATGATAGGAGGGTTGATATGAAATTGGTTTTCTCTGATACCAAACTGATACGAACCACACCAACGTGTGACAAAACCCAATACCAATACGTTCGAAATTTGCTACCCAAGATGCCAAACACACTCAAGTGGAAACCGAGACCCGTTGTCTATAAGCGAGATAAGAACCTTGGTATAATATGAAGATGCCACAATCGGGATGAAAGACCGATTAATAAGTCGGGATGAACGCCACAGAATAAAAATCCGATAAGTTCTAGATTAGTTCTTTAAAGAACTAAGAGAGGAATTCTCTTAAAAGTGTTTTTTCCAAACTTTAATGTTGTATGTTCTACATTCTATCTATTTTAAACCTTAGGAGCTTTATAGTAGGGTTTACAATTCATAACAATAAAGGCCTAAAACGACATAACATCATTAAGTTGCGTAAAAATAACAAAACAAGGACGTAAAGGCCGGCGGCCTTGGAGCCGGCGTAAGCATATACACGATCGGTGTTGGAGATGTACACGACCGTGTACTTCTAGTCGTGTATCTTTCTGTGGAAATCTTGACAATGTACACGACCGTGTACTTCTAGTCGTGTATCTTTCTGTGGAAATCTTGACAATGTACACGACCGTGTACTTCTAGTCGTGTATCTTTCTATGGAAATCTTGACAACATACACGACCGTGTACTTCTAGTCGTGTATCTTTCTGTGGAAATTCTTGACACCATACACGGTTGTGCCTTTGAACCGTGTATACGGCCGTGTATGATTCTGTGTAACCTCCAGACTCTTACATGGCCGTGCTTTGTAAAGACATGCCCTCTTCAACCCGTATCCGTTATGACTTGTATAAGAGCAAGGGCATTCCCATGGTTGTTCCAATCCTTTCCAACTTCATGATTGCTCCAATCCTTTCCGACTTCATGGACATCCTTTATCAACCCGTTAAGTGCTTCCTTTAATCGTTTCGCTCGAGTTCTTGTGATCGGTCCAGGTGGCACTTCAAGAGGATCCACGTTCCATCTTCTGGCTTGGCTCCCATCATGGTTCTCATCATTCCCCTCCTCTTGAAAAGGATTTGTCCTTAAATCATCGCCTGCATCAAAAGGACTCAAATTAGTAACATTAAATGTAGCACTTACTTGATACTCACTAGGTAAATCTATCTTGTATGCATTATCATTGATGCGCTCAAGAATTTGAAATGGTCCATCGCCTCTAGGAAGTAGTTTAGATCGACGCTGCACAGGAAACTGCTCTTTGCGCATGTGAACCCAAACCCAGTCTCCAGGTTCAAAGACAACTTGTCGACGACCCTTGTTGGCTTGTTTCACATACTGCTATGTTCTTCGCTCAATGTTTAGCCTTGCCTTCTCATGGATCTATTTAACAAATTCTGCTTTCTTCTTGCCATCTAGATTAACATACTCAGAAATAGGCAAAGGTGATAAATCCAAAGGAGTTAGTGGATTAAAACCATACACAATTTCAAAAGGAGTAAACTTAGTAGCAGAATGTACTGTATGGTTATAGGCAAATTCAACATGCGGCAAACAACCTTCCCAACTTTTAATATTCTTTTTAATGACAGCCCTCAACAAAGTAGAAAAAGTTCGATTTACTACCTCAGTTTGACCATCAGTCTGTGGATGACAAGTAGTAGAAAACAATAACTTAGTTCCTAACTTAGCCCACAAGGTCTTCTAGAAGTAGCTCAAGAACTTAGCATCTCTATCCGATACGATTATTCTAAGCATACCATGCAATCTCACAACTTCCCTAAAGAACAAATTAGCAATATTGCAAGCATCATCTGTTTTGTGACAAGGAATGAAATGTGCCATCTTAGAAAATCTATCCACAACTACAAAAATAGAATCTCGACCATGTCTAGACCTGGGTAATCTTAACACAAAATCCATAGAAATATCTACCCAAGGCTCATGAGGAATGGGAAGTGGGGTATAAAGCCTTTGAGGTTGGACTCTAGATTTTGCTTGCTTACACGTGATACATCGCTCACAAATCCTCTCAACATCTCATTTCATGTAAGGCCAATAGAAGTGTTCTTGCAATACCCTTAAGGTTTTAGCTACTCCAAAATGTCCCATTAAACCTCCTCCATGAGATTCCCTCACTAGTAGTTCTCTTAAGGAATAATTTAGAATGCATAGTTTCCTCTCCCTAAACAAGAATCCTTCATGTTTATAAAATTTACCATGACCACTCTTCTCACAATGCACATACTCTTCATAAAAATCTCGATCAGCAGCATACAATTCCTTAATGTGCTCAAAACCAAGCAGTCTAAAACTAAGAGTAGAGATAAGAGCATACCTTCTAGAAAGTGCATCAGCAACGACATTCTCTTTACCTTGTTTGTAGTGGATGACATAGGGAAATGTTTCGATGAACTCCACCCAATGAGCATGCCTTTTGTTTAGCTTATGTTGTCCCTTCAAGTACTTCAAGGATTCATGGTCAATGTGGATCACAAACTCTTTTGGCCAAAGATAGTGTTGCCAAGTCTCTAGTGCTCGAACCAAGGCATATAACTCCTTGTCATAAGTAGGGTAGTTTAAGGTTGCCCCACTTAGCTTCTCGCTAAAGAATGCAATTGGTCTTCTCTCTTGCATGAGCACTACTCCAATACCTAATCCTGAAGCATCACACTCAATTTCAAACGTTTTACTAAAATTAGGTAAAGCAAGTAATGGCGCCTGAGTTAGCTTATTTTTAAGCGTCTGAAAGGCCTTCTCTTGTTGCTCTCCCCATCTGAACCCTACGTTCTTCTTAAGTACCTCAGTAAGTGGTGCTGCAATGGTGCTGAAATCGTTCACAAATATCCTGTAAAAACTCGTTAGTCCATGGAAACTCCGCACATTACTTACATTAGTTGGACTAGGCCATTCTTGGATTGCACGAATCTTTTCTTCATCAACCTGTATCCCCTATGCACTAACAACAAAACCAAGAAACACAAGTTTGTCTGTGCAAAAAGTGCACTTCTTGAGGTTAGCATATAATTGCTCCTTTCGAAGCACTTCTAAAACATCCCTCAAGTGAGATATATGGTCCTCTAAACTCTTGCTGTAAATGAGAATATCATCAAAATAGACAACCACAAGTTTGCCAATAAAAGTCCTCAAAACATGGTTCATAAGTCTCATAAAAGAACTAGGTGCGTTAGTTAAACTGAAAGGCATTACTAACCACTCATACAATCCATATTTTGTCTTAAATGCAGTTTTCCATTCATCACCTTCTTTCATTCTAATTTGGTGATATCCGCTTTTCAGATCAATTTTGGAAAAGACACTAGACCCATGTAACTCATCTAACATGTCATCTAAGCGAGGAATGGGATGACGATACTTTACCGTGATGTTGTTGATGGCGCGGCAGTCAACATACATTTTCCATGACCCATCCTTCTTAGGCACCAAAATTATAGGCACTGCACATGGACTCATGTTTTCTCTCACGTACCCTTTCTCCATTAATTCATCAACCCGCCTTTGGAGTTCCTTTGTCTCCTCTGGATACTCCTATAAGCTGGTTTGTTTGGAATCGATGCTCCGGGTACAAGGTCAATATGGTGCTCAATACTACGAATAGGTGGTAAAACCTTTGGAATCTCCTCAGGGAAGACATCTTCAAAGTCCTGCACAATAGACATAACCACACTAGGCAAAGAGTTAAATAGTTCGTTAGTATTCAAACAAGTTTCTTTAAAAACCAGCAACAACATAGGTTGCTTCATCACTAACACTCTCCTCACTACACTTGCTCTTGCCACACAATTCTCCTTTTGCAAGGCTGCACTCTCCTTTTCACTCACCACCAAAGTTGATCCCTCTTCAACTTGGTCTCTCACACTCTTTCCAGCCTTCCTCTCTTTTTCCTTTTGATATCGACTTTTGTGTTCCTTTTCTTTCTCGCTGTCTTTTGCTCTCTCACACTCCCTCTGTTTTTCACTCACCTTATATTTTGCAAAAGACTGTTGTAGCTGCAACTGATCCTCATACACCTGTTTAGGTGTTAAAGGTTTAAGATTAAAGCTTTTCCCTTGGTGAACAAGCATATACTTGTTAGAAAAACCATCATGAACAACCTTCCTATCAAATTGCCATAGCCTCCCCAACAACACATGACACGCTTGCATCGGCACTACATCACATAACACCTCATCCTCATACCTACCGATGCGAAAAGCAATCAAGGCTTGCTTACTCACCTCAGTCTCGCCACTATCATTCAACCACTGCAATTTATATGGACTAGGGTGTTTAGTAGTCTTGAGTCCTAGCCTCTCGACAATAAAATTACTCACCACATTAGTGCAACTTCCTCCATCAATGATCAAACTGCAAATATGATCACTTAGATAACATCTAGTATGAAAGATATTCTCTCGTTGCACCTCCTCTTCTTGCTTCACCTGCACATTCAAAGCTCTCTTCACTACTGCCACTAACCTCCCTATTGCAGGCTCCTCATCATCACTAATGTCCTCTAATGGAGGCATATCATCCTCTTCACTATCCCCCTTAGTCTCATACTCACCATCATCATGCAGAATCATAACATGCCTATTCGGACATTGACTAGCAATATGGCCTCTACCTTGGCATTTAAAACATCTAATGTCATGATTTCTAGGAGTGAAAGAGTCAGGTTTACCTTGATCACCAGGAGTAGAACCCGCTTACCTCTACTCTCCTTTTGGTTTGGTGGATAAAGGCTTTTCTTTCTTCTTCCATTGTTTAGTCTTCCAAGCGGATGAACCAGCACCCTGTTGAAACCTTGTAGTACTACTACCTTTCCTCTTGTGTTGGTTGTCAACCTTTATAGCCATATGAACCGTATCTTCCAATTCTACATAATGCTGCAATTCCATGACCTTTTGAATTTCTCTATTCAATCCAGCAAGAAACCTAGCCATGGTAGCCTCTCCATCCTCCTCTACATTCGCCCTAATCATAGTAACTTCCATCTCCTTGAAATACTCATTCACACTTCGGCTTCCCTGCCTAAGAGTTTGCAATTTGTTGTGTAATTCACAACAGTAATACACAAGCTCAAACCACTTCTTCATCACCCTCTTCATCTCTTCCCACGACTCAATAGGTGGTTCGCCATTCCTTCTTCGATTCAACATTAGTTGATCCCACCACACTATGGCATAATCCGAAAATTTAATGGCAGCAAGTTTCACTTTCTTTCTCCCACTATAGTTGTGACAATCAAACACCATCTCTACCTTCTTCTCCCACTCTAAGTACGCCTCGAGATCATTCTTCCCTTGGAAAGGAGGAATCTCCATCTTTATACTACTCAGTTGATTATCCTCTCTATTCCTATCTCCTTTATCTTCCCAATCCTTAGTTTCTCTATTCCTACCACTATAACCTCTATAACTCCCGACAGAAGGTTCATCAAATTCATCATCTGACATTTCATCTCCACCCCTTTGTACTCTCCTAGAACAACTCTCCCTCTTACGCCTTGGAGGACGTTTTTAGATTGCTCTAGTATTTGTTCCACCGTCTCATGAATTTGTTCCATGCCCTCTTGAAACATTCTCTTCATCTCACCCCTCAACGCCTCAATCACTAACCTAGCATCAAACCTTCCCCTCTCACCTTCAGGAGAATGTTGCCTCGACATAGTTCCTGCAGAAAAGATTAGTACTAACACAAATATATATAATTAAGCCTCACGATACACTCCCTTACGTGTTTCGCTCAAAGGATGATGTCATATAGTCACTCGTGTATTCTCACAAGCAATGATGATATCAACTCACCAATTCCTGTTCTCAATTCTCTTGGAACTAATCCAAACTACACCAATTCCCTTCCATAGAATTCAAAACAACTCTAGGGCTCGAAATTTTTCCTCTTTTTCTTTCAGATTTTTTTTTGTCACCTTTGTTTGTTGCTCTTGATCACGTTTTCCTTTTTTTTTGTCGTGATTTTTCCTTTTTTTTTTTGTAACAAAGTTGAAAAGAAGGCACTATACTTTCAATAGATAATTAACACTATGAAATTGAGTACGAACAATTGATATGAACGAATGGAGTTAGGGTTTTGATGTTACCTTCCTCAAACCGAACTGATGGTTTAACAAACCTAGGCTCTGATACCAAATTGATACGAACTATGCCAACGTGTGATGAAACCTAATACCAATACATTCGGAATTTGCTACCCAAGATGCCAAACACACTCAAGTGGAAACCGTGACCCGTTGTTTATAAGCGAGACAAGAACCTTGGTATAATATGAAGACGCCACAATCGGGATGAAAGACCAATTGATAAGTCGGGATGAACGCCACAGAATAAAAATCCGATAAGTTCTAAATTAGTTCTTTAAAGAACCAAGAGAGGAATTCTCTCAAAAGTATTTTTTCAAACTTTAATGTTGTATGTTCTATATTCTATCTATTCTAAACCCTAGGAGCTTTATAGTTGGGTTTACAATTCGTAACAATAAAGGTCCAAAACAACATAACATCATTAAGTTGTGTAAAAATAACAAAACAGGGATGTAAAGGCCGGTGGCGTTGAAATGAAGGCTGACGGCCTTGGAGCTGGCATAAGCATATACACAATCGGCGTTGGAGATGTACACGACCGTGTACTTCTAGTCGTGTATCTTTCTGTGGAAACCTTAACAATGTACACGTCCGTGTATCCTTCTGTGGAAATTCTTGACACCATACACGGCTGTGCCTTTGAACCATATATACGACCGTGTATGATTCTGTGAAACCTCCAGACTCCTACACGGCCGTGCCTTGTAAAGACACGCCCTCTTCAACCCGTATCCGTTATGACTTGTACAAGAGCAAGGGCATTCCCATAGTTGTTCCAATCCTTTCCAACTTCATGATTGCTCCAATCCTTTCCGACTTCATGGACATCCTTTATCAACCCGTTAAGTGCTTCCTTTAATCGTTTTGCTCGAGTTCTTGTGATCGGTCCAGGTGGCACTTCAAGAGGATCCACGTTCCATCTTCTGGCTTGGCTCCCATCATGGTTCTCATCAAGGGTCTTACATGATGGCTTCAAGAATACATATGTATTCTAGCAAGAGGGTAAATGCATCATTCTAAATCTGATGTCACCTTCAAAGGTCCAAAAGGTTCAGCAACAAATCCATAGACTATCAGAGATTCCTGATAATCATAACCACATGAACTAACCTTTAGAGGACCAAATTATGCAGAAGTAGACATGCCAACCTTCAAAGGTTCCTGAGGATCCTAGTTACATGAGCCAACATACAAATGACAACACTTGCTAGACACAAATATGCCAACCATCAAAGGTTCCTAAGGGTCATGGTCAAATAAGCCAACCATCAGAGGAAAAAACTGTTTAGAGGCAGTTGTGTCCACCTTCAGAGGTTCCAGAGGTTCATGAGTAGTTGGGCAAACCATTAGAGGGCCAAGAGGGTCAAAGACATACAGGTGAATTAGAAAAGGAGGCAACAATATCAGTGGAACGGGTTAAGACAGGAGAGATCTTAGTAGATAATGGACCATTACATGTGTTGCATATGAGATATATCCTAAAAATGGAGGAGAGAAATCAATTACCCCTTGTAGTATTTCAGATATTAGGATTCTGCAGTGATACTTCTTCAGATAACTAGCTAGGAGGATACAAAGTCTCTACTGCATTTGATCTGTCAGATTTGAGGACAAATCTTTTTTAGGCCCGAGGAGATTATAGGAATCAAAATCCTACAAGACCTATCGTTAGGGCAAGAGCCAAAGGATTTCAAATCTTGGCGATGAGGGTCTTCTTGGAACAAACTGATCCCAAAATTATTTATATACTAACCTCTTTTCTATTACTTATGTATTGTGTATTCCAATAGGCACACTTATCGGGCTTTACAAGGCAGTGGGCAAACTCACTAAGGTGCAGCTTGTAGGTTATCCATAGATCGACTTAAACTGAAGATGAGCTAGACCGATGAATTGATTTGAAGAATCGACTTGAGAAGACTATTTTTGTATTTTGTTATTTTTCTTTGAACCATTTATTTTGTAAGCTTTTGGGACATTTTATTTAGTTGTATTTGGAGATTTAGGACTGGCCACCCTTTAGTGGCATAGATGTAAATTTTTGGACATTTCAATCCTAATTGGAGCAAGTATAAATAATTTCTAACTAGGGTTTTTGAGGGACTTTTTGAACATTTGAGAAATCTGAAAATTGTTGTTGTGGGAGCCTCCTCTTCACGCTATCTACTCTTATCAATTTCACTTATGACACTATGGCAAGTTGGCTTAGCAAATCTTGTGAGTAATATCTAGTGATAATAGGTTGATCTTTATTTGTCTATTTACGCCTAAATTAGGGTTCATATATTGCTTGGTTTTCATGTCAATTGTAAGGATTGGAATTGAATTGTTCCATTGAATTTGATTGGTATTAGAATCCACTTATTGTACCTCTAATTTGGTTCATGTTATTTGGGGTTGTGAATCCTTGATTTCATGCCATTTGGGAATTTTATGTACAACTTGTTCATGCCAATTTCATTATAATAGAATCAATTGTATGTGTGTTATATTTGATTGGTATTACAATCCCTTGAACACATCATCTTTTGATCATTTGAGCTTACTTGTTCCTACAATTAGGGCTCATAATACACTTGTTGTCATGCCACTTTTAGGATTGGTTAAAGTTGTTCTTCAATTGGGTTTATGTGCTTGGATTTAATCAATTTAGGCACATCACCAAGTAATGCATCCTTTAATGAAAATAATATAATTTTATTAATAGTTGCAATATTTGCATAATTTAATGGAAAATAATACAATTGTTGCATTCATGTTGTGAACTCTTTATTTTGTGAAACAATAACACTTTTTAAAGTATATATCATTTCAATAAAAACCATTAAGAATTTCATAAAATTTTACTATATTATATTTTTTATATAGTTAAATAAAATATTATCCCTATGTATAATATTTTATGGATATATGTTGTAAGCATGTCAATTATGATAATATTCCAAGTAAATCTATAATTTTTACCAATAAATATGTAATAAATCAATCATTGCTTATAACAAATGTGTTTGCCTAGTTTTATATATTTTATACATTGCTTCATCTTCTTCTTTTTTCCTCTCTTTTAAAAAAGCTCTAGAAAAAAATTGAGGGGAAAAGGGAATAAGGACAGTAGTCAATCATGTTCCTAAAGTATGAAAAACTTTACTTATCCTTTATACAACTACTATTATCTTGCAAAATCTTGGATCTAGAGAAGTTGCTTGATCTTAATGTCTACTCTCTACTCTACAACCAAAAAGTCAACATAGGTGTGGGCTAGGCTATTAATATTATCATTAGCAACAAAGGAACTATTGCTTAAAAGTTGGAATAAGTATCTAACCCCATAAGAAATAAAATTGGGGCTTTTGTGGCACTAGGTAGACAACTATGGAACAACTAAATACGTACAAGATTCGTTTAGTGGACTAAGGGGATAGGCTATTAATTCCATCAACAAAAGGATTGCTTTTTTTAAATCTTAACCATTGAGTATGTATATAAGTCTTGTGTATTATTAATGGGCTTCGTCTTTCATCCATAATGATATTAATTTTTTATTTCCTTGAAATGTGGTGAAGTTAAGGTGAATGGCTTCATCATGTGAAGACTAGCTCCAAAGAAGAAAATTTCCTTAAGCTTTTGTAGGGGGAGTCATTATTGGTGATCAATCACATGAGATGCATGTATAGGTTAATCTTGAAGATTACTTTATCTGATAACATGTGTATGAATGTGATATAAAGAAGCATGGGAAAAGGAATAGGCAAACTTGATGTCTTGTATGTGTGTGTGCAACAATTGATTCAATTTTGTGTTCATTAATGTTCTTGATTCGTTCTTCACAAAGTAGTTGGTCTAATCTCCCATGGATGTATTTCGACAAAACTTCTACATTCGTCTTAAATCTTTTAAATTGCAAAATGTGGTGAAAGTGAGAGCTTTAGCCCCCTATTTATAGATTTTTGAGGTTAATTTTGACTATCGATTGGCTTTGAGATGGACGACTAAGATTATGTTATTAATAATCCAGTGATTAAAATTCATTCTTTCTTTTCCTAAAAATGAGCTTTCCTAAAGGTAGGTTTGGACTCAGAATTGCACAAGCCCAAAAGCTTATAACATTAAAAGAAAAAAAAATGGTTTAGCAATTCCTATTTTAAGCCTACCAAGCTAGATCTCCCTAAAATATCCTTGATTGGCTGGTCTCTTAAACCCTATCACTAGCCCATTAAACCAACCTATAGCATTAAATTGTCAAAAAACATGATTATTAAAATAACCCTCTATAGCTTCTAAATTACATGTATCTCGATCCATTACATGCCTACCACTCTTGTAACCTTAAATAGGAAAATTGGTTCTACTATCTCATTTTTCATTTCTCTTGCTCCCACCATTGCAAGTCCATCTTGTAGCTACCATTGCATCCTTAAGTTGTCTTTTTTTTATGTTATTTTTGCATCTAAACAATTTACAAACTAGTTCATCTATACTCACTAAATTTGTTAAACAACTATAGTGGTTATACTCTTTAGTCTACAATTAAGTCCAAAAGAATTGAATAACAATCTCAAATTCTCTAAGCCATAGTTAAAATATGAGAAAGTGATTTTAGGTTTTTTTTTTCACAAGTTAAGAAGAGATTTCTGTAAACAGAAAGTAAATTTATTACTCAAAATGTGTGAAGCACTTAATAAATAGGCAACGATTAAAAGGTATCCCTACAATTTGATTGGTTCCTTTTCATTCAAATTCAAGCCAATCATTACATGTCTTTGATGTTTAAATAACCTTTCAAAGTTTATTAGACACCAATCATACTTATAAAAGTGTTTATTCATTCAAACAAATAGATCTAATCTCTTGGTTTTAGCAAATGGATGCAACTTTCTAAAAAACACATTTTTACCATGTTTAAAATACAAAATAAGTTTGGTACTGAACAAATCTCAAGATTTTTACCTCTTAGATTTAGAGGTAAAAAAATTGTAGGATTAGACAAAATAAAATTTCTTAACTAAAACCTATAAACTAACATATCATTTCAAACACCACCTCACCACTACTATTACCAACACCACCGTTACCTCACCATCACTACCTTACCCTTATTACCACCATCGCCACCACTACTATCATTCTTCCACTATCACCATATCTATACCACTTTCACCACTATTATTACCAACTCAAAAACCTTATATACCACCTTTACTACCATTATATCACATTACATTATCGTCACTACAACTGCAACTTCACTACCACCTCCATCATTTTTGCCTTGTTATAGTAACTATGCTACTAGCACCTCAATCGTAGGAAACCATTATCGCCAATGTCACCCTCATACAACCATTAACCCATCACTATAATTGCTATTACTAATGAATCAAAGCATGCAACTATCACCACAATGGTGATACGTATGGCAAGGATAGTGCTGGTGGTATTATGACAGTAATGGTGGTGGTGGTGCACTTACAGAGATGGTAGGGGCAATAATGGTAAAATGATAATGAAATGAGAAAATGTAGTTAAATAGATTACAATCACATAAATAATATAAATATCAAAACTATTATTCTAGTGTAATTTTTCTACAAAACAAACAACGTACAATATAAAGAATTTTCTTATGTTTTATTTAGTGTACCCAACATAGTACAAAACCTACACTACACAATTTACCTTGTCCAACCAATATTATTCTCCTTGTCTTATACTATACTAAAAGTCAAACGATATATTTATGTAAAAATGATTTTTTTAATGAAGTCGGTTATATAAATGTAGTGAATGAATGAAATTTTAAATGTTTTTACTTTATTAAATCCATTAGCATGACTACAAGCCTATATGAGTGAGCTAAGCACGAAGTTATGAGCCCTGTTAATTTCATTATGTTAAATCCCTCTTTTTAGTTAAATTTAGTAGAATTAATTAACCCCCCTTTTATCATTTGGTCAAATAAATTAGTAATACTAATTTTCCCCATTCCTCATAAGATCAATACTTAGGTTTCATTAAAAAAAGAAAAAAACAAAACCTTTATTACTATAACGTGTGGTTGCTTAGACATTGTTAATAGTCTATAAGCTTGAAAGAACTAAATTAAGTGATAGGGAACTAAGGAGTTTCGTGCATTGTGCTCATAATTCAAGGACCTACCATATGTGTGTATATATAGTGTTAGATTCCAAATCTAAAGTATGGTTATATACATACATACATATATATAATGAGAATAAATTCAATGGTGATCTAACGACCCTATCCTAAAAGATCCTCTATAGTTTTAAGAGTTAGATGATAGGAATTCTAACAAGGAGCAAGTGGTAATACTTTTTATAAAATGTAGAAGATGCTTAAGAGCTAGAAAATTTAAGGATATATGTCTTGGTTTCATTGATTCTCAAGCTTTAAGCTTTTTTATAGAGAGCAATAAATTTCTATAATATACAAAATTTCTAGTGTTTGTGATCAAAAGTAATTCAACAATGCATAGTAAATCAACAACTCTAGAGATTTAGCATTTTGGAAAGAGGCATTAAATAATGAGATAGACTCTATACTAATAAACAATATGTGGCTTCTAGTGAATTTGCCTCAAGGATCTAAGACAACGGGTTCTAAATGGGTATTTGAGTGGACATATTACTAGGATGGTAGTTTACAAACCTTCAAATCAATATTATTTACAAAAAGTTTATATAACCAAAGGGATTGACTATTTCGATATGTATGGTCCCATTGCCAAGATATACATGCATTAAATGACTATTAAATTAACCTTATTGAATGAAGAACTTGATAAAGAGGTAAATATTAAACAACTAGAAGGATTGTCATTGTGCAAATGATACACATAAAGTACTACTTTAGAAATGAAAGTGTATTTTATAGTAGAAAGTTCATCAAGTCATATATGTAGTAACAAAGACCAAATCATTCCTATATAGATTGGACTAGCTCCCACTGTATTACTCTTAATTAAATCTAGGCAAACAAAATTTACTCAATTATAAAATCCAAAGCTATTTATAATCAATTTAAGATATGTGAATACTAATACCTAAATGATAAAATCATTGAACCACTAAATTGGAATTTCTTGTTGATGTTAGCAATCATAATATTAAAATATAGCCCATTTGATTATTGGATTCTTGATTGGTTTAGATTATTTCCTTTTACTTTTTTTTTGAGTTATCAAAGTATTATAACAGTACAATCACCTCCTCTTAAAGCATGAATTAGCTTTATGAATAAACTAAGTCCTTTTATTCCTAGGCAAGATTATTTAATTAATTAATCATTTTATGTTCCAAACACCAATCCAATTATAGTGCATGTCCCTATATTTTACTTGTAATCCAATATTAGTTTTGTCATGGAGCTGATTAAATTAATTTTATAGTTTTTATATTTTAACACAATCTACTATGCTAAGATTTTTTTTATGGTTAAATCACCTACAAAAGAGGAAAAAGTAGGCAATGGGGGTATCGGAGATTACTCCGACATGGTCACTCTAATGCTTAAGTCAGCACAAGGTTTGTAAAATGAAGTGTGTAAAGAGTGTTCGAGAGTCAAGATTAAAGACCCTCTTAACCCCTATTTATAAGGGTTAAGACTGGTCTTGATTTGGAAAGTACATTCACGTGGAAGATTCTTTCCATATTTTGTGGACGGCATATCTTTAACTGATTCATTTCCTTATCCATTTCAAGCATTTCATCTTTATCTAGTTTTAAGATTTCTATGGCTTATCTAAACTTAAGATCGGAGCATACTAGTTAAACCTTAATGCTTATGTGTTGTAGCGATCTATAGAAGGTCAATTTGAGCTCAAAGAGCTCAAATAAGGACTTTTATTAGTTGGATTGAGCCTTAGGAGCCCATATCCAACAAGCTCTATCAACGCTTACGCCCACCCAACTCTCTTTAGTGATAAATCCATAAAGAGAGTTACAGTTGTATGGACACCTAAGATCACTATAAGTTGGCATGCTTCAAGAGCAACCTACGATGGTTAGAATGTACAAGCTCTTCATGGTCATTTGATCTCCTTATACTACTAGGCATAGTTGAATTTTAAATATTGCAAAGTGGCCAAGTAGGCAAGTGAACCAAGCTAGGTTTTACCCTTACTAGATGATATTGAGAATGTATGTTTTTCTATAGAGATGTAAGCTATTAGCTTGAGGATGATGCTAAGTGGATGGTGCATTAAGAATTATTATGTTTGTTTATACCGATCTAAGCTATAACTATCATGCCCTAATGGGCCCTTTAGATGTTACTATTTGCCACACTATACGGAAACTTGAGAATAACCTCTCTATTATTTGAGGATTTACCTTACAGCATACAAGGTATATTCACATCCAAATTCCCAAATAAGGTTTAACATTTTCAAGAAAATATAAAGTCAGATAATTAATCATAATAAGCAACATGACAATACCAAATATCCAAGAGTTAATAATATTGTCTAGTGGATAATAACTCAAGTAATCTAAGTCTCTACTAACATATTAATACAACTAAAACATAAAGTCAAGTTCATATAAAGATAAATATAGAGGTGGTCTCTCCATTCCTCCCTAATCCTCCACACATCCTTTAGTGTCCTATACCAACCTCTAGCATTTGTCTGCTAGGCTCTAGCTAAATTGGCTCCTACAACAAGGAAACACTATGGGGGTGTAAGCTATGATAGCTTAGTGAGATAGACCTTCCTACTAAACTGACAAGCAATTAGCAAACAAGTTATTTAAACAAATATATGCAATGTATGATCAATCATATGAATGCAACAATATATATGGTCTACTGGATACTGCATACAACATAGATTTATCGCGCTCCATTGCTTAGGTTAGGAATTCATGAACTACACATCAGCTCCAAGCTCTAGTGACCCCAGGCTCTCTTTTAAGACCATTCACAAAAGTCTGTATATATGTAAACTATATTTAAGTAAGCTTAAAAATATATATACTTGTACCTCGAGCTTCTCTTTTAAGTAAGCAGGCTTAATCACCATTGAGTGATGAATCCCTAGACTAGGTCTCAATCAAAAGCGGCATTTCTCAGTTCTAAGTAGTTCCCAAAGGTCGAGACAAGATTTACACATGAAGTACACCTCCATGTGGCCTTTTTGTACCACCACATGATGCCAACGACCTTCTTACATGCAAAAGTATGTGATGCATAATTCATTTTATTAAGGTCAGATAGCATTAGGTTTAGTTATTTTGGTGACCAACCAACTCATCACAGACATTCGCATTTTCTTTAATCTAAATGTAAGGGAAAATAGTAAGTAATTAGCCAAATATAATTAAGATGGTCTAGCAATCACATCAAATAAACACAATAGATCTCCCTATTTCCCCACACATAAATCTAATTTCATACATCACAATTACATACATGTGTACTAAATTACAAACACAAATAGGAACAATAATCATCACATCACTCACTTTGACATGCTATCATTAATCATAGCAGTTTGGAGGTAACTCAACCTTGAAATGTATATCACCTAATAGGATAAATAACAATTCTATAAGTTCAAGTCAGATATTAACTCCAAGTGATTTTATTAAATACGTTGGTTTTACCAGTTTAGGTTATTTTGCTGTTTTGATCATAACTTTTTCATTTTAGGTTCATTTTTCATGTACTTATAGTTATTTCAAAGGTTTTCAAGTGTTCTTTCTATTTTTGAAGTCACTTTGGTTATTTGATCTACAAAAGACTAAGTTAAGATCAAAATAGTTTTGGATTCACAATATTTGAGCCTATTTTGAAGCCCTTTTCGCTTAGTTGGATCTAATATTCAAAGAAAGTTTATTCTAATCACATAGAGTCATATTTGAGGCTTTTTCTTAGACATGTGAGGGTCCTAAAGCTGTTGTAAGTCTAGGGGTTTTTCCTAAATATTCCAAGTTGGTTGTTTGTGGCTTTGGTTTCACCTATTTCCAATTTACATGTCTCATCTTTTGTATTTGCTCCTAGGATTTCATTTCCAAATTTTTCCTAATGATATTTAATCATTTTTATGTTTTGAAAATTCTATAAAACATGAACAAAAATTAGTTTAGGCACCGATTTAATGTTTGGGAGAAAGCCTTGCATTTTTCTAACTTTTTCCTACTATTAATACACATTAATGACTACCTAAGGCTTCCTAAGGTTGGAAATTTATTTAATACATCAAAAAAATGATTTCTTGACTTCTTAAAGGTGGTATCCAAAAGTGTGTAAATAAGCCTTAATCTCATTACATGGTGGCTACTCTATATTGTCCTTCATCCTAACTTAAGTTTACATCCAAACCTTACATCATTAATTAGATACAACTTAAATATACACATAAAACTTACCAAATCAGAATAATATTGGCTATTCTAATCTGATTTATAAAGAGATATTGCAATAAATTTGAACGTATAAAGACAAGTTAGGGTCCTATACTTAGTGGCTACTTGTTGGTGCTTCTAACACCCTTTGGCTTCCTTCTTGTGTGTGGTTGTTCTCTAATTTTCCTAGTATTCTTGGCTCCTCAAATGTGCTCCTAAGTGGCATGGATAATTTCTAGAAATTGGCTTAGAGTAGTGTTGTTTGGTATGTTGTTTTTCTTGTTGAAGTGGTGGTGTTTACATGGGTGATGGGTAGCGGTTTTTGAAGGGAGTTGTGTTCTATTTTTTAAGTTGGCTTGGAGAGTTTTTGAGAGAGTTTTTCTAAGGGAAAACTTCTAAATTAAGGGAACTAGAGGTCTACAAGCATATGGGGTTGATATAGGGTAATAGGTTGTTTGAGTGTTAATTTTTGCGCATGGGCCAATGGGTTGTGTTAGACAATGGCTTTGCATGTTAGGTAAATGGGTGTATTATGTCAAATCACCATACTTGTTCTGAATTTGGTTACTTCCATTAGAATTTAAGTCAAGTCTAATGCCTATTCCCTCACTCCCAGGTGTACTTTGTTGTCCTTTTAATCATTGGATCTCATAATGTCATTCCTCTTGTCCTTGAAGATGGCTGGTGCAATTCTTGGCAAATAAATGTAGATTAATTAGGGATTGGTTAGGGGAACCTTCAAAGATCAAAATGGGTTATTTGTCCAAGATAATGATGGGTGAAAATTGATCATTTTGCCCCTTATGTTCACGCCACCTAGAGGGGGTTGAAATGGGAATTGTTTTCCATTGTTTACCTTATCTAATTTGGTTAATTAGTAAGGCTTGTTTTAACTAAATTATTAGATCCTTTATATTATTTATGAGGTAAATTATTGTTTTTAAGGTTTTAGTATCATTTGAGTTGAAATCTATGTCTTCTAGGCTTAAGGTTGATTTCCACAATCCTTAAGGTGATTCTATAGTTGATGAATGGATTTATGATTTTGGGAATTGAATTCAGATCTTGTGTAAACCTCAATTAGAGTTTAGGTTTTCTAATATAATGTTCTATGGTAGTGCACTAATCAGGTCGAGTGTTGCAGAATAAATCCTAAGTTTTTTGTCATGTTTTCGTGTTCATTTTTTGATATATTTCTTAATATTTCCTCTAGTCCTAACTCTTGATCTTGAAAATTTTGGGGGTTTACAATAGCAAGCATGAAGTTTAAGAGATAGCCAGGTAAAGAGTTCCAATCTCTCTGGGTAACGCAAAATGCGAGGAGTTAGTGGCTTCTTAAGGAAGCTTTAATTCAATTTGCCTCCTAGTGTGTAAATATGAGCGCTTTAAATGCTGTGTACAGCTATTGATGCTCTATTAGATGAGGTCCAGGTGAGAAAAAGCACACCTATTAAATCCATATCTTCAATTCAAAATGTGGGCCACATGTTGAGATTAGATGTCAAAGGACATCCCATGCCCATCGCATCCTTTCAATACCTACCACATCATTACTTGTACCCTTACCTATATATATGCGTTACCTACATCATTTTGACACTTTAGCAATACTCTTCCTTTGTGAGAAATTGTCTAGTCGAATTTCTTTTATTCATTTTGTTCTCACATCCACTAATTTCTTCTTTCAAAATTCAACTCCAGATTTGACTCTAAGTAAGTGTGACTTCTTCCTCTCATACTTAGTCTAATCAAGAAAGGAGAGGCATTCCCTCCCTAATGGTGGCAGAAGAAGTTCTCTAGTGTAGCTCCAACACGACTGATGGGTCTAGAGGAAATTTAGATAGAGATATTGATATTTTGACAACCATCACTTAAATTCCAAAAGATATATATGTTGACGATGGCAAGTAGGGCTAATTGATACAACCACTATACTCATCAGTCGAAGAAGGAAACACACCCAATGGGCTTTGGAGCACCTTATCATATGAGGTATTGATGAAATTGATGAGGTGCTTCTAACCATGACCTCGGGGGTGGAAGATTGATAAGCCTCAAGCCAACGACTAAGTTACTTAACGATCAATTGTTGATTCTGCCTATGTTTAAAGCACATGAAGTCTAGGCTCCGAGTCTCATTTATAGAGTTCCAAAAAGATTTTTTCAACTACCATTGGATTTCACCAACCTAACTCATCCCCAATGCTTACAAGTTGTTGATTGCCTTTGAGGCTTTATGTAAGCATTTTATACTACAAGCCACCTCATATTTCCTATGCTTCTTCTATGCGTTAAAGAGATTGAATGACAATTGGTATTAACTGATTAGTTATCTAAGTAAGAAGTTGTTTGATGGGTTGGATTCTTCCATCCATGGGTGGAAGAGAAAATATTTAGTGGTAGCATGTGATATAACCTAAACTTTTTAATGACCTAGGGCGAGCTAGTGTAGACCTTAACAATTTGATTATTGTATCCTAGTGATAACGGTGGAGTGGTTATTAGTCGATCTCAAAGGAAGGTTGAAAGGCTTATAGAATGCCCTAAAGGTGGTGGATGAGCATTTGTACAATGATAAACTCTAAAATAATGTGGCACATGAAGGTAAGTAAGATATGCCTGTAGCGTTGATTGTGCCAAAGTGGGTTTCCATAGGAAAGTTATTCATCTAGTTTTGCTAGGGGAATGGGTCTCCTTAAAAGCTCTTCACTTGACACAGTAATCTCCTTTCTCATTTTAGTTTCAAGTCTAAACTTCTCTTTGTTTCTTGTAAGCATGTTGTCGAGTCTAATTTTTTATTTTTCAATCCTAATCCGATTTATACTAGACCCTATGCTCATCTAATATAGATCATTGACTTAAACTAGGAATTTCATCTTATTTTGGAGTTGCCATCCAACTGAAGTTGGGAAAGATTGAATTAGGATCAATTGAGCAGATTAATCCTAATTTGGACAATTAGTCAATGAGATTTCCTCTTTTCATTTTTGTGAAAGTGGAAAGGGAAAATCAGAGTTGCTGGACTCAAAGGCTAACCTATTAAAACCTTAAAGTTATCACCATATTCTCTTGAAATGTAAACCCTATCCTAATGTCTTTCATTGTTATTCATTTTTTTTTTGTTTTTTGTTATCTTGTTGTGTTTCTGAATAAGTTATTCTAATATAAAATAAAAAATGATTTTTTATTCTTTTTAAGGTTGCCCCAAATGGGTGCCTACATACTTGTTATTCATGATCAAACAAGCCGTAGTTCGCTTTTCATGAAAACTTTAGTGGGTTTGTTAATTTTAATCATGAAAATTACTTCTGGTTTACGTTTTTATCATTTTAGTATTTTTTGGAAAAAAATCTAAGCCTAAGCTTGACTACTTTATTTTTGAAAAGATTAGTTTAAAGAAAAACCAATTTTAGATTTATTTAAGAAAAGGATTTTTCTAAGTGATAAAAATTATTTTTTATTTCCCTATTATTAACCTACCTCTAATGTTCTTATTATTTGTTTTTATTTTTTATATTTTTTTATTTTTATTATTTTATCGATTGATAGAGCCATTTTATACTCAATCTTTATAGTATAAATTGTATTAAATTATTATTGATTTTATAGAAATCATAAGGAAATGGTACTTTAATTCTATCATCGTGATAAATCAGGTTAAATGGAGTCAAGGATGCTAATTCAAGTATTTTCGAGAAGTCATCTACAACTTGGATCAAGACAAGGAATTACACCACCGGAGGAAGCACGGTTTGAGGCACGGCCAAGGTTCAAACCGTGTTACACACTGGACAAGAAGGCGAAAATGAGGACTTACAACAGAGAGAGACATGGCTTAAGGCACGGCCGTGGTGGAAGCCGTGGGAGAAACCGTGCTTGAAGTCGTGGTGGAAGCTAGGTGTGCCAAGGAGAAGAAAGTGTGGAACATCAACCAGATGAAGGCACGGCTTGAAATCTAGCCGTGGATGTAACCGTGGTACACACTGGACACGGATGAAGACTTGAAGATTATGCACAGATGAAGGCACGGTTTTAAATCTGGCCGTGTGTGTGACCGTGGTTCACACTGGGCGTGGTTGAAGACTTGAAGAATATGCACAAAAGATGGCATGGCTTGACCCACGGCCGTGTGGTGGGGCGTGCCAGGCAAACGAATCTTCACTTCTCGAAATCTACTTGGAAAAGGAAAGATATTTTCGTATCTTGCTAGCAAAAGATCACATGCTATCTCCCTAACAATATAAATAGAACTAACCCTAGAGGGTTAGAAAAACTTTTGAATCTTTGGATCTTGAAGAACCTTGGATCATCTTGGAGGCAGAGCAAGCAACCGGGTTCATTATGTTTCTATCTTTTATTTTCGTTTTATTGATGAACATGTGTAGCTAAGCTACTTTTCTAGCCAAAGGGTCATAGATGTTTAATTCTCCACGAATTGTGAGGTCTAATTGACTTGTATTTATTCTATTCTTTGCTTTCGGATATTCATATATCTTCTAATCGTTTTGTCATTATTATCTTTGTTGATTGGTATGAATAGAGCTCTTCTACTCAATTAGCAAGTTAATATATTGTCAACTAGCACGTCAAATCCGTAATTGTTTGATTGTTCTAGTCTTAGTGATGCAATAAAATGTTTGGTTATAAAAGAGATGATCGAATTCATGTTATGGAGGTGTGTGATCATGTTTAAATAGGTTATCTTATAATCTACTGGCATGAATTGGTGGTCTCTCTAGATCTTAATGCTATTGATAGATTAAATCCTAAGCGCTTGTCTAGGGTTGTTTAATCAATAAGAGAAATAATTCAAAGATCTTGTCTGAGGTTATCGAGGAAGTAAGGAGAGATAGGTTGTTAGAGCTTGTTAATAACCATAACCAGTTTATCTAGAACTAAGAATAGAGAACATTTGCATCGATGATCAATTCCTAGAATTAAACCATCTTGATTCCTTCGGCTAGGCTTTTTATCAATATATAACTTTCTTATCTTGTTTTAACTTTATTCGATTCACAAACCAAACCCCCCATTTTCCTTTTCCTTTTATTCTCCTTGAATAGAAATAAGTTTAACCAATCTCTGTGGATTCGACCCTACTCACCATTATATGCAAATCATATAATTGTCTAGGAGTAGGTTTTATTTTTGTTGGATTCGACACCCATCATCTATCCTAAACTAAACATCTAAATTCTATCATTTTTTCTAATGTATATCCTTACTTATTATTATTTTTTATTTTATTTTTTTATTGTTTTATTATTTTTTGTGATTTTTTATAATTTTCTATTATTTATCCTATCCTAAACTAACCCAAAAAAAACTAATCTAAATTCTAATATTTTTCTAATATTATTTTTAATTATAAATAACAAATGAATAAATAAATAAATAATAAATAAATAAAATTCGATAAATAAATAAATAAAAAATCCGACTTACCTGGATCCAAATACGGTGCGCGGGTCGAGTCGGATTAGGTCGAACTGGTTCGGGTTGAGTCGTTCGATCACGGTGGTTGGGAGTGCTCGTTGACGGCGTTTTAGCGGTTTTTTTATCGAATGAGGGCGGCTTCCGAGCTTTTTGGGGATGGGGAACTTAACTATGGTGGTGGTTGTGGTCGAAAACCTCCTTAGGCGATGCTTCAAGCCGGTGCTGATCGACGGTCGTGCTCAAGAACTCCGGCGAAGCTCCAATCTCACTTATTTTCTCTCTTTTCTCACTTTCGATCCCTACTTTGGCTTCCTCCCATCGATTCCTATTTATAGACACAAGAAATCGAGTTGGATAAGCTCGGATTTCCTCCGATTAAGGCAAATCGGATTTCAGTTGAAAAACCCATATCCGATTTATGTAAATCCTTCGATTTGTTGTGATTTGATTCCAATTGGATGATGTTTATCCTATTTCAGTTAAAGATATGTTGGATTTGTATAAAAAATCAAATCAAAATGGCCAAAATTGGATTTTTCCTCGCCGGCGATGATCTCGGACGAAAGAAGAAGAAGATCACGCTCCCGGCGCGTGCGTTCGTATTGGCCAATCAACTGCTAATACGTGTCCTGGGCGAGGCAAAAAATTACAAAACACGAAATCTCCTTCCCCCGCGTTTCGAACCCGCGACCTAAGCCCCTTCCCCCGCACGCACGGTCATGGTTCAGACTAGCTGGGCTAGCCCACTTCTCAGTTTTTTTTTTTTTTTCGCAATTTACATATATGAAATACGATTTTTATTATTTTGAAATTCCAAAAATTTTAAAAAATTATTTAACTCCTTTTATTATTATTTCTACAATTATTTTCCAAAATTGATGTATTTTTCCTATTTATTTTATTTTTTAAATATTTTTCCTATTTTTGCTAAATTAGAAGAAAAATTGTAAAAAATAAAAAAATTGAAAATTAACTATTATTGATTAGTAGGGTAAAAAATGGGGTGTTTAAAACTGCCCTCTTTGTGGTAAAGTTTTCAAAACTTAACTACAAAGACAAAAAAGACGCCATTTTTAGCCTCTTGACTGAATGGATAACGCCCTAGTTTGGCTAGTTATCTGGAATTTGGTCATTAGTAGGAAAATGCTCCATGGGATAATAATCCCACAAGTGTTTTGTGATGATTGGCATTGCTTAGGAAATGGTCTTAAACAACCTAACAATCTAAAGTAATGTATCCTTCCGAAAAGTGCTCTATGGGCTGACTAATCAACGATGGGGAACATCTCAAGGATTATTTAGGAGTGTGTTATTGTGAGTGGAATAGCTGATGATAGGAAGCGTCTTATCGGACTAGCAACCTTAAAGAGAAAATTATATCAAGAAGCGCTCTTATGAGCTGGCCACCTGTCAATAGAAGCGTTTGGCTAGACTAATGACTGTTTTGGGGAGAAATGCTTTCGAAAAGTGCTCTTATAAGCTGACTAATTGGTTATCTAGAAATTTGAAAAGTGCTCTCATGAGCTGACTAATCAATAGATTTGAAAAATTCTCCTATGAGCTGACTAATTGATAGGTTCGAAAAGTGCTCCTATGAACTAACTAATCAACAGATTCGAAAAGTGCTCCTATGAGCTAACTAATCGATAGGGGGAAGCGCCCTTTTAGACTTGCAACCCTAGAGAATAGGTGTCTCGAAGGTACCCCTATAGGTTGACCTTGAGAAAGGGAGTTTAGGAAAGTGCCCCTCTACAGGCTGACTAACCTATAGCAAGAAGAAATGTCTCGAAAGGTGCCCCTATAGGCTGACCTTAAGAGGGGATGTCTAGGAAAGTGTCCCATTGTGGGCTGACTAACCTATGGTGGGAAGTGTCTTCTTAAACTCGCAACCCTGGGGAAGAAATGTCTTAAAAGGTACCCCTATGAGCTAACCCTGAGAGAGGATGTTTAGGAAAGTGCCCTTCTGTGGGTTGACTAACCTATACTTTTGAAGAAATGTCTCTAAAGGTGCCCCTACGGGCTGACCCTAAGAGAGGATATTTAGGAAAGTGCCCCTCTGCGGGCTAACTAACCTATACTTTTGAAGAAATGTCTTTAAAGGTGCCCCTATAGGCTAACCCTAAGAGAGGATGTTTAGGAAAGTGCCCCTCTATGGGCTGACAAACCTAACACTTTTGAAAAAATGCCTATAAAGGTGCCCCTACGGGCTGACTCTAAGAGAGGATGTTTAGGAAAGTGCCCCTTTGCGGGCTGACTAACCTATACTTTTGAAGAAATGTCTCTAAAGGTGCCCCTATGATAAGATCACATTATACTTATATTTTCTTTTGTGATTTATATTAAATTTATTTCAATATTATAAGAAAATATAAAGAAATGGTATTTAATGGTGTTTATTGTGAAAATTCAAGTTTTAAGGACCTAAAAGTAAAATACAAGTTAATTGGAGGAGTTTTTCACAAAATTGAAGAAGCAAGTGAAGAATTGCATTGAAGGCCGCCAGCCTACTACTGAAGGCTACTAGCCTTAAGGCTAGCCTAAGAAAAAAAAATCATCCCAGCGCATCTAAGCCGCCAGCTCTTAGCCGGCCTACATTCAAGGCCGTCGGCCTTACGCCGACCTTGAGCCAGCCTTGACTATTTTTCGGATGTCCATGTGAAAATCTCTCCAAAATCTTATCCTGATTGATTTGCTGACTCAATTCCACATCAGATCAGCCTTATCATCCTCCTCTTTGGATCTATAAATAGACCCCTTGTGTGAACCTATAGAGTCATTCTTGTCTTGAGGATTTTATCTTCTCTTTACTTCTCTTTTCATTTCATGTTATTCCAATTTTTAGTTGAAGAAAGAATGTTACTTTGCTGAAGTTTGCTTTCAATTGAAGAATTCTAGGAATCATTTCAAAAGATTGAAGTTATACAAACTCTTGAAGATTATAGCAATTGTTTTATTTATTTTATTTTATTTTATGCAATTTATCAATTTATTTTTATTATTCAATATGAATTCCATTGCACCTATTTATTTAAATTGTTTTTATGCAATCCACACCATAATGTTCTAAATCATGATGGGAAAAATTCTAGCACTGTCAACCTCTTCAGAACCCAATTTGGATGATTAACCAAATTGCTCATATTTTATCTTATGTCTTTATTTTTAATAAACTTTGAGAATAATCTTACAGGTACAATTATATATCTCCATGGGATGCCAAAATGTCCTGCAACTTCAGTTGGACACAGAACATTTTTCTGGATAACAATCAAAGGCCCGCTGCGATTGTTCTCTATTCTGAGGAATTAGATCATGAAGATTTATGTTATTTTGTATCTTGTAAATGTTTATTGAACTATTTTGGTTGTATTTTGGTTTTGGGACACTTTTATTTCTTTGTAACTTTCATTTAGGGTTAGCCACCTTAAAAGTGGCAAACTTGTAATTTTGAGCACTTTTTAACCCTAGGAGTAACAAGTATAAATACTTGCTTAAGAGAGGGTTTGAGGGGCTTATCATTTTGCAGATTAAACACCTCCTTTCATGTGAGAATTAGGGTTCATACCTTGGTTCCAAACTCTTATCAATTTCAATACCAAGAGTTGAAATTGTGGCAAGTGCAACATCTTGAAATTGTGAGTTATATCAATTTCATTTTGTTGTGATTTCTTTTCTTCTCTAGTGTGTCATATCTAGGGTTGAATTGAGATAGTTCTTGGTCAGAATTACTTGTTGTTATTCACAAATTCTTATGCTTATTTGAAGGAATTATCAAATTGATCCGATTCATCTTTGAGGATTTCCTTGATAACGTGTTCTTCATTATTGGAAAAGGGATTGTTTTGTTACAGTTTTCTTTTGTCAAATTGGGGATTCATTTGCATGGATTACATGAAATTAGAGTGCTGTTAGAAGGCATTTTCATTGTGGTATTCTAATTATATCATTGGCTGTTTGAATTTCATCATTTCATCATTAGGGTTCAATTGAAAAGTGCCATTTTTTGGATCCGATTTTGCCTTGACTTGAGATAGTGTTTCTTAAGTCTTTTGGATGTGCTTTTAAGTGTGTTTAGGCACATCATCTTTTTGGTATCAGAGCTCTTGTTGAGAGAAGGGAATTGGTTGTATTCAATTTCGTGGAAGTGATCATCAATTAGGGTTTATTAAGTGAAAACCGAAATTGTGTTGTTGTTGTTGTTGTTGTTTGAGATTGCGAAATTACTTTGGATTGGGATTTGATTTGCTGATTGTTGGAGTTGATTTGGGAAGGTTATTATATCACTTTGTGGACACTAATTCACGTGGAAGAGTAGAAGTACAAAGTGAAGTTTACTTTAGCAAATTTTTTTTGAAATTGTGAAACTTACCAATTGTTGCCGTGAAGTAGCTTGTGGCGTGAGGAGTTGTGTTGTTTGTTGTCTTTGAATTCCATTGTGTAATTCTGAATTTGTGAAGTACAATTTGCATATTACATTAAGTTTGATTAGTAAGGAATTATTTGAATTCAAATCATATGCAATTAAGTTGTGGGAGTTAATGATTGCTTTTTGAATTTGAATTCATTGTTACCAATTGAGGAAGGCTTGCAATAAGTGAAGTTATTTGAATTTCAAATTGAAAGTTGCTGCCTATAGTGGGATTCGGAATTCATTTTGGGAAAGCTACTTATTAATCTTTTGTCTTCATTATTTTCCGTGGAAGTTAAAGACTACTTGTAATCAATATTCACCTTGTTATTGCCGTGGAAGTGATACATCTTAATCGTTGTTATTGCTAGTGTGTTGACGTGGAGTGAACTTGTGGAAATTAAATTTGCTGCACCGTATACTTGTGGCTTGTTGTGGAGAAGTGTATTACACGTGAGTTGCAATTATAAAATTGTAACATTAAGTGGGTTTGTTTGTTTGTCTTTGTAGTTACTATTGTGTGGAGTTTAAGGAAGTATAGTAGTGGAAGTGTGTACCCTTGAATCATATCATTTTGAGGAACAACATACAAGAATCTACAAATATGTCTAATGACAGTGTGAATGGGGGATTGGGTGAAGAAGCCAATAGCCAGGTTGGTGGAGGACATGGTCGTAATGTGGCAAGCAGGAGAACTTTGGAGAAACAACTTCAGGAGCTTACTACTATGGTTGCTACATTAGCAACTAGAGTTGACTGGATGACTTTACCACAGCCACCAGTGGTAAACCAACCAGCACCACCTCGAGTAGCTCCACAAAACCCTCATCGAAATAGAGTAGTGGGAGATGGAGACTTAAATAGAAGGATGGGTGAGGAGCATGGGGTCAACCTAAATCAGAATAGGGATTTCAGGCCACCTCGGGGTTTGGAGTATGTGAAACTACAGATGCCATCCTATGATGGTATGGGATCAGCAGATGAGTAACTAGACTGGGAGGATAAGGTCGAAGGTCTCTTCGAATGTTATGAGATCGACGACAGTACTAGGGTCAGATTGGCTGCTGTTGAATTTGTAGGGTATGCTGCACTTTAGTGGAAGAATCTAATCATCAATAGGCATCGGGATGGAGAGGCTGAGGTTCAGACCTAGAGGGGTATGAAGAGGTTGTTAAGGAAAAGGTTCATTCCTGAGCACTACAAACAGGAGCTGTTTATGCGACTGCAAACCTTGAGGCAGGGGGGTAAAACAGTGGATGATTATGTGCAGGAATTTGAGACCCTTATGATTAGGTGTGGGTCTGTTGAGCCTCCGGAACAAACTATAGCACGATTTGTCTCAAGTCTAAAATATGAGATAGCGTGTATTATTGAGCTGCAGCGCTATACCACACTTGATGAGGCTATTCAGTTGGCCTTAAAAGTAGAGAGACAGAGGAGGTCCAACTTCTTTAAGGCTCCTAGCAGTAGGCCCAACATTGCTAATAGACCCATCTCAGCCGATAGTCGATCAGGGGGAGCAAAGGCGGTAGGTGAGGGAGTCAAGGTAGTGGACACTACTACCCCAACCATTATAAGAGAAAACTTACCCACTGGGAAGGGTAAAGAGGTCATGGCACCAGAAACGAGGCAGACTGTTCCCGGATCTACTAGTGGGAAAGCACGCCAGATAAAATGTTTTAAATGCATGGGATTTGGGCATATGGTTGCACAGTGTCTAAATAAGAGGGTGATGACTGTTATGGAAGACATTGGAGAGGATACTGAGGATGACCATGAACAGATTGAGCCTACAGATCTACCAACAGCATTGCAGGAATATTATGATGATCAGAATGCAAATGCGCCTGAGGAGCATACTGGAGGGAAATATCTACCCCTCAATGTGTTACGCAGGATTTTGTCCACATCTCCTGATATCAGTGATATTCAGAGGGAGAACATATTTTATATCTCTTGCAGAATCAGAGGTAACCTTTGTGTACTCATCATCGATAGTGGTAGTTGCACGAATGTTATATCTGCTACACTAGTAGACAAATTACAACTGTCTACTATACCCCATCTTAGTCCTTATCATTTGCATTGGCTGGATAATAGAGGTAGTATGCATGTTACCCTTAGGGCAAAGGTTCCTGTGAGTGTCGGGCAGAACTATCATGATGAGATCCTTTGTGATATAGTTCCTATACATGCATTCCATTTGCTGTTGGGTCGGCCCTGGTTGTATGATCGACGGGTGATACATGATGGGTTTGAAAATACCTACATGTTCAGCATGGGCGAAACACGCATAATCCTATTACCAATAACTCCATCTGAGGTCCAGGGTTTTCAGAAACAGGTCAGGCATCCATCCACTACCATGGTTAGTCGGGGGAGCAGGACAACATAGATCGTAGGGTTCAATTCCACAACTGATCCTGTAGATTTGAGGGCAAATCTTTCAGAAGCCCGAGGTGATGATGGGAAAAATTCTAACACTGTCAACCTCTTCAGAACCCAATTTGGATTATTAACCAAATTGCTCATATTTTATCTTATGTCTTTATTTCTAATAAACTTTGACAATAATCTTACAGGTACAATTATATATCTCCATGGGATAACAAAATGTCCTACAACTTCAGTTGGACACAGAACATTTTTCTGCATAACAATCAAAGGCTCGCTGCGATTGTTCTCTATTCTGAGGAATTAGATCATGAAGATTTATGTTATTTTGTATCTTGTAAATTTTTATTGAACTATTTTGGTTTTGGGACACTTTTATTTCTTTGTAACTTTCATTTAGGGTTAGCCACCTTAAAAGTAGCAAACTTGTAATTTTGAGCACTTTTTAACCCTAGGAGTAGCAAGTATAAATACTTGCTTAAGAGAGGGTTTGAGGGGCTTATCATTTTGCATATTAAACACCTCCTTTCATGTGAGAATTAGGGTTCATACCTTGGTTTCAAACTCTTATCAATTTCAATACCAAGAGTTGAAATTGTGGCGAGTGCAACATCTTGAAATTGTGAGTTATATCAATTTCATTTTGTTGTGATTTCTTTTCTTCTCTAGTGTGTTATATCTAGGGTTGAATTGAGATAGTTCTTGGTCAGAATTACTTGTTGTTATTCACAAATTCTTATGCTTATTTGAAGGAATTATCAAATTGATCCGATTCATCTTTGAGGATTTCCTTGATAACGTGTTCTTCATTATTGGAAAAGGGATTGTTTTGTTACGGTTTTCTTTTGTCAAATTGAGGATTCATTTGCGTGGATTACATGAAATTAGAGTGTTGTTAGAAGGCATTTTCATTGTGGTATTCTAATTATATCATTGGTTGTTTGAATTTCATCATTTCATCATTAGGGTTCAATTGAAAAGTGCCATTTTTTTTATCCGATTTTGCCTTGACTTGAGATAGTTTTTCTTAAGTCTTTTGGATGTGCTTTTAAGTGTGTTTAGGCACATCAAATCATTTCTGTGGGAAAAATGATGAAGCCATAATTCAACAAAAATGATCATTGTATTCATGTTATAGAACATATAGATATATGGAATTTTCATATGAGAAGTCCTAATATGAATTGTATTCTGTAATTGACATCAATGCATAGGAATTTAAACGACTCGAAAGAGAAATTTAGGATTTATTAGGAATTCCCAAGTAAGATTTAATAATTTATGCGGAAGCTGTGTTATTGAATTTTATTAGAAATTAACCTAAGTGTTTCATGCAATATTTTTATTAAATTTTTCAATAAGGGATTAGGAGAAATTATTTTAAAGATATTAAGCAATCATATAATTGGGAAATTTATGATCGTAAATTAGAATCCTCATTTGATTTTAATTAGCGGGAGCTATTAAATTAAATTGGGGTTATGATACTTTAAAACTTGAAAAAGGATTAAGGTTTTTTCAATTTCTTGTGAAAATCCATATAGCTATAAGTTATTATAACATGAAGGCAATATGATTAGTAAAAATTAGGGTGGATTCCATTTTCCCACCATCCATTTATCCTTTTTCAACACAATTCTCTTTTCACACATTTAGTATAATTTATTCACATGTTATTCTCATCAATTATCATTGCCTAAATAATAGTAGAAATTGATATAGGTCTATTACTTAATCAATCTTCGTGGTTCGACACTCTTCTCTCACTATATTGCTTGATCTAATCCAGTACACTTGCCGGTATTTATTCATGCTTATTTTATATCTCTTTTTGCATGGGTCATGTTTTTGGCGCCGTTGCCGGGGATTAATTAATATTAGACCATCTTCAGATTCTATTGTTAATTTAGGAGAAATTGTTTTATTATTATTATTATTATTGTGTGATCGTTTCCTGTTCTCTTTGAAGGTTTTTTATGCGCAAGAGTAGAAGTGCTGAACTTTTACCAATTAATCTTGAGATAGAACGCACCTTGCAACAATTTAGAAGAGAGCAAAGAAGAAGGAAAGAAGTTGACATGGCAGATGATACCAACAGTCGGATTCAAGGTGCTGGTAGAGCACTTCGGGAATATACAGTACCTGTTGTTTCAGGTCCTACAATCAGAAGTCCTACGATCCAGGCTAACAATTTTGAGTTGAAACCAGCACTCGTTCAAATGGTTCAATCAAATCAATTTGGAGGATGTTTAAATGAGAGTCCTGATGAGCATATTGCAGTATTTCTACAATCTTGTAATACAGTGAAAATGAATAATGTATCTGATGATGTAATTAGGTTACAACTTTTTCTGTTTTCACTTAGAGAAAAAGCTAGGGCTTGGTATAATTCACTACCATAAGACTCTATAACCACTTGGGCTGATCTCTCATATAAATTTTTAAGGAGATTTTTTCCACCAGCTAAAATAGCTAGGTTAAGAAATGACATCACAAACCGCACTAAGTTTAGTGGTGAATCACTTTATGAAGCATGGGAAAGATTCGAAGAGGCAATTAGAAAATGCCCCCATCATGGATTACCAAATAATCTCCTTACTGAGATTTTCTATCTCAGTTTAGATGAGACGTTGAGGTCTCTAGTAGATGCTACTTCTAGTGGTGCACTAATGAGTAAGACGTATGATGAGGCTAGTGCTTTTATTGATGAAATGGCCTCTAGTGCACATAATTGGCAACATGAAAGAGGTAAGTTTAGAGTGGCATCTGTCAATGACATGGACACCTTAACAGCTCAGATTTCAGCTCTTACAGCCTAAGTAAGTAAACTCACCTCTGTACCTTCTTTTAATGTTAATCAAATTTCTTGTTGTGAGTTATGCTCAGGACCACACTCAACTCTTGAGTGCCCATCTGGAAACTTTTCATCCTCATCCCATGGAGAGTAAGTAAATTTTGTCAACAATTTCCAAAGAAGTAATCAAGGACCTTATTCAAACACCTACAATTCAGGGTGGCGTAACCATCTAAATTTCTCATGGAGAAATGATAACAACGCACTTAAACCACTTGGATTTCAAAAGCAAGGTCCTAATCATAATACCCCCCATCAACAATATTCTAATCATAATACCTCTTCTCAGCAAAGTCAGTCTAAAATGGAAGAACTCATGATAAGTTATATGTAAAAGACTGACACAATGTTGTAGAATCAACAAGCTACCATTAGGAATCTTGAGAATCAGCTTAGTCAGATGTCTCAATGATAAATCTATTTTAACTCTTATAATTGGAGATGATTAAGTCAATTTTTGAGATAATTGGGCATGAAAGTATAAGATTATGATGCTTGATTGATTTATATTTCAGGTTCAGGTGTGGAAAAGGATGATTTGATGAAAAATATTTAATTCAAGACGAATTGGAGATAAAAGCAAGTAAAAAGGGAATGCTTTGAAGTTAAAGGAAGTCACACGGTTTTATAAACGGCCGTGTGAAGGAATCAGGAGATTACACGGTTCGGATACACGCCCGTGTATCAGACCGTGTATCAGCATGGAAGAAGTTTTCAGGACAGACCAGTACACGGGTGGAATACACACCCGTGTAAGCCAACCGTGCATTGAGTAGGACACACGGTGGGAATACAAAACCGTGTAATCAACCGTGTATGAAAAGAAGACATAGATATACACGGCTATTGCAAACGGCCGTGTGGGATATACACGCCCAAAGTTCACTGACTCAGAGACATACACGGTTTATCTACACGCCCGTGTAGTATGACCGTGTATCTATCGAGGGAAAGATATCTTTAAATCTTTCGTCCATATTTGAAGGATATCTTCTACACGCCAGAGAGGAAGCTACCCTAGGTATAAATAGTCGTCTTTGAAGAGAGAGAAAAGAAGAGAGAGAAGGCAGAAAATACGTACTGGAATTTTGGGAGAACAACAGAAACCAAAGGAATTTTCGAGCTTCAATTCTAGAAGTGTTTGACACATGGATTTGATTATTTCGTTTTGTTATTCTTTGAGAACCATGTGTAGCTAATTATATCGTACCCGAATCTTACGAAAGTCTGATTACTATGTGACAATGAGTTTATTGCAAAATTAATGACGATTGAGCATATCTGATTTCATCCATGTTATTTATTATTATTTGTTGATTTGATGTTTGGCCAGCATTAGATTACATTGATTTCGGATAAGTTGATTGGAAAATCTCTTGTTTGAATAGATCATACATCGGATGAAAAGGCTTGTATGCAATCTAGGGATAGAAAGCGTAAGTCTTCCGTATTAGATTGAATGTAATGATTTAATCTAATTGAGGGTTGTGGTATAATCATGCAATTCTGATTGTTGTTAATAAAAGAGGGATCTTTGTTAATACGGTTAGGATTAGGAGTTAGTGATTTTGGAAGAAACATTAACTTAGTGTTAGATGCCCCGCGGATCAGAGATAATCAGTATTCATTAATTAGTTTCCTAAGGATTGAAGTCGCATAGTAATTAGATGAGTAGTAAGAGTAGGGTATGCTTTGGAACATTGAATTTGATAATTTAACTCATTGTTTGATATCCATTGATTTCATTTCTATTAGATATTTTAGTTTAATTTAGGTAATTTGGTTAAATCAATTCACCTCGAAATTGTGCGGTTAGATAGTCGGTTTGAGGTTAGTATTAGTACTTGCTGATCCTTGAGGAGACGATACCTGAACTCAACTCTATACTATTGTAATCGATAGGTGCACTTGCCTAATTGATCGCAAGGAAGAGTCGGAGTACAAAGGATTTTAATTTGTGTGATTGCGATACATTCAACACTCAACAGTTGAGTAATAGACCATTTGGGTCTTTACCTAGCAATACTGAGCAGAATCCTAAAGGTGTAAATGTTATTATGCTAAGAAGTGGTAAGGAATTAGTTGACAAGAATCTTGAGGAAAAAGAGGTTAACCCAAAGAAAGATAAAGGGAAACAAAAGGAAGAGGAACCAAAGCAAAATTCACCAAAGGTGAAATCATATGTTCCTCCTGTTCCTTTCCCAGGAAGGTTGAAGCAACAACAATTGGATTCACAATTTGCTAAATTTTTAGAAGTCTTTAAAAAATTGCAAATTAACATTCCTTTTGTAGAGGCACTTTAGCAAATGCCTTCATATGCTAGATTCATGAAGGATTTGCTCACCAAGAAGAGAAAGATAGATGGGAATGAACCTGTAATGCTTACAGGGGAGTGTTCTATGATCCTATAGAAGAATTTATCCAATCTGCCAAGAAAACAAAGAGATCAGGGAAGTTTTACTGTTCCTTGCACTATTGGTAATTTTCATTTTGATAAAGTCCTTATAGATTCTGGTGCAAGTATAAACTTAATGCCTCTGTCCATTTTCAGAAAACTAGGACTTGGAGAATGTAAGGAGACGCATGTTACCCTACAACTTGCTGATAGAAGTGTCAAGTACCCAAAAGGTATAGTGGAGAATGTCTTAGTAAAAGTGGATAAATTCATCTTTCCAGTTGACTTTATAGTCCTAGAAATGGAAGAAGATAGAGAGGTACCCATGATCTTAGGAAGACCATTTCTTGCAACAGGTAAGGCATTAATAGATGTGGAACAAGGTAAGCTGACCTTGAGAGTTATGGATGAAGAAGTTACTTTTAATGTTTATGAGGCCATTAGGAAATTTGATGATTGTAAGTCTTGTTACACAATTGATGTTATTGATGAAGTTTCCTGTGAGAATATTGAAGAGAATGCAGGTATGGAGACAATAGAATCAATTCTCAAGGATATAGATGAATGGAGTGATGATGAGGAACCAATTGAAGAATGTGTGGAAGAAGCATTAGAAATTCGAGCTCACTACTATGAGGAGCTAGGAACAAGTGACAAGAAGCCAATTCAATCATTGACACAACCCCCGGTGCTTGAGCTTAAACCATTACCTAGTCATTTAAAATATGCATATCTTGGAACAGATGATACTTTGCCAATAATCATTTCTTCTTCTTTGACAGGTGATCAAGAGCAACAACTTTTGGATGTTCTAAGAGAGCGTAAGGAAGCTATCGAGTGGACCATTGCTGATATTAAGGGAATTAGCCCTTCAATTTGAACTCATAGGATATTTCTTGAGGCTGAGTGCAAGCCTACAGTACAACCACAAAGAAGACTTAACCCAACTCTTAAGGAAGTTGTAAAAAAAGAAGTGCTTAAATTGTTAGATGCAGGCATTATTTTTCCAATTTCTGATGGTAAATGGGTTAGTCCTGTCCAAGTTGTACCAAAAAAAGGTGGTATGACTATAGTAAAAAATGAGGCTAATGAATTAATTCCCACTCGCACTGTAACTGCTTGGAGAGTCTGTATAGACTATAGATAGACTATAGAAAACTGAATGATGCTACCCGCAAAGATCATTTCCCCCTCCCTTTCATAGATCAGATGTTAGAAAAACTTGCAAGGCATGATTATTAGTGCTTTTTAGATGGTTACTCTGGTTACAATCAAATCCATATAGCACTCGAAGACCAGGAGAAAACCACCTTTACTTGTCCTTATGACACATTTGCCTTTAGGAGAATGCCCTTTGGTCTTTGTAATGCACCCGCTACATTTCAAAGATGCATGATGTCCATATTTTTTGACATGTTAGAAAATTTTATTGAAATATTCATGGATGATTTTTCTATTTTTGGGAAGTCAATCGAAACATGTCTGACAAATTTAAGATGTGTGCTTAAGAAATGCAAGGAAACTAATATGCTTCTTAATTGGGAAAAATGCCATTTCATGGTAAGAGAGGGAATAGTCTTAGAGCACAAAGTATCTAAGCAGGGAATTGAGGTTAACATGGGCGGGCTTGGGTCCCTCAGAAGAGTAAAGTCTGACTCCGCTGTCAATTAAGGCAAATTAAAAAGACAATGTTGAATACAAGGCAATAAGTGAAATAAAGACTAAATTGAAGATGGAGAAATTCTAGGAAAAAAATGGATGCGAAATGCTTTCACTTTTTGTTATCTTGTTTAGAGAAGTAAAATTGAGGGAGATTATACTTGCTAATAACCAATGAAGTTTAAATGAATGTTTTTCCTTATGGACTAAGTATTTTTCTTTTGAAGGAGAATTCAATTGTTAAACACTGGGATTAAAAATCTGTTTTATTTAGATTAACTACTAAATTTCAACTAGATTATTCTAGTTACAAGTTTTAGTATGGTTAGAACAATGGGCACCAGAAGTTCAATGACAGATTTCTCTTGTTCATTTCAATTATTTTGCTTGAGAACAAGCAAAAGTTCAAGTATGGGGATGTTGATAAGATCACATTATACTTATATTTTCTTTTGGGATTTATATTAAATTTATTTCAATATTATAAGAAAATATAAAAAAATGGTATTTAATGGTGTTTATTGTGAAAATTCAGGTTTTGAGGACCTAAAAGTAAAATACAAGTTAATTGGAGGAGTTTTTCACAAAATTGAAGAAGCAAGTGAAGAATTGCATTAAAGGTCGCCGGCCTTAGGCCGGCCTAAGAAAAAAAATCATCCCAGCGCATCAAAGTCACCGGCTCTTGGCTAGCCTACATTCAAGGTGGCCGGCCTTGCGTTGTTATAAGGATAAATTAACACTTATATTTTGTATAGGTTTGAGTTGCTTTTGAAGTAAGTTAATTATGTTTTAAAAGACTTTGGTACTTAAAGAAAGCTATTTCAGTTTCAGGAATTAAAAGGACCTATCAAGGAAGAATGATCAACATTTGCAAGAGTCGGAGTGGATTACATGAAGAAAAGTGTCCAAAAGTGCAGCAGGTGAGATACACGGGCGTGTATCATAGGGATACGGCTGTGTATTGGATTTAATACACTCACAGAAGGTTACATGGCCATAATACATGGCCATGATACACGGTCGTGTATATGAAGCGAGTATGGTGCGATGTTAGCCATGCCTCAACTACACGGCCGTGTATGACAGCCGTGTAGTTGATTCGACTCCGCGTTTTACAAGTTTCTTCCAAGATTTTGGTATCTTTTGACGAAAAAAAGGGGGAGAACATGAGGAAAAACGAGAGAGAGAAAAGGAGGGACATTTTGGCAACTCTTTGAGGGACGAAGATTCGACTTCAACAACATTCAATCTCAAAGGGTTCTTCACATGCGTTTTATCATTTATTTGATCTGTATTTCTAAAACCATGTGTAACTAAATTTGTTTATACCCAAACTTTACGAAACTCCAATTGTCATGTAACATTGGATTTGATTGCACAATTCTTAGATAATTGAGGATCTTTGAATTTATTCATGTTATTCTTTGTGTTGTTAATTTGATGTATGGCCAACATTGAATTTGCATTGATTTCTTGTAAGTTGATTGGGAAATCACTTATCTGAATAGATCACACATGAATGAAGAGGCTCGTATGCAATCTAGGGATAGAAAGCATGAGTTTCCCGTATAAGGTTGAATAGGACAATTTGATCTAATCGAGGACTTTTACGCATTAATGCAATTCTGATTATTTTTGATAAAAGAGGAATCTTTATTAAGATAATTAGGGTTAGGAGTCAATGATTTCGAGAGAAACATTAGCTTAATCATAGAATTCCCGCGGTTCAGAGATAATCATTATCTGGTAATTGATTTTTTATGAGATAAAGTTACATGATAATTGGAGGAGTAGTAAAGGAAGGGTATATTGCTGATTATTGGATTTGATAATTTTAATTCATTTTTTTTAGTATTCTTATCTTAACGTTTTGTTTAATTTAATTAAGAAAACTCATTTGATATTGTGCGGTTAGATAGTCGGCTTAGGGTCAGTTTTAGTACTCGCAAATCCTTGAGGGAACGATATCCGTGCTTAAACTCTATACTACTTTAATCCGATAGGTGCACTTGCTTATTTGATCATGAGAAAAGAGTGAGAGTGAAAGGATTTATTTAATTTGTGTGACTACGATCATCAACAAGTTTTTGGCGCCGTTGCTGGGAATCGGCAATATTAAGAAAGCTCAACGCTTACTAATTTAACCATTTATTCTTTTGCTATTTATCATATTCATTTTCATTTTTTTTTTGGTAATTAACTCATTTCGGTGTTCTTTGTAGTGTATGACAAGGAGTTCATCATCAAAACTTCTTGATTTCGACCCAGAAATAGACCGGACATTCAGAAGGAAACTAAGGAGCACTAAAGAGCAACAATTGGGTGAGGGAGAATTATCATCGAGTGAAGGAGAAAGTTCAGTTGCTAAGGAAGAGCAACCTGTGAACAGTAGTAGAGTTAACATTGAAGCAATGGCAGACCAACGTCGGACTATGGTTGATTATTCCAGGCCAACTTTAGATAGCATTGGTTCATGTATCGTAAGACCTGCAATAGAGGCTAATAACTTCGAAGTTAAAGCCTCTACAATGAATTTGATACATAACCAGTGTCAATTTGATGGCTTACCTGATGAAGATCCCTACGCTCACATTCAAATGTTTTTGGACATCTGCGCCACTGTGAAACAGAACGGGGTGATTGATGAGGCATTGAAGTTGTGGTTGTTTCCTTTCACCTTGAGGGGAAAAGCAAGGCAGTGGATAAGTTCATTGAATCGGGAATCCATTACTACATGGGCCCAACTGGCAGAGTCTTTTCTAGACTTTTACTTTCCACCATCCAAGACTGCCAAATTGAGGAACGATATCACATCGTTCACTTAATTGGATAACGAGCCCCTTCATGAAGCCTGGATAAGGTTCAAGGATTTACTTAGGTGGTGCCCACACCACCAAATGCCTAACTAGCTGCAAGTTTCAACTTTTTACAACAGGCTCGATTATCCGACGCGACAAACCATCGATGCCGCTGCTGGTGGTACACTTAATGTGAAGACTCCTGAAGAGTCTTTGGAGCTTTTTGAAAATATGGCCAAGAACAACCATCAGTGGAGTAACGGCAGGTTGAGGCAAAGGGTAGCAGGGGTTTATGAGGTTGATATGATGACCACTCTTCCTGCAAAAGTGGATGCCCTTTCTATGAAGGCCGACAGGATGGCGTTGTCTCAGCCATCCCAATACTATCCAATCGATTCAGCTGCCAATTCCATGATCCAAGAGACCAATGAGCAAGTTGACTATGTTGGAAATCCCACACGACCCTAGAACAATCCCTACAGCAACACATATAATCCAGGCTGGCACAATCACCCCAATTTTTCATGGAGTAATCCACAATTTCCTCGAGGTAATGTGCCCGCGCCTGGATTCTAAAGACCTCCACCAACACCTGTTACAGAAAAGAAGTCCAATCTAGAGGACATGATTGCTAAGTTCATTCAGGTCTCAGAGCAGCATCAGCAAGCAACAGATGCTACTCTAAGAAATCATGAGGCTTCTATACACAATTTGGAAAATCAGGTGGGTCAGATTGCTAAGATGCTCTCAGAGAGACCTCAAGGGTCTTTGCCTAAAAACACTGAACCTAATCCTAGGGAGCAGGTAAAGGTAGTGACCCTAAGCAGCGGAAAAGAACTGCAATCTGACATCATTAGGGCACCAGTGGTTGCACAAAGAAAGGGAGTTGAAGAGCTACATGATGGGGGTAGTGAGAAAGAACATGCTACTGAAGATGTAAAGGAGAAGGAAGTCAAGGAAAAGGAGTCAGGAGAAGGGAAGACCAAGGCATCAACAGTTCAGCCATACGAGCCTCCAATTCCATATCTGGGCCGACTGAAAAAGGATCAAGACAAAGAGCATTTCGGTAAGTTTTTGGATTTGTTTAAGCAATTACATATTAACATACCGTTTGTAGAAGCTCTTTCACAGATGCCCAGATATGCCAAGTTCCTAAAGGATCTATTGTCAAACAAGAGGCGATTGGAAGAAATTTCTACCGCAGTTATAGGAGCGGAGTGTTCGGCTATCTTACAAAACAAGTTGCCACAAAAGCTCAAGGATCCGGGTAGTTTCACTATTCCATGCTTAATTGGTGAACTGCCTGTGGAGAGAGCTTTGGCAGACCTTGGGGCAAGCATAAACTTGATGCCCTATTCCTTGTTTAAGCAATTAAACTTAGGAGAGTCGAAGCCCACCAGGATGAGTCTGCAGCTGGCAGATCACTCGGTCAAATTCCCTAGAGGGATCATTGAGGATGTCCTGGTAAAGGTAGAAAATTTCATTTTTCCTATTGATTTTGTAATTCTGGATATGAATGCAGATGTAGAGGTCCCGCTGATTTTAGGAAGACCTTTCCTGGCTACTGCAAGAGTTGTGATTGATGTAGCGGATGGAAAGCTGGTTTTGAGAGTGGGAGCAGATGAGTTGTGGTGAAAATTCCAGTAACACTGAAACAATCTTTGAACGCCGATGATACTTGCTATGCTATTGATTGCATTGACAGGTCAGTAATAAGTGTGATGCAAGAAATGTTATGTGGAGATCCATTGGAACTCAGTTTAATTGTGAATGATGATGAAGTGAGTGAGAATGTGGAGATACAAACTGTGAAAGCTCAGCTGCAAACCTGTGAGGAAGTAGTTTGTCATAGAGGATTTGAAAAAATAGGGCCTAATGAAGAAGGGAGGTTAAAACCGTCTGTTGAAGAGGCTCCTAAACTTGAGTTGAAGCAACTTCCTGAGTACCTAGAGTATGCTTTTCTGGAAGCTAACTCTAAGCTCCCCATCATCATTTCTGCTAGTTTGACGAGGGAGCAAAGGGACGATTTACTAGGGGTCATGAGGGAGCACAAGCGAGCTCTTGCTTGGAAGATATCGGATATTCGAGGTATTAGCCCCTCATTTTGTACCCATAAAATCTTGCTGGAAGATGATTTTAAACCGGTGGTACAACCTCAAAGAAGGTTGAACCCCAACATGAAGGAGGTTGTAAAGAAGGACGTGATTAAGCTTTTAGATGCGGGGTTGATCTATCCCATTTCCGACAGTCCCAAGGTCAGTCCTGTGCAAGTTGTACCAAAGAAAGGGGGAATGACTGTGGTCCCCAATGAGAAAAACGAACTCATACCTATGAGGACGATAATTGGTTGGCGAGTGTGCATAGATTATAGAAGGCTGAATGATGCAACTCGCAAGGATCACTTCCTTCTCCCTTTTGTGGATCAGATACTAGAGCGATTGGCAGGACATCTATATTACTATTTTTTAGATGGAATGTCGAGATATTTCCAAATCCCAATCGCTCTAGTGGATTAGGAAAAGACCACTTTCACATGTCCATATGGTACTTTCACTTATAGGCGCATGCCCTTCGGATTATGCAATGCACCAGCTACGTTTCAGCGGTGTATGATGGCCATTTTTGAGGAGTTAATGGAAGGGATCATGGAGGTCTTTATGGACGATTTCTCCATCTTTGGTGATTCTTTTTATGCTTGTCTAAGTAATTTGAAGAGGGTTTTGACTCGATGTGAGGAGACGAATCTTGTGTTGAACTAGGAGAAATGCCATTTCATGGTAAAGGAGGGCATAGTTCTGGGGCACAAAATTTCTCATAAAGGAATCGAAGTGGATAACACAAAGGTGGACACAATTGAAAAACTTCCACCACCTTCTTCGGTAAGAGCCATTCGGAGCTTTCTCGGGCATGCCGGATTTTACAGGAGGTTCATTAAGTATTTCTCTAAAATAGCCCGTCCATTGACACGACTATTAGAGAAAGACGTGCCCTATGATTTTACCAGTGAATGTCTTGAGGCATTCAATACGCTTAAGGAAAGGTTGACCCAAGCACCTATCATGGTGGCTCCTGATTGGGGTCTTCCTTTCGAGTTGATTTGTGACGCAAGTGATTTTGCTGTGGGAGCAGTCTTAGGATAAAGGAGGGATAAGCACTTCCAACCGATCTACTATGCTAGTAAGACCCTCACAGGTGCTCAGGAGAACTACACCACGACCGAGAAGGAACTTCTAGCTGTGATTTTTGCGTTTGATAAGTTTCAGTCATATTTGATTTTGTCCAAGGTAATTGTTTACACTGACCATTTAGCTCTCATGTACCTTTTGTCCAAGACAAATGCGAAATCGCACCTCATCTGGTGGATATTGCTTCTACAAGAATTCGATCTCGAGATTAGGGACAAGAGGGGAGCTGAAAACTTAGCTGCTGACCATCTCTCTCGCTTGGAGAACCCATACTTGGAGGAATTGAAAGAAGAAGAGATTGATGATGCTTTTCCTGAGGAAGGATTGTATCAGATTAACAAGGTAAGTATTAATTTTGAGCCTTGGTTTGCTGATTTTGCAAATTACCTTGTTTGCAGAATACTCCCGAGTGACAAAACTTATCAGCAAAAGAAGCGGTTCTTTGCTGAAGTGAAGCACTAGTTCTGGGAGGAACCCTTCTTGTTTCATTTGTGTGCCGATCAGGTAATCAGGAGATGTGTATCTGAGCAAGAGGGACAAGAAATTCTAAGACACTATCACATCGGACCAATTGGGGGTCACTACAGTGTGAATCGAATAGCTCACAAAGTGTTGGAATCGGGATTCTATTGGCCAACCCTATTCAAGGATTCCTTCAACTTTGTAAAAACATGTGACAGGTGCCAGCGAGTTGGAGGTATGTCAAAGCGCGATGAGATGCCCCAAAATTTCATCCTAGAGTGTAAGGTGTTTGACATATGGGGGATTGATTTCATGGGACCATTCCCCGATTCCTTCGGGAATAAGTACATATTGGTGGCCGTGGATTATGTGTCTAAATGGGTAGAGGCCCAAGCATTGCCTACTAATGATGCAAGAGTGGTTGTGAAGTTCCTGAAGAAATTCTTTTCTAGATTTGGAACACCTAGAGCATTGATTAGTGATAGGGGGGCACATTTCTATAATGTGCAATTGGAAAAAGTGCTGAAGCGATACGGGGTTAACCATAGGTTAGCAACCCCCTATCACCCGCAGACAAGTGGTCAAGTGGAAGTTTCTAACCGTGAGCTAAAAAGGATACTAGAAAAAACGGTAGAACATCATTGGAAGAATTGGTCTGAAAAGCTGGACGATGCTCTATGGGCCTACAGGACAGCTTTCAAATCTCCTCTAGGTACAACCCCATATAGATTGGTGTTCGGGAAAGCTTGCCACTTGCCAGTAGAACTAGAACATAGAGCCTTGTGGGCCTTGCGCACTCTCAATATGGATCTAGAGGTCGCTGGTAAGAGGAGGAAGTTTCAGCTGAATAAACTCGATGAATGGCGTGCAATGGCATATGACAACATGCGGGTTTATAAAGAGAAGATGAAGAGATATCATGATATGAGGATTCACCATCCCAAACAATTCAGAGAAGGGGATCATGTTCTCTTATTCAATTCACGGCTGAAACTCTTCCCGGGTAAGTTGAGATCGAAATGGTCTGGACCATTCAAAATTCGCCAAGTTTTTCCCCATGGTGCAGTGGAATTAGAACACCCGGATGGACATACATTTAAGGTCAATGGACAGCGCTTGAAGCTTTATTTTGGGACTCAAGGAAAAAAAGAGGGTCAAGAAGAGTTTAGACTCTACCCTCTAGTGGCTTAATCAAGGTAGGTTTCTTTCCGTCGAGCAAACGACGTTAAACAACAGCACTTGGTGGGAGGCAACCCATGCAATTCTTAGGTAAGTTCTTTTTGTTCTTTTCTTTTATAACCATCTTTTCTATCTTTTTGTTGTTAATTGACTTGCGAGGGCGATATTTATGTTGTGAATCTGGAGGATGACGTAAGAATGATGTTCCAACAAATTTGGAAGGACTTGGACACTCAACAGAGGTGAGTAATGTGCTTTCATGACGATACACGGCCACACATTCTTGCTTTACACGGCCGTGTAAAACACACCACACGGCTGAAAGGGTTTAAAACTCTTTTCTTTTCATCCTTCTTCATTTTCTTTCACTCCCTCACTTCACTCATGGCATTTCCATTAAAATCCTCTCAACAAAAACATTATTCACACTCATTCCTCTTGTGATTTTCACACCCATTCCACCAGATCTAACAGCTAAGGTATGGATTCTACTCTCCTTTCTCTACTCTCTCTATTTCCTTGCAATGGTGAATCAAAGAACACTTCTTGTGTGTTCTAATCAAGGGTTTTTTGTGTGATTTGTTGATCTTTCATGTTTTGTCCTCCTTATTTCGAGTTATTTCATGTTACTATGTGGATTCCATGATAATTTTCTGCTTTTGGACACAACCCTAGGGTTTCTACTTCTTGAGTGATTTATGTTGATTCTTAGATGTTATTAACATGAAATTTGGGTAAGGAATGGATTTCTATGCTGAGATGGTTGCATGTTTGATTTTACACGGCCGTGGTATAAGGTGTGTATGTTTGAATTATGGAGGGAGTGTGCTAGTCGGATACACGAGCGTGTACCATAGGGCGTGTAGTTTCTTTTGTGTCTCATTTGTGATTATCTCCTTGGATTGTGACCCTATCTTTCATCTTATCTGCCATACACTGTTATTTGAGAGTATTTTGTGTGAAAATTGATGGCTATTATCTTGCTCATCACCTCGAAGAGGTATAATCTGGTTTTGTTCCTTTGTTCTTGTATTTTCTAGATGCCTCAGATCAAGACCGTTGCTCGGAAGAGGCGCCGTGATGATGAAGCCAGTAATAGCAGGGGAGCGACCCACTATCCTGTCAATATGAGGGCTAAGCATCGGCCAATCTATGATAATTACAAGACCACAAAGATCATTAGACCAAACGTGGTTCTAGATTGGGATGTTTTGGCACAGTTTGATATCCGTCAACGGGTTGAGGAACTTTTGCACGACCCCGCCTGGGTGAGACTGTTTTCTATTGAGGAAAAGATCTATTTGGACATAACACTCACCTTCCTCGCTACCTTCACCATTAAAGAGGGCATGAGTGCTGGAGTAGACAATGAAGTTGAATTCCTTGTGATGGGTCAATATCGGAGGTATTCAATGATTGACTTTATTGAGGCAATGGATATTTATGAACCTGCATTCCTCCGCACTCCAACTTTTCGCCAATTGCCCCTAGGATTTCCCCCCAGGTATCGAGCAGGAGCATTCTGGCCACGGCTAGGCAGGGGTCACTATACTTCATCTTCTACAAAAGGCTCTAACTTTTCGAGCCTCTCCTAGCGAGTGCTTCATTATGTTTTTGCTCGCTCCACTACGGGCTACACAAATTCTGAAGGTGTAGTCAATGCCAGGGATGTACTCCAGTTATGGAGTATGAATATGGGAACTCGTATCAATGTTAGGGTGTTTGCTGCATTTTGTCTACATAGACAAGCAGAAGCAGGGAATAAGGGAGTCTTTGTAGGTGCCTGGATCACCCAAATCCTGAAAAGTCTAGAGCTATTCCCTATACGAGAACCCGGAGATTACATTGGAACGACCGTTAGGCTATTAGCTACACCCATTATTGGGTGGGGGTATGCACCTCCACAAAATGAAGCAAACTCCGGTGATGACCTGGATGAAATTGAGGGATATGTCCCTGAGCAGGAAGCTGAAGCTAGAGGAGGTGGGGAAGAACAAGCTGCCCCGAGAGAAAAGGGCTCAAGATGATGAAGTTCAAAAAACCCTAGAGGAATTGAAGGCCCAAGTTCAGGGACTGAAGAAGCAGCAGGACAAAATTCTAAAAAAATAAAACAGGTTAAAAAGGTTCATTCATAAGTGCTTCACTAAGTTAGGTGACAAGTTGGGGGTGGACTTTGCATCTTGTAGTTGCTCCAGTGATGAAGATGTCCGAACCGATGCACATACACAGGTTCCAGGCTTTTCCTCAAGACCTGTTGGGGGAAGTCATGAAGAAGATTCAGACGAGGAGGAGGAAGGTTAGGAAATGACTGCCCAATATTTCTTTTTGAGACATTCATATTTCTTTTATGGGATGTGCTTTATTTTTCTTATAACAACTCTATACTAAGACTGTGATGGTTATGTTCTTTCTTGTTATTACTGTTATTTATACTTTTACATGTTCTTTTTGGTTTCTCCTTCTTTTCAGAGATGTTTGTTAGCCTGTTGGAAGATCCTTGTGAATACGCTTTCATTGCGCAATTTCTGTTCTCTCTTTTTTTCTGCTGTGCATGGATTATGATCAGTTCATAGGTTATTCCTCTCCGATAAGACCAAAATGCTCACCACTCAGGGAAGTTTCGTTTACCCTCTTTCTTCTAAGTCTTTTTCCTTGTTCTCTTTGCGTTACTTAAGACATTGGGACAATGTCCTATTCTAAGTGTGGGGATGGGATGTAGGAGAATGAATTCATGAAGTATAAGTGTTATGAACTTGATAGGAATAAAAATCCGACAAGACCTATCATTAGGGCAAGAACTGAAGGGTTTCAAATCTTGGCGTTGAGGGCCCATTTTGAGCAGATTGACCCTGGAATTATTTATATATTAACCTCTTTTCTATTATTGTTGTATTGTGTATTCCAACAGGCACACTTATCATATTCTATAGGGCAATGGACAAACTCCCTCAGACTCAGCTTGTGGGTTATCCATGGACCGACCTGAACCGGCGATGAGTTGGGCCGATGGATCCTATAGAAGACCGGCATCTTGAAGACCATTTCTTTTATATATTTATTCTTTTATGAACTATTTTGGTTGTATTTTAGTTTTGGGATACTTTTATTTCCATTTCATTTTCATTTAGGGCTAGCCACCTTAAAAGTGGCAAACTTGTAATTTTGAGCACTTTTTAACCCTAGAAGTAGCAAGTATAAATACTTGCTTAAGAGAGGGTTTAGGGAGGCTAATTTTGCAGAACAAACACTTCACATTTCGTGAGAGGGCTTAGGGTTTTCCTAATTCCAAATTCTCTTATCAATTTCAATCCCAAGAAGTTGAAATTGTAGCGAGTGCAACATCTTGAAATTGTGAGTTATATTAATTTCATTTTGTTGTGATTTCTTTTCTTCTCTAGTGTGTCATATCTAGGGTTGAATTGAGATATTTCTTGGTTAGAATTACTAGTTGTTAATCACGAATTCATATGCTTATTTGAAGGAATTATCAAATTGATCTGATTCTTCTTGAGGATTTCCCTTGATAACGTGATTTTCACCATTTGGAAAAAGGATTGTTTTGTTACGGTTTCTCCTTGTCAAATTAAGGTTTTATTTGCGTGGATTACATGAAATTAGAGTGTTGTTAGAAGGCATTTTCATTGTGGTATTCTGATTATATCATTGGACATTTGAATTTCATCATTTCATCATTAGGGTTCATTTGAAAAGTGCCATTTTTGGATCCGATTTTGCCTTGACTTGAGATAGTTATTCTTAAGTCTTTTGAATGTGCTTTTAAGTGTGTTTAGGCACATCGGAACTTAATGCTATAAAATTTCTCTACTTGAGATGGACTTGATGAGTTATGTAGGAAGGCTGAGATCCCAAAAATACCCAGTGATTATTCTTGAGAATGCTAAAAAAAAATGTGGAAATTTTAAACTTTTATTCTCTTATCTTGTGTTATGAATACGTTGCTGGAATTAGAAGATGAAATCTAGGTGAAGTAGGCTTATTCGTTATTTAAGCACAAATTTTTTAAGTTAGGATTGATTTAAGGTCGTTAGTAGAGTTTAGTAAACTTTTTCTTTCTTTTACTGGTTAAGCTATTCAATTTTGAGTAAAGGAGTATATGATGCTTATAACTTGGTAATCCCTTAAAAAAAAAAAGGTTCAGAAGTGGGCCTCATTGACTCGAGTAATTAAGCCTGAGGGGTGCCCTTCCGGGGGAATAACACCTATTAACTTGGGTGAAGAACTTGGGATCAATGGCCGAAAGCTCGTTACATGGGTCATGAGAAAAGTCCGAGAAAACTGAACTTGATAATTAATAATATTTTGGTTGAGATGGTAGAGGTTCGAAGGGGTATCTTAAAACCTAGTAGCCTAAGGTCGTCTGGCCTGGGACTTACTGACCGAGGAAACCGTTTCAGTTAAAGGGATAATTTGGCTAAAAAGTTTATTTGACTCGAATAAGTAAATCCGAGGGACGCCTTCTATACTGAGGGAATAACGTCTGTTAACTTGAGTGATGAGCTCGGGATTATCGATCGAAAGTTCATTACATGGGTCGGTTGACTAAATTAATGTAAAAGAATGATAAAAGAGAAGGGAAATCCAAGAGATGAGTGGATACGATATGCCTTTACTCTCTATTGTATTGTTTGTTTCGGTGGTGGAAAGAACCGTTTACTCTATTTTTGCTGATCTGATTTTGTGATTTATCCTAACTTGAGGAATTGTTGTTTAAACAGTGAAGGTAATGGGTTGATTTACTCGGATTAATTTTGAAATTCCAGTATTGGTATTTTGTATACAGTTAATGATGAGATTGAATGAAAGTTAATAAGCTTGGGTATACAAAGGATCAATGATGCATAAATCTTCCTAAAATAACTATGCATGAAAGAGAGGTTGTTTTTGTAATTCTATTTGAATCAATTTGCTTGAGGACAAGCAAAAACTCAAGTGTGGGGAAGTTTGATAAGGATAGATTAATACTTATATTTTGTATGGGTTTGAGTTGCTTTTGAAGTAAGTTAATTATGTTTTAAAAGAATTTGGTACTTAAAGAAAGCTATTTCAGTTTTAGGAATTAAAAGGACCTATCAAGGAAGAATGATCAACATTTGTAAGAGTCGGAGCGGATTACATGAAGAAAAGTGTCCAAACGTGCAGCAGGAGAGATACACGGGCGTGTATCACAAGGACACGGCCGTGTATTGGATTTCATACACTCACAGAAGGTTACACGGCCATGATACACGGCCGTGTATATGAAGCGAGTATGGTGCGATGTTAGCCACGCCTCAACTACATGGCCGTGTATGACAGCCGTGCAGTTGATTCGACTCCGCGTTTTACAAGTTTCTTCCAAGATTTTGGTATCTTTTGACGAAAAAAAGGGGGAGAACGTGAGGAAAAATGAGAGAGAGAAAAGGAGGGACATTTTGGCAACTCTTTGAGGGACGAGGATTCAACTTCAACAACATTCAATCTCAAAGGGTTCTTCACATGGGTTTTATCATTTATTTGATCTGTATTTCTAAAACCATGTGTAACTAAATTTGTTTATACCTAAACTTTACGAAACTCCAATTGTCATGTAACATTGGATTTGATTGCACAATTCTTAGATAATTGAAGATCTTTGAATTTCTTCATGTTATTCTTTGTGTTGTTAATTTGATGTATGGCCAACATTGAATTTGCATTGATTTCTTGTAAGTTGATTGGGAAATCACTTATCTGAATAGATCACACATGAATGAAGAGGCTCGTATGCAATCTAGGGATAGAAAGCATGAGTTTCTCGTATGTGGTTGAATAGGACAATTTGATCTAATCGAGGACTTTTACCCATTAATGCAATTCTGATTATTTTTTATAAAAGAGGAATCTTTATTAAGATAATTAGGGTTAGGAGTCAATGATTTCGAGAGAAACATTATCTTAGTGATAAAATTCCCGCGGTTCAGAGATAATCATTATCTGGTAATTGATTTTTTATGAGATAAAGTTACATGATAATTGGAGGAGTAGTAAACGAAAGGTGTATTGTTGATTATTGGATTTGATAATTTTAATTCATTTTTTTTAGTATTCTGTCTTAACGTTTTGTTTAATTTAATTAAGAAAACTCATTCGATAATGTGCGGTTAGATAGTCGGCTTAGGGTCAGTTTTAGTACTCGCAGATCCCTGAGGGAACGATATCCGTGCTTGAACCCTATACTACTTTAATCCGATAGGTGCACTTGCCTGTTTGATCGTGAGAAAAGAGTGAGAGTGAAAGGATTTATTTTAATTTGTGTGACTACGATCATCAACACGCTGGCCTTGAGCCGGCCTTGACTATTTCTCGGATGTCCATGCGAAAATCTCTCCAAAATCTTATCTTGATTGATTTGCCGACTCAATTCCACATCAGATTAGCCTTATCCTCCTCCTCTTTGGATCTATAAATAAACCCCTTACGTGAACCTATGGAGTCATTCTTGTCTTGAGGATTTTATCTTCTCTTTACTTCTCTTTTCATTTCATGTTATTCCAATTTTTTGTTGAAGAAAGAATGTTACTTTGCTGAAGTTTGCTTTCAATTCAAGAATTTTATGAATCATTTCGAAAGATTGAAGTTCTACAAACTCTTGAAGATTATAGCAATTGTTTTATTTATTTTATTTTATTTTATGCAATTTATCAGTTTATTTTTATTATTCAATATGAATTCCATTGCACCTATTCATTTAAATTTTTTTTATGCAATCTACACCATAATGTTCTAAATCATCTCTGTGGGAAACATGATGAAGCCATAATTCAACTAAAATGATCATTGTATTCATGTTATAGAACATATAGATATGTGGAATTTTCATATGAGAAGTCTTACTATGAATTGTATTCTGTAATTGACATCAATGCATAGGAATTTAAATGACTCGAAAGAGAAATTTAGGATTTATTAGGAATTCCCAAGTAAGATTTAATAATTTATGCAGAAGCGGCGTTATTGAATTTTATTAGAAATTGACCTAAGTGTTTCATGCAATATTTTTATTAAATTTTTCACTAAGGGATTAGGAGAAATTATTTTAAAGATATTAGGCAATCATATAATTGGGAAATTTATGATCGTAAATTAGAATCCTCATTTGATTTTAATTAGTAGGAGCTATTAAATTAAATTGGGGTTATAATACTTTAAAACTTGAAAAAGGATTAAGGTTTTGTCAATTTCTTGTGAAAAATCCATATAGCTATAAGTTATTATAACATGAAGGCAATATGATTAGTAAAAATTAGGGTAGATTCTATTTTCCCACCATCCATTTATTCTTTTTCAACACAATTCTCTTTTCACACATTTAGTATAATTTATTCACATGTTATTCTCATCAATTATCATTGCCTAAATAATAGTAGAAATTGATATAAGTCTATTACTTAATCAATCTTCGTGGTTCGGCAATCTTCTCTCACTATATTGCTTGATCCGATCCGGTACACTTAGCGGTATTTATTCACGCTTATTTTATATCTCTTTTTGCGTGGATTACCCTATGGGCTGACCCTAAGAGAGGATGTTTTGGGAAAGTGCCCCTCTATGGGCTGACTAACCTATAATTTTGAAGAAATGTCTCTAAAGGTAGCCCTACGGGCTGACCTTAAGAGAGGATGTTTAGGAAAGTGCCCCTCTGTGGGCTGACTAACCTAACACTTTTGAAAATGCTTCTAGCGAACGGGTCAAATGATTTGATAAAAGATGTGAATGATGGTTATTTATTCTAAGATGCTTACCAATTTATCGTGGATAGCAACCAAATAACTGAACCTTCGTGCTGGTTTGCTTCTCCTTTGCTTGAAAACAGGGCTTAGGGTCTTGATGTGCTTCCTTTCTTATGCGCATGGATCTTATGATTGTAGTGTTATCCTATTGATGTATCAGGTTTAATGCCCAAAAGTAGGTAGAATTATGTCACAAAATTTATTAAGATTCATTATCATTTCAATGTTCATCATTTATTGGCGAAATGATGGGTAATGTGTTTAGGAATGTTTGTTTTAAAGAGAATTGGTTGGAATTATCGATCATTTAGAGACATTAACTTTGCTTGTAAAAGAAATGAAAACTAGACTCATCGAAATTTAGACTGAATATTGGCATTTATAAACATTGGTAAAATTTCAATTTCCTTGCCTAAGGATAGTACATCTTAACAACATCTATATTAATGTGGTCTCTCAATTTCGGACCATCCATTTGAGTTAATATCAAAGCACCTCTTGACAATACCTTCTTTATAACATATGGGCCCTCGTAGTTTGAGGTGAACTTCCCTCTGGAATCTTGAGCATTTAGGAGAACTTTCTTTAGCACCGGATCTCCTTCTTTAAAACCTCGAGCTCTCATTTTCTTGTTAAATGCTCGGGCCATTCTTTGTTGGTAACACTGGTCGTGACATAACATAGTGAGTCTTTTCTTGTCGATCAAATTCAACTGATTAAGCCTCTTCTTTACCCAGTCTAACTCGTCTAGCTGCGCTTCTAACAGAATTCTGAAGGATGGTATTTCGACTTCAACTGGTAGGACTGCTTCGATACCATATACTAGTGAATATGGGGTAACTCTAGTAGATGTTCGAATCGAGGTTCTATAAGCTATGAGGGCGAATGGTAGCATCTCGTGCCAATCTTTGTAATTGATTGTCATCTTTTCGATGATTCTTTTGATATTCTTATTAGCTGCTTCCACTGCCCCATTCATCTGAGGTCGATAGGGAGTTGAATTTCTATGGTTTATATGGAACTATTGACACAAATCTGTCATCGACTTATTGTTGAGATTGGTACCGTTATCGATGATGATTGACTCAGGAACTCCATAACGAGCTATTATGTCCCTCTTCAAGAATTGAACTATTACCCCTTTTGTAACATTGGCATATGATGAAGCTTCCACCCACTTGGTGAAGTAATCAATGGCTACCAATATAAACTTGTGGCCATTAGACACTATTGGAGTGATTAAGCCGATGATGTCAATTCCCCACATGGAGAAAGGCCATGGCGTAAACAATGAATGAAGTTCCTTAGGTGGGGCATTTATTCGGTTTGCATACACTTGACATAAGTGACAATGCTTGACATATCTGATACAATCTAATTCATGGTTAACAAATAGTAGCCCAATCTCATGATTTTTTGGGCCAACATGTAACTGTTCATGTGAAGTGCACATACTCCTTCATGCACTTCTTTCATCAGTTCACATGCTTCATTTCTATCCACACATCTTAACAAGGTGGTGTCAGGCGATCTTTTATAAAGCACAAGCCCATTTAATAAGAAATGACTTGCTAACCTTTTGAGTGTTCTTTAGTCATTTTTGCTAGCCATTTCGGGGTATTTGCTCTCTTGGAGAAAATTTTTGATATCATGATATCAGAGCTTATCATCTTGTGCTTTTTCGATTACCAAACAGTAGGCGGGTCGATTTTCAATGGTTGGATTTCGACTTCCCTTGTTATCTGAATTATAGATGCTAGTGTGGCGAGTGCATCTGCAAACTGATTATGAGTTCTCGGGATGTATGTGAAGGTGATTGTCTCGAATTCATTTATTAGCTCTATCAAATGCTAATGGTATGGTACCAATTTAGGGTCTTTAGTTTTATATTCTCCTCTCATCTATAATATGATCAGTGAAGAATCTCCGTACACTTCTAATTCACGGATTTCCATATGGCAAGCCATTTTGAGGCCAAGGATGCATGCCACATATTCTGCGATATTATTAGTATATGGAAATGTGAGTCTTATTACTGAAGGGGATTGTGTTCCTTCTGGTGATATCAACACTACCCCGATCCCATAACCAAATACATTGGTAGCTCCGTCAAAGAACATCTTCCATTTAGGGCTTTAGTTTATCCCACAATCCTTTGCTGGTGCGCCCTCCACTATTAATATATTTTCATTAGAGAATTAGGCTTATGATTCTTTGGAATCTCCCTCAATTGGGTGTTCTGCCAACTGATCGGCTAAAGATTGCCCTTTTATCAAATTTTGATTTACGTGTGTGATGTCAAATTCTAACAAGAGCATTTTCCATTTAGAGATTCTCCCTAACAGAACGGGCTTCTCTACCAAGTACTTCAAAGGATCATGTCTTGTCAACAACTCAATGAGATAGTAAAGGGTGTATTGCCTCAAATGGTGCATGACCCAAATCAGAGTGCAGCAAGTCCTCTCTACTTCAGAATATCTATGTTCCCCATCTGTGAATTTCTTACTTAGATAATATATGGAACGCTCTCTTCCTTCTTCATCTTTCTGTCCCAGCACGTACCCCATGGATTCAGGGAGTATCGTGAGGTATAAGAATAAGGGCTTTCCTTGTTTTGGAACTATCAAGACTGGGGGACTTATGAGATAGTCTTTGATTGTCCTAAATGCCTCTTCACATTCATTGTCCCATTCTACTGCAACATTCTTTTTTAGTAGACGGAATAGGAAGCGGCATTTGTCTGTGAGTTACAAGATGAAACGAGCTATGTAATTTAACCTTCCCAGCAAACCTCTTACCTCTTTGATAGTATGTGGAGAGGGTAGTTCTAGTATGGCCTTTACCTTGTCGGGGTCGACTTTAATGCCTTCACGGCTTATGAAAAACCCTAACAATTTGCCTGTTGTGACCCCAAAAGTGCACTTTTCTGGATTTAACTTGAGCTAAAACTTTCTCAATTACTTGAACAATTTCCTCATAATAACTGCATGGCTTTCTTCTTCCTTAGACTTGGCTATCATATCATCGACGTATACTTCAACCTCTCAATGCATCATGTCATGAAGTATCGTGACCATGGCTCTCTAATACGTTGCCCTGGCATTTTTCAAACCAAAAGGCAAGACCTTGTAACAGAAAGTACCCCACGTTGTGATAAAGGTCATTTTAGTTTTATCTTCTTCAGCCATTTTTATCTGATTATATCCTGAGAAACTGTCCATAAATGAGAAGAGATGGTTTCCTACAGTGTTGTTTACCAGGACATCGATGTGAGGTAGAGGGAAGTTCTCTTTTGGCGTGGATTGGTTTAAGTCTTGGAAGTCTACGCATACACGTACTTTTCCATTCTTTTTTAGAACGAGGACTATATTCGCTACCTATTCCGGATAGTCAGATACCTCGATGAACCCTACTTCTAGTAGTTTCTCGACTTTCTCTTTAATCTTTAGTAAGATGTCAGGCCTAAATCTTCTCAATTTCTGTTTTTTAGGTTTGACATCTTCCCTTATGGGAAGCTTGTGGACTATTATTGATTGGTCTAATCTCGGCATGTCACCATATGACCAGGCAAATACATCTACATATTTTGTTAACAGCTCAACTATCTCACGTTTTTGCTCGGCACTTAAATTGATCTCGATCTTGAGGTTTTTAGGTTGCTCAATGCTTCCTAGATTTACTGTCTCCACCGGCTCGTCTATTGAAATCCCACCTTGTTCATGTTTTTGCCAATTTTCTTATATTATTTCGTGGTCAAGGACATCGCCTCAAACGGCTGACCTAGCAGTGTTGGAAACAATATCAGTGTTTCCATTTCCTACCTACGCGAAATGTCCCTGACGTTCGATGGTAAGGAATCTAGGCGAAGTGAAACGAAAGTACATATATAAGCGAAAACAAACGAATGAATTACAATTTATTGAATTTGAAAAGAAACCACAATAAAATTTGTTTAATAATTTTTCCCTATCCTTGAGCTGACCTAGCGCTATCAATAGGATAACAGAACCAATTGTTAAGAGCTAGATGCTACTTAGATGTGCGAAGGGTCGGGCTTTCGTCGTTGATGTCAGCTTCGCTTATCCTTGGCTCTTGAATGGTAGTTGCTTTCTTGAATGATTGTTGGAGGGGTGGAAAACGCCTTTGCGTATCGCTTGTCCCTCCTTAAACTGATAGCCCTCCTTGCTAGTCACCATATTCACCTCATTGAATATTTGGAGACCAAGGTCTTCAGAACCATCTTCCCCGATGTAAGGTATGGCAGTCTCTTTATAGATGGCGTAATCTTACTCTCCCAGTGCTGAGTATACTCCTTGAAAGACTCAGTGTGTCTCTTTCGAAGGCTTCCCAAGTCGATTACCGAAGGGGCAACTTCAATGTTAAATTTGTACTAGTCATAGAATGCTCGAGCAAGTCTCTCCCAAATATTAAATTAGTTGAAGTCTAGGTGTGCATACCAGACGAGGGTAAGGCCTGTGAAGCTGTCTTGGAAGGTCTGGATCATGAGCTAGTCATATTGGGCATACTTGCTCATCTTCCGTACATACAGCCTTTTATGCATCTTAGGGCATCCAGTACCATCATATTTTTCAAATTCCGGGGTCTTAAACTTCTCTGGGTACACCTCTTCCCCATATACTGGTAAGCTAGTGATCCCTACCTGTTCAAAACCGTCAGGCCCCTCTATTGTCTTCATCTTATCAGCCAGCTATTAAAAAAGTCTCATTTCCATCTCCTTTTGCCTGTCCTCCAATTCCCTCTTTATGTTGTCGGAGGTTGGACCTAGGTTGACTCTCGGTTCATACTTGAAAGCCGGTTAAGGTGGGAATTGATCTCTTCGTATTCTGGAGGTTGACCCTCTACTGCTTTCCCCTTTTTTGCCCCTGAGTGTTCTTCCCAAGTCGGTTGAGTGGTGCGAAGGAGGCTGATACTCTCAATCAGGAGGTGGACTTGTGCAGCCAATTGCAGGACTGTTTGTTCCAAGGATACGATCTTAGGATCTGAGGCGGTGTCAGCACTGGCGTTATTGCGGTTGTCACTGTTGTTGTCACTATTTGCCATTTTGGTCTTCGAACGGGTGCAGATTAGGCTCCTTGGAGGGTTTGGTTGTTTGGAAGCTATCTTTGATACCTAGCACGCATTTTTTCTTAGCATGATGCAGGTATGTAAATATGATGCATGTATCACACAGATGTTAAAATAAAGGAGCCAACAATCGATTAATGATATAATGCTGAAGCTTTATTTTTATTAATATTAGAAACTTGGAGTTCGATACTAAAAAAATGAAAAAGTACAATAATAATCTACTTCCTAGTTCTCTTCGTCTTCTACTACACAGGCATTGGTTTTCCGCTGATGATAGCTTCCAGCTCTTCAACTCTAGCTTGGGTCTTCTTTAGCTAAGCTTCCAAGGCCTTGTTCCTTTGATCAGACTCTTTGAATCGACCCTTCCAAATATCCTTTTTGTAGTCTGCTGCTTCGAAGTATACTTCCATTCGAGCCCTGACTTGTTCCAAATAGGTTCTCAACTCTGGGTCTACCTTATTTGGCTCAGGTTGGGTGATATCCAGAACTTGGTATGCCTTTTCTCTTGTCTGATATAACTAGCGGATCACAAAATCCCTGGTGGCTCGGTGCTTGCCTACTTTACCATCCAATTCTCTGAGGTCTACATTAGGGCTCTCGATTCAGGCTTCCCATAGGACTTTGACCTCTACTAGCTTGGCAAACTTATCAGCTGCCAACAAATTTGGGTCATGATACTCAAACGTGATTGCTTCTAGTGAAGGCCGATAAACTATGTCTTGAATGGTATCGAACTAGTGAACCACTGAGTTTGGGTGATAACCTATACATCCATTTATACCGATTAAAGGTACGGCCTGAAGGCTTCTGCAGGTTAGGATGACTTTGTTGCAGCAACTCCATCTAGCCATCCATAGGATGTCGTCGGCACTAAAACTCTTAAGCACTTCTACCCAACTGTAGCTAGTAAGGTCATCGGGTAGCTTTATCTTTTCTATGCATGAGTCTACAAGATCCATTTGTTGGGCTAAAGTTTTTTGGACCAGGTTCAACTCAAAACATTTGAGCTGGCTCACGAACCAGATCAGGATGAGGTTGATGTTTGAGTGGAGGATCCCATGGCCTTTCTTCTTAACAAAGTTCAAGTTGCATATCTGTTCAGCCAGTAGAGCCAGGATATAAGATTTCCCTTCCAAGAATTGGGCTACCAACTCTGCAACTCGGTAGTGGACATAAGAGGTTTCGGTGGGGAAGAGTATGGTGGCGAAGGCTATCAGGATGAAAGCGCTCACCCTCCTCTATTTGTAGCTCTTGGGGTCCCCGCATAATATGTCTTTCCTATCCCCATCATCTTCTTGGGCTATGAACCAGGCTTCTAATTCATCCATTTGTATGCAATATCCATTGTAACTTGCTAAGGCCATATTGATTGCTGTCTTGTGGATACCCAGAAGTCTATTGAAAATACCGGCTGGCCCGGCCTCAAGATCTGGCACGTATACCTCGTTGGTTAGTGTTAGGGCCTGCAAGAGTTGGGTGTATTCTTCTGGAGTGGGAGTGATCTCATGTGGCCCAATGAAGAAAGTTGCGGGCTGTTCTTCCTGATAGAGCCATTTTATACTTAATCTTTATAGTATAAATTGTGTTAATTCATTAGTGATTTTATAGAAATCATAAGGAAATGGTACTTAATTCTATTATGGTGATAAATCAGGTTAAATGGAGTCAAGGATGCTAATTCAAGTAAATTAGAGAAGTCATCTACAACTTGGATCAAGACAAGGATTTACACCATCGGAGGGAAGTACATGGGCGTGTAATTGAAGTACACGGTTGTGTACTTGGTTTTGAATCAATAGGAAGATACACGGTTGAAGTACACGGCCGTGTATCGGAAGCACGGTTTAAGGCACGGCCATGGCGAAAACCGTGTTACACACTGGACGAAAAGGTGGAAATGTGGACTTTCAACAAAGAGAGACACGGCTTAGGGCACGGCTGTGGTGGCAGCCGTGGGAGAAACCGTGCTTGAAGCCATGGTGGAAGCTAGACGTGCCAAGGAGAAGAACTTGTAGATCATGCACAGAGGAAGGCACGGTTGAAAATCTAGCCGTGGGTGGAGCCGTACTACACACTGGACACGGAAGATGATACGTGAATTATGCACAGAGGAAGGCACGGCTTAACCCACGGCCGTGTGGTAGGGCGTGCCAGGCAGACGAAGATTCACTTCTCGAAATCTACTTGGAAAAGGAAAGATATTTTCGTATCTTGCTAGCAAAAGATCACATGCTATCCCTCTAACAATATAAATAGAACCAACCCTAGAGGGTGAGGATAACTTTTTAATCTTTGGATCTTGAAGAACCTTGGATCATCTTAGAGGCAGAGCAGGCAACCGGGTTCATGATGTTTCTACTTTTTATTTTCGTTTTGTTGATAAACATGAGTAGCTAAGCTACTTTTCTAGCCAAAGGGTCATAGATGTTTAATTCTCCACGAATTGTGAGGTCTAATTGACTTGTATTTGTTCTATTCTTTGTTTTTGGATATTCATATATCTTCTGATCGTTTTGTCATTATTATCTTTGTTGATTGGTATGAATAGAGCTCTTCTACTAAATTAGCAAGTTAATATATTGTCAACTAGCACGTCAAATCCGTAATTGTTTGATTGTTCTAGTCTCAGTGACACAATAACATGTTTGGTTATAAAATAAATGATCAAATTCATGTTATGGAGGTGTGTGATCATGTTTAAATAGGTTATCTTATAATCTACTAGTATGAATTGGTGGTCTCTCTAGTTTTTAATGCTATTGGTAGATTAAATCCTAAGTGCTTGTCTGGGGTTGTCTAATCGATAAGAGAAATAATCAAAGAGCTTCTCTTGGTTATCGAGGAAGTACGGAGAGATAGGTTGTTAGAGCTTGTTAATAACCATAACCAGTTTATCTAGGAATAAGAATAGAAAACATTTGCATCGATGATCAATTCCTTGAATTAAACTATCTTGATTCCTTTGGCTAGGCTTTTATCAATATTCAATTTTCTTATCTTCTTTTAACTTTATTCGATTCACAAACCAAACCCCCCATTTTCCTTTTCCTTTTTATTCTCCTTGGATAGAAATAAATTTAACCAATCTCTGTGGATTCGACCCTACTCACCACTATATGCAAATCATATAATTGTCTAGGAGTAGGTTTTATTTTTGTTGGATTTGACACCCATCAAAATTTTGGCACCGTTGCCGGGGATTGGTGTCAAATTTATTTCTATTCTTGTATGACTCGTTCTTCTCAGACAGGTGAACTAACTTATAATCCGAAGATTGAGAAGACTCTAAAGAGGCTGCAACAAGAAGCTAGATCATCCACTAGACTGAACTTAGCATCGGATTTGTCTGATTCATCCCTTGATTCAGAAAAATAAGACGATATGGCAAATCCCGAGAGAACCTTAAGGGAGTTGGCTGCGCCGGAAGTGAATCAACAACCACTTTGTATTCACTATCCCGAACTAGCTGTGGAATTCGAGTTGAAATCTGGGTTGATACATCTGCTACCCACTTTTCATGGTCTTGAGAATGAAGATCCTCACAAGCATTTGAAAGAGTTTCATATAGTGTGTTCTAGTATGAGGCCGCAAGGAATAACCGACGAACAAATCAAGCTACGCGCTTTTCCGTTTTCTTTAAGTACTAAAGCTAAAGATTGGTTGTTTTATTTGCCTCTAAGTTCTATCACCACTTGGACAGATATGGTGAGACTCTTCTTGGACAAATTCTTCCCCGCATCCAGAGCTGCTGGTATAAGAAGAGAAATTTGTGGTATCAAACAGAGGGACACCGAGACTCTTCATGAGTATTGGGAGAGATTCAAGCAACTGTGTGCAAGTTGTCCACAACATGGGATATCTGAACAACTCCTCATCCAATATTTCTACGAAGGCCTACTTCCGATGGAGAGGAAGATGATGGATGCTGTAAGTGGAGGCGCCATAGTAAACAAAACCCCTGGTCAAGCTAGGGAATTGATCTCCATTATGGCTGCCAATTCACAACAATTTGGGTATAGGCATGACACATCTTCAAGGAAGGTAAATGAGGTAAGTGTTTCTAACCTTGAACATCAAATTTCTAACCTAACCTCCCTTGTGCAGCAGCTAGCTCTTGGAAATACCCAGCAGGTGAAAGCTTGTAGAATTTGTGCTGCTCCTAATCATCCGACCGACATGTGCCCCACATTGTAAGATGACAACCATGAACACGCCAATGCTGTAGGCGGATTTCCAGGACAACCGCAGAGGAAGTATGATCCCTATTCAAATACTTACAATCCCAGATGGAGGGATCATCCTAACTTCCGATATGGCAATAACCTTTAACATTTCCAACAATTCCAACCTAAGCCATCACACCAAGTACCCCAAGCTCCTTCCACCTCTGGTATGTCTCTTGAGGACATTGTTAAGTCTCTTGCTGTTAATATAAAACAATTTCAGGAGGAAACAAAGCAGAGCATTCTAAACTTGGAGAATCAGGTAAGCCAACTTGCTTTTGCTGTGAATAGGTTAGAAACTCAAGGTAAGTTACCTTCTCAGACTATCACAAATCCGAAGCAAAGCGTTAATGCAATTACCTTGAGGAGTGGAACAGCATTGCAGGGATCAATTAAGAAAGGACACCCATCTACTCTTGGGGAAGAGACCAAGAAAGAGATTTCGACTCCGAGCCAGCAGGGCAACCAGATTAGCAAGTCTCTAGTTGAGCCATCAAAGGTCACATTGATACCACCTCCTTTCCCCTCCAGATTGGCGAAATCCAAGAATGAAGCGGAAGAAAAAGAGATTCTGGAAACTTTTCGCAAATTCGAGGTAAATATTCCTTTGCTTGATGCAATTAAGCAAATACCGCGCTATGCTAGATTTCTCAAAGACTTATGCACTAACAAAAGGAAGCTGAAAGGCAATGAAAAGATTAGTGTGAGTGAAAATGTTTCAGCTATTATTCAGAAGAAGCTTCCTCCTAAATGCAAGGATCCAGGTATGTTTACTATTCCTTGCAAAATAGGTAATCTTGGAATCGCTAAAGCCATGTGTGATTTAGGAGCTTCTATGAATGTCATGCCTTTGTCTGTTTATCAACGTTTAAATGTTGGTCCCTTGAAGGAAACGGGTGTCATTGTTCAACTTGCTGATAGGTCCAATGTTTATCCTGAGGGAGTTTTAGAGGATGTTTTAGTTCAAGTCAATGGGTTGGTTTTTCCTGCTGATTTTTATGTGCTTGACATGGACGATAGTGATTCTCATACTTCATCACTGATATTATTAGGGCGACCATTCCTTAAGACTTCTAAAACGAAAATCGATGTAAATGATGGCACCCTCACTATGGAATTTGATGGTGAAGTGATTAAATTTAACATTTATAATGCCATGAAACATCCTAACGATATCTCTCCTGTTTTTGTTGCGGATGTTATTAACCCATCACCACAGGCACCAAGGCTGAAATCAAAATCCTTATTCGAACATCTAGCTAGGAACGTCTAGCCAAAGATGTTAAAGAAAGGCGCTTCATGGGAGGCAACCCATGTCAAAAAAAAAAAAAAAATCTTTTAGTTTTGTTTTGCTTTAGTTTTGTTTTATTTTAGTTTAGTTTGTTTTGATTTTAGTGTAGTTTTGAACTCTTTGGATCAGCTGCAGCAAGGATACATATCATTAGATGACACTTTCCAGAGCTTAAGGGGAAAACTCCAATACCAGGGAAGTACCAGTATTTCCTTTCTCTTATTCTCTAATGTTCCTTGAGTTGTTAATTCCTTTTCAATTGTGCTAAATTAGGAACAGTGAGGACACTGTTCAAGCTAAGTGTGGGGGAGAGGATAATAAAATATAGAGAATAGAGAACTAACTTATACTCTGAATGTTTGTCCTTAAGCAATTTTTAAGCTAAATTTTTTTTCAAAATTATCATGACATCTGGAGATTGTACTAAATGTTGTAATAAGCATCTACAAAATGTGAAATTGACTTGTTCAAATGTTTTACTCACCCACTGCTGTGATTAGAATACATGGTTAAAATTAAGTAGTGAAATCTTTAAGAAACAAATTTACCTTGTATTTAGCTTTAGAATTGGAAGTCTAAGAGTAAGTCGAGTCCCTAAGTAAAAAATAAACAAGTTTACTTCTAGGTTATATTAACTACTGTATACTCTTTGAAGTTGTTTGTAAAGCAATCATAACACTTAAAAAAAAAAAATCAAGCATAGCCATTACTCCAATGATTCAACTAATTGAGTTAAGAGTATTCAAACTTGAATGTTAGAGTGAGGAAGAGTCCGTAGGGGTATCTCAAAACCTGGTCACTTGAGTGATGAGCTCGGGATGTTGCCGACTCAATGAACTCACTATAACGATAAGGGCGAAAAAGGCAAAAGTTCATGAAAAGAAGCGGGCAAAAACCCGTCAAAATAAATGCTTGAATAAATCAAAAGAACATGAATGTAAACATTCATTGAATAAAACAAAGATGTATAAAAGGGAGAATATCTAGCAAAGAGCTTATACTATATGCTTTTACTTTATACTGCAAGGATTATATGCTTGATAATATCCAATGAAGTTTAATTGGGTGTTTTTCCTTAATGGATTAAGTATTTACTTTTGGAATAAAAATTCTTTTGCTAAACATGAGGATTAAAGTTTGTTTTGTTTAGATTAGCTATTAAATTTTGTCCATACTAATTTGATCACAGGAAACCAGTTTGGTTGAAGTAGTAGACATTAAAATTACAAGTCATGAATTACAAATTAATAGATGCTTGGAATGATGAAAAGAAAGTTTGTATAATCTATAACAGATTTCTCAATTGATTTGATGCAATTGCTTGAGGACAAGCTAGAGTTTAAGTGTGGGGGAATTTGATAGAGCCATTTTATACTTAATCTTTATAGTATAAATTGTGTTAATTCATTATTGATTTTATAGAAATCATAAGGAAATGGTACTTAATTCTATTATGGTGATAAATCAAGTTAAATGGAGTCAAGGATGCTAATTCAAGTAAATTAGAGAAGTCATCTACAACTTGGATCAAGACAAGGATTTACACCGCCGGAGGGAAGTACATGGGCGTGTAATTGAAGTACACGGCCGTGTACTTGGTTTTGAATCAATAGGAAGATACACGGTTGAAGTATACGGCTATGTATCGGAAGCACGGTTTGAGGCACGGCCATGGCGAAAACCGTGTTACACACTGGACGAAAAGGTGGAAATGTGGGCTTTCAACAGAGAGAGACACGGCTTAGGGCACGGCCGTGGTGGCAGCCGTGGGAGAAACCGTGCTTGAAGCCGTGGTGGAAGCTAGACGTGCCAAGGAGAAGAACTTGTAGATCATGCACAGAGGAAGGCATGGTTGAAAATCTAGCCGTGGGTGGAGCCGTGCTACACACTGGACACGGAAGATGATACGTGAATTATGCATAGAGGAAGGCACGGCTTAACCCACGGCCGTGTGGTAGGGTGTGCCAGGCAGACGAAGATTCACTTCTCGAAATCTACTTGGAAAAGGAAAGATATTTTCGTATCTTGCTAGCAAAAGATCACATGCCATCCCTCTAACAATATAAATAGAACCAACCCTAGAGGGTGAGGACAACTTTTTAATCTTTGGATCTTGAAGAACCTTGGATCATCTTGGAGGCAGAGCAGGCAACCGGGTTAATGATGTTTCTACTTTTTATTTTCGTTTTGTTGATGAACATGAGTAGCTAAGCTACTTTTCTAGCCAAAAGGTCATAGATGTTTAATTCTCCACGAATTGTGAGGTCTAATTGACTTGTATTTATTTTATTCTTTGTTTTTGGATATTCATATATTTTCTGATCGTTTTGTCATTATTATCTTTGTTGATTGGTATAAATAGAGCTCTTCTACTCAATTAGTAAGTTAATATATTGTCAACTAGCACGTCAAATCCGTAATTGTTTGATTGTTCTAGTCTCAGTGACACAATAACATGTTTGGTTATAAAATAGATGATCGAATTCATGTTATGGAGGTGTGTGATCATGTTTAAATAGGTTATCTTATAATCTACTGGCATGAATTGGTGGTCACTCTAGTTTTTAATGCTATTGGTAGATTAAATCCTAAGCGCTTGTCTAGGGTTGTCTAATCGATAAGAGAAATAGTCAAAGAGCTTCTCTTGGTTAACGAGGAAGTACAGAGAGATAGGTTGTTAGAGCTTGTTAATAACCATAACCAGTTTATCTAGGAATAAGAATAGAAAACATTTGCATCGATGATCAATTCCTTGAATTAAACTATCTTGATTCCTTTGGCTAGGCTTTTATCAATATTCAATTTTCTTATCTTCTTTTAACTTTATTCGATTCACAAACCAAACCCCCCATTTTCCTTTTCCTTTTTATTCTCCTTGGATAGAAATAAATTTAACCAATCTCTGTGGATTCGACCCTACTCACCACTATATGCAAATCATATAATTGTCTAGGAGTAGGTTTTATTTTTGTTGGATTTGACACCCATCACTTCCCATAGATGGAGGATAGCCTGTATTAAAGGTAAGTTCATTTCCATCTTCATTAGTGAAAGGATAGGCCCTATCTTCTGTTGGATGAAGGCCTACTCTTCAGGGTTATACAGAGTAAACCAATGGTCTAGTACCAACTTTGGGTCTAGAGGTTTACAAACTCGAATCTCTTTGTGGAGGAGGCGGTCGACTATAGAACTAGCCATCTATTACAATAGAAATCTCTAATTACAAAAACTTTTTACAATGTACAAATGATGTTATTACAGGGAAATGTATCTGAACTCCAGGAACAGAACAAAAGTATTACATCATTAATCAATTGCCAGCCCATGACTTCATGTATGCAAATAGGTGGGTTCTAACAGGTCCCCAAGCTCTATGACCTCCCGCATTCTCAAAGAAATGGATCCCAGGCCATATCGAAGCATTGGGTAAGGCAGCCTAATCAATCCCGAACGATGATCATATCACTTCGCTCAAAACCTACACAATAACCCCCCGTCTTAGGGTCCTAAGATGGCCTGGGTTCGACCGTATCTATTCACACAATTACATGCATGCCGACTCAACAATAAAAGTAAACAACTGAACCCTAAATCTAGTTAAATCCCTGAAAGGTTAGCAACAGTATAACGATCAAAAGACATTTCTAGAAAAGGTGATTTGAGGAGATTCAAGTGGCTAGCCTACTAGAGAGAGGTCCCCAGTGGAGTCACCATCCTATCGAGTCTAATTTTTTATTTTTCATTCCTAATCCGATTTATACTAGACCCTATGCTCATCTAATATAAATCCTCGACTTGAACTAGGAATTTCATCTTATTTTGGAGTCACCACCCAATTGAAGTTAGGAAAGATTGAATTAGGATCAATTGAGCAGATTAATCCTAATTTAGACAACTAGTCAGCGAGATTTCCTCTTTTCGTTTTTGTGAAAGAGGAAAGGGAAAACCAAAGTTGCTGGACTCGGAGGCTAACCTATTAAAACCTTAAAGTTATCATTCTATTCTCCTGAAATCTAAACCCTATCCTAATGTCTTTCATTGTTATTCATTTTTTTTGTTTTTTGTTATCTTGTTGTGTTTCTGAATAACTTATTCTAACAAAAAAAATGATTTTTTATTCTTTTTAGGATTACCCCAAATGGGTGCCTACGTACCTGCTATTCAGGATCAAACAAGCCATTGTTCGCTTTTCATGAAAACTTTAGTGGGTTTGTTAATTTTAATCATGAAAATTACTTTTCGTTTACGTTTTTATCATTTTAGTATTTTTTTGACAAAAATCTAAGCCTAATCTTGATTACTTTATTTTTTAAAAGATTAGTTTAAGGAAAAACCAATTTCAGATTTATTTAAGAAAAGGATTTTTCTAAGTGATAAAAATTATTTTTTATTTCCCTATTATTAACCTACCTCTAATGTTCTTATTATTTGTTTTTATTTTTTTATTAATTAATTAATAATTTTTTTATTTTTATTATTTTATCTATCCTAAACTAAACATCTAAATTCTATCATTTTTCCGAATGTATATTCTTACTTATTATTATTATTATTATTATTATTTATTATTTTTTTTATTGTTTTATTATTTTTTTGTGATTTTTTATAATTTTCTATTATTTATCCTATCCTAAACTAAACGTAAGAAAAACTAATCTAAATTCTAATATTTTTCTAATATTATTTTTAATTATAAATAAGAAATGAATAAATAAATAAATAACAAATAAATAAAATTCGATAAATAAATAAATCGAAAAATCCGACTTACTTGGATCCAGATACGGTGCGCAAGTCGAGTCGGTCAAGTCGAATTGGGCCAAAGCGGTTCAGGTCGAGTCGGTCGATCACGATGGTTGGGAGTGCTCGTTGACGGCGTTCTGGTGACTTTTATCGAATGAGGGTGGCTTCCGAGCTTTTCGGGGATGGAGAACCCAACCGTGGTGGTGGTTGCAGTCGAAAACCTCCTCAGGCAGCGTTTCAAGGTGGTGCTGATCGGCGGTCGTGCTCGAGAACTCCGGCGAAGCTCCAATCTCACTTTTTTTCTCTCTTTTCTCACTTTCGATCCCTGCTATGGCTTCCTCCCCTCGATTCCTATTTATAGACACAAGAAATCAAGTTGGATAAGCTTGGATTTCCTCCAATTGAGGCAAATCGGATTTCAGTTGAAAAACCCATCTCCGATTTGTGTAAATCCTTCGATTTGTTGCAATTTGATTCCAATTGGATGATGTTTATCCTATTTTAGTTAAAGATCTGTTGGATTTGTGTAAAAAATCGAATCTAAATGGTCGAAATTCGATTTTTCCTTACCGGCGATGATCTCGAATGAAGGAAGAAGAAGATCACGTGCTTGACGTGTGCATTTGTGTCGGCCAATCAGTTACTGACACATATCCTAGGAGAGGCAAAAAATTGCAAAATGTGGAATCTGCTTCCCCCGCGTTTCGAATCCACGACCTGACCCCCTTCCCCCATGTGCACAGTCATGGTTCAGACCAATTGGGCTAGCCCACTTCTCAGTTTTTTTTATTTTCACAATTTGCATATATACATTGCAATTTTTATTATTTTTGTTTTTTTTTGAAATTCCAAAATTTTGTAAAAATTATTTAACTCCTTTTATTATTATTTCTACAATTATTTTCCAAAATTGATGTATTTTTCCTATTTATTTTATTTTTTGAATATTTTTCCTATTTTTGCTAAATTAGAAGAAAAATTGTAAAAAATGAAAAAAAAATTGAAAATTAACTATTATTGATTATTAGGGTAAAAAATGGGGTGTTTACACATGCAGCTTAAAGAAAATTCCACTACTAACCCGATTGCTAGTCTGCTACTATAACAAAGAAGTCCAAGAAGGCTTCCCCACCAATAGTAAGGCAAGCCTTAGCACCACGGCCACACGAAGTTCCCCTAACCATTAAGGAAGGAGAAAGGTTAATGGGTACCACTTGCCAACAGTAAACCTTACAACTAGGTAAAGGGAAAGGGGTGATACGAACCACGCCAACGTGTGACGAAATCCAATACCAATACGTTTGGAATTGCTACCCAAGATGCCAAACAATCGAGTGGAAACCGTGACCTGTTACCTATAAGTGAGGCAAGAACCTTGGTATATTATGTAGATGCCAAAATTGGGATGAAAGACCGATTGATCAGTCGGGATGAACGCCACGGAAGAAAATCCGATAAGTTCTAGAGTAGTTCTTTAAAGAACTAAGAGAGGAATTCTCTCAAAAGTGTTTTCAAACTTATATGTTGTATATTCTATGTTCTAAACCCTAGGAGCTTTATATTAGGGTTTACAATTCGTAACAATAAAGGCCCAAAACGACATAACATCATTAAGTTGCGGAAAAATAACAAAACAGACACTTAAAGGCTGACGGCATAGGAGTGAAGGTCGGCGGCGTTGGAGCCGGTGTAAAGCATATACACGGCCGTACCCTTCTAGACGTGTATGTTTCTGTAGATATTCTTGACACCATACACGGCCGTGCCCTTGAACCGTGTATACGACCGTGTATAATTCTGTGTAACCTCCAGACTCATTACACGGTCGTGCCTTGTAAAGACACGCCCTCTTCAACCCATATCCGTTATGACTTGTACAAAAGCAAGGGCATTCTCATGGTTGTTCTAATCCATTCCAACTTCATGGTTGCTCCAATCCTTTCCGACTTCATGGACATCCTTTATCAACCCATTAAGTGCTTCCTTGAATCGTTTCGCTCGAGTTCTTGTGATCGGTCTAGGTGGCACTTCAAGAGGATCCACATTCCATCTTCTGGCTTAGCTCCCATCATGGCTCTGATCATTCCCCTCCTCTTGAAAAGGATTTGTCCTCAAATCATCGCCTGCATCAAAAGGACCCAGATCAGTAACATTAAACGTAGCACTTACTTGATATTCACCTGATAAATCTATCTTGTATGCATTATCATTGATGCGCTCAAGAATTTGAAATGGTCCATCGCCTCTAGGAAGTAGTTTAGATCGACGCTGCACAGGAAACCACTCTTTGCGCATGTGAACCCAAACCCAGTCTCCAGGTTCAAAGACAGCTTGTCGACGACCCTTGTTGGCTTGTTTCACATACTGCTCTGTTCTTTGCTCAATGTTTAGCCTTGCCTTCTCATAGATCTGTTTAACAAATTCTACTTTCTTCTTGCCCTAGATTAACATACTCAGAAATAGGCAAAGGTGATAAATCCAAAGGAGTTAGTGGATTAAAACCATACACAATTTCAAAAGGAGTAAACTTAGTAGCAGAATGCATTGTGCGATTATAGGCAAATTCAACATGCGGCAAACAATCCTCCCAACTTTTAATGTTCTTTTTAATGACAGCCCTCAACAAAGTAGATAAAGTTCGATTTACTACCTCAGTTTAACCATCAATCTGTGGATGACAAGTAGTAGAGAACAATAACTTAGTTCCTAACTTAGCCCACAAGGTCTTCCAGAAGTAGCTCAAGAACTTAGCATCTCTATCCGATACGATTGTTCTAGGCATACCATGTAATCTCACAACTTCCCTAAAGAACAAATTAGCAATATTGCAAGCATCATCTATTTTGTGACAAGGAATGAAATGTGCCATTTTAGAGAATCTATCCACGACTACAAAAATAGAATCTCAACCATGTCTAGACCTGGGTAATCCTAACACAAAATCCATGGAAATGTCTATCCAAGGCTCATGAGGAAGGGAAGTGGGGTATAAAGCCCATGAGGTTAGACTCTAGATTTTGCTTGCTTACACGTGACACATCGCTCACAAATCCTCTCAACATCTCATTTCATGTGAGGCCAATAGAAGTGTTCCTACAATACCCCTAAGGTTTTAGCTACTCCAAAATGTCCCATTAAACCTCCTCCATGAGACTCCCTTACTAGTAATTCTCTTAAAGAACAAATTGGAATGCATAGTTTACTCTCCCTAAACAAGAATCCTTCATGTTTATAAAATTTACCATGACCACTCTTCTCACAATGCACATACTCTTTACAAAAATCTCGATCAACAGCATACAATTCCTTAATGTGCTCAAAACCAAGTAGTCTAGAACTAAGAGTAGAGATAAGAGCATACCTCCTAGAAAGTGGATCAGCAACAACATTCTCTTTACCTTGCTTGTAGTGGATGACATAGGGAAATGTTTCAATGAACTCCACCCAACGAGCATGCCTTTTGTTTAGCTTATGTTATCCCTTTAAGTACTTCAAGGATTCATGATTAGTGTGGATCACGAACTCTTTTGGCCAAAGATAGTGTTGCCAAGTCTCCAGTGCTCGAACCAATGCATATAACTCCTTGTCATAAGTAGGCTAGTTCAAGGTTGCCCCACTTAGCTTCTCGCTAAAGAATGCAATTGGTCTTCTCTCTTGCATGAGCACTACTCCAATACCTAATCCTGAAGCATCACACTCAATTTCAAACGTTTTAGAAAAATTAGGTAAAGCAAGTAATGGTGCCTGAGTCAACTTATTTTTAAGCGACTGAAAGGCCTTCTCTTGTTGCACTCCCCATCTGAACCCCACATTCTTCTTAATTACCTCAGTAAGTGGTGCTGCGACGGTGCTGAAATCCTTCACAAAACTCCTGTAAAAGCTCGCTAGTCCATGGAAACTCCACACATTACTTACATTAGTTGGACTAGGCCATTCTTGGATCGCACGAATCTTTTCTTCATCAACCTGTATTCCCTGTACACTAACAACAAAACCAAGAAACACAAGTTTGTCTGTGCAAAAAGTGCACTTCTTGAGGTTAGCATATAATTACTCCTTTCGAAGCACTTCTAAAACATCCCTCAAGTGAGATATATGGTCTTCCAAACTCTTGCTGTAAATGAGGATATCATCAAAATAGATAACCACAAATTTTCCAATAAAAGTCCTCAAAACATGGTTCATAAGTCTCATAAAAGTACTAGGTGCGTTAGTTAAACTAAAAGGCATTACTAACCACTCATACAATCCATATTTTGTCTTAAATGCGGTTTTCCATTCATCACCTTCTTTCATTCTAATTTGGTGATATCCGCTTTTCAGATCAATTTTGGAAAAGACACTAAACCCATGTAACTCATCTAACATGTCATCTAAGTGAGGAATGGGATGACGATACTTTACCGTGATGTTGTTGATGGCGCGACAGTCAGCACACATTCTCCATAACCCATCCTTCTTAGGCACCAAAATCACAAGCACTACATATGGGCTCATGCTTTCTCTCACGTACCCCTTCTCCATTAATTCACCGACCTGCCTTTGGAGTTCCTTTGTCTCCTCCGGATTGCTACTATAAGCCGGTTTGTTTGGAATCAATGCTCCGGGTACAAGGTCAATCTGGTGCTCAATACCACGAATAGGTGGTAATCCCTTTGGAACCTCCTCAGGAAAGAAATCTTCAAAGTCCTACAAAATAGACACAACCACACTAGGCAAAGAGTTAAATAGTTCGTTAGTATTCAAACAAGTTTCCTTAAAAACTAGTAACAACATAGGTTGCTTCATCACTAACGCTCTCCTCACTACACTCGCTATTGCCACACAACTCTCCTTTTACAAGGCTGCACTCTCCTTTTCACTCACCACCAAAGTTGATCCCCCTTCAACTTGGTCTCTCACACTCTTTCCAGCCTTCCTCTCTTTTTCCTTTTGATATCAACTTTTGTGTTCCTTTTCTTTCTCGCTGTCTTTTGCTCTCTCACTCTCCCTCTGTTTTTCACTCACCTTATATTTTGCAAAAGACTGTTGTAGCTGCAACTGATCCTCATACACCTGTTTAGGTGTTAAATGATGAGATCCATGATGAGAGTCGAGTCGGAAGAAGAAATGTGGATCCTCTTGAAGTGCCATATGGACCGATCATAAGAAGTCGAGCGAAATGACTCAAGGAAGCACTTAACGGGTTGATAAAGGATGACCATGAAGCCGGAAAGGATTGGAGCAATTATGAAGTTGGAACGGATTGGAAAAACCATGGGAAGACCCTTGCTCTTGTATAAGTCACACCGGATACGGGATGAAGAGGGCGTGTATTTTTAAGACACGGCCGTGTAGGAATCTCAAGATTGCACAGAATCATACACGGCCAAACACACGGCTAAAAGGCATGGCCATGTATGGAGTCAAGCAAATCCACAGAAAGATACACGTCTAGAAGTACACGGCCGTGTATCTCTTCAAGGTCGGCTCAAGGCCGCCGACCTTCATTCCAACGCCACCGGCCTTCATGTTTACACCGCCGGCTTTCTTGTTCTGTTTTTGTGTTTTTACGCAACTTATCTAAGTTATGTCATTTTGGGCTTTAATGTTACGCATTGTATACCCTAATATAAGCTCCTAGGGTTAGAATACAGATATAGAACATACATCATAGAACATTAAAACACTTTTGAGAGGCTCCTCTCTTGGTTCTTCAAGAACTAATTTGAACTTATCGGATTAATTTCCATGGCGTTCATCCTGACTTATCAATCCGTCTTTCATACCGATTGTGGCATCTTCACATTATACCAAGGTTCTTGTCTCGCTTATAGACAACAGGTCGCGGTTTCCACTGTAGGTGTTTGGGCGTCTTAGGTAACAAATTTCTAAACGTATTAGTATTGGGTTTCCTCACTGGTTGGCGTGGTTCGTATCAGTTTGGTATCAAAGCTTAGGTTTGTCAAAACATCAAGTTCGGTTGAGGAAGGTAACATCAAAACCCTAACTCCAATCGTTCATATCCATTGTTAGCATTCAATTTCGTAATATTAATTGTCTTTTGATAGTGTAGTATCTACTAGTCGATTGTTACAAAAAAAAAGAAGGAAGAATCACGACACAAAAAAAAAGAAGGAAAAGAAAAGAGAAACGTGATCAAGAGCAACAAAAAAAAATCGAATAGAAAAATAGAGGAAAATTTACGAACCCTAGAGTTATTTTGAATTCTACGGAAGGGAATTGGTGTAGTTCGGGTTAGTTCCAAGAGAATTGAGAAGAGGAATTGGCGAGTTGATATCATCATTGTTTGTGAGAATACACGAGTGACTGTGTGATATCATCATTTGAGCGAAAAACGTAAGGGAGTGTATCGTGAGGTTTAATTTTATATATATATTTGTGTTAGTACTAATCTTTTCTGCAAGGACAATGTCGAGACAACATTCTCCTGAAGGTGAGAGGGGAAGGTTTGATGCTAGGTTAGTAATTGAGGCATTGAGGGGTGAGATGAAAAGGATGTTCAAAGAAGGAATGGAACAAATTCATGAGACGGTAGAGCAAAGACTAGAGCAATCCACAAACGTATTCCAATGGTGTAAGAGGGAGAGTCGTTCTAGGAGAGTACTAAAGGGTGGAGATGAAATGTCGGATGATGACTTTGATGAGCCTTCTGTTGGGAGTTATAGAGGTTATAGTGGTCGGAATAGAGGAACTAGGGATTGGGAAGATAGAGGAGATAGGAATAGAGAGGATGATCAATTGAGTAGCATAAAGATGAAGATTCCTCCTTTCCAAGGGAAGAATGATCGCGAGGAGTACTTAGAGTGGGAGAAAAAGGTGGAGATGGTGTTTGATTGTCACAACTATAGTGGGAGAAAGAAAGTAAAACTTACTGCCATTGAGTTTTCGAATTATGCTATAGTGTGGTGGGATCAACTAATGTTGAATAGAAGAAGGAGTGGCGAGCCACCTATTGAGTCTAGGGAAGAGATGAAAAGAGTGATGAAGAAGCGGTTTGTGCCTGCGTATTACTATCGTGAATTGCACAACAAGTTGCAAACTCTGAGGCAGGGAAGCCGAAGTGTAGATGAGTATTTCAAGGAGATGGAAGTCACTATGATTAGGGCGAATGTAGAGGAGGATAGAGAGGCTAAAATGGCTAGGTTTCTTGCTGGGTTGAATAGAGAAATCCAAAATGTGGTTGAATTGCAGCATTATGTAGATTTGGAGGATATGGTTCACATGGCTATAAAGGTTGAGAACCAGCACAAGAGGAAAGGTAGTAGTAATGCACGGTTTCCATAGGGTAATGGTTCGTCCACTTGGAAGACCAACCAATGGAAGAAAGAAGAAAAGCCTTTACCCACCAAACCAAAAGGGGAGCTGAGGCAAGCGGGTTCTACTCCTGGTAACCAAGGTAACCCTGATTCTTCTACTTCTAGAAATTGTGACATTAGATGTTTTAAATGCCAAGGTAGAGGCCATATTGCTAGTCAATGTCCAAATAGGCGTGTGATGATTTTGCGTGATGATGGAAAGTATGAGACTGAGGGGGATAGTGAAGAAGATGATATGCCTCCATTAGAGGATGCTAATGATGATGAGGAGCCTGCAATGGGAAGGCTAGTGGCAGTAGTGAATCGAGCGTTGAATGTGCAGGTGAAGGAAGAAGAGGAGGTGCAAAGAGAGAATGTATTTCATACTAGATGTTATCTAGGAGATCACGTTTGTAGTTTGATCATTGATGGAGGGAGTTGCACCAATGTAGTGAGTAATTTTATTGTTGAGAGGCTGGGGCTCAAAACTATTAGACACCCTAGTCCATATAAATTGCAGTGGTTGAATGATAGTGGAGAGGCTAAGGTGAGTAAGCAAGCATTGATTGGTTTCCACATTGGTAGGTATGAGGATGAGGTGTTATGTGATGTAGTGCCAATGCAAGCATGTCATGTGTTGTTGGGGAGGCCGTGGCAATTTGATAGGAAGGTTGTTCATGATGGCTTTTCTAACAAGTATACGCTTGTTCACCAAGGAAAAAGCTTTAATCTCAAACTGTTAACACCTAAGCAGGTGTATGAGGACCAGTTGCAGCTACAACAGTCTTTTGCAAAACATAAGGTGAGTGAAAAGTAGAGGGAGAGTGAGAGAGCAAAAGACAATGAGAAAGAAAAGGAATATAAAAGTCAAGATCAAAAGGAAAAAGAGAGGAAGGCTGGAAAGAGTGTGAGAGACCAAGTTGAAGGGGAATCAACTTTGGTGGTGAGTGAAAAGGAGAGGGCAGCCTTGCAAAAGGAGAGTTGTGTGGCAAAAGCGAGTGTAGTAAGGAGAGCGTTAGTGATGAGGCAACCTATGTTGTTGTTGGTTTTTAAAGAAACATGTTTGACTACTAACGACTATCTAACTCTTTACCTAGTGTGGTTGTGTCTCTTGTGCAGGACTTTGAAGATGTCTTCCCTGAGGAGATTCCAAAGGGATTACCACCTATTCGTGGTATTGAGCACCAGATTGACCTTGTACCCGGAGCATTGATTCCAAACAAGCCAGGTTATAGGAGTAATCCGGATGAGACAAAGGAACTCCAAAGGCGGGTCGATGAATTAATGGAGAAGGGGTACGTGAGAGAAAGCATGAGTCCATGTGCAGTGCCTGTGATTTTGGTGCCTAAGAAGGATGGGACATGGAGAATGTGTGTTGACTGCCGCGCCATCAACAACATCACGGTAAAGTATCGTCATCCCATTCCTCGCTTAGATGATATGTTAGACGAGTTACATGGGTCTAGTGTCTTTTCCAAAATTGATTTGAAAAGTGGATATCACCAAATTAGAATGAAAGAAGGTGATGAATGGAAAACTGCATTCAAAACAAAATATGGATTGTATGAGTGGTTAGTAATGCCTTTCGGTTTAACTAATGCACCTAGTACTTTTATGAGACTTATGAACCATGTTTTGAGGACTTTTATTGGAAAATTTGTGGTTGTTTATTTTGATGATATCCTCATTTACAGCAAGAGTTTGGAAGATCATATATCTCACTTGAGGGATGTTTTAGAAGTGCTTCGAAAGAAACAATTATATGCTAACCTCAAGAAGTGCACTTTTTGCACAGACAAACTTGTGTTTCTTGGTTTTGTTGTTAGTGTACAGGGAATACAGATTGATGAAGAAAAGGTTCGTGCGATCCAAGAATGGCCTAGTCCAACCAATGTAAGTAATGTGCGGAGCTTCCATGGACTAGCGAGCTTTTACAAGAGATTTGTGAAGGATTTCGGTACCATTGCAGCACCACTTAGTAATTAAGAAAAACGTGGGGTTCAAATGGGGAGAGGAACAAGAGAAGGCCTTTCAGACGCTTAAAAATAAGCTAACTCAGGCGCCATTACTTGCTTTACCTAACTTTGCTAAAACGTTTGAAATTGAGTGTGATGCCTCAGGATTAGGTATTGGAGCAGTGCTTATGCAGGAGCGAAGACCGATTACATTCTTTAACGAGAAGCTAAGTGGGGCAACCTTGAACTACCCTACTTACAACAAGGAGTTATATGCATTGGTTCGAGCCCTGTAGATGTGGCAACACTACCTGTGGCCAAAAGAGTTCGTGATCCACACTGATCATGAATCTTTGAAGTACTTGAAGGGGCAACATAAGCTGAACAAGAGGCATGCTCGTTGGGTGGAGTTCATCGAAACATTTCCATATGTTATCCACTACAAGCAAGGTAAAGAGAATGTCGTGGCTTATGCACTTTTTAGAAGGTATACTCTTATTTCTACTCTTAGTTCTAGACTGCTTGGTTTTAAACACATTAAGGAATTATATGCTGCTGATCAAGATTTTTGTGAGGAGTATGTGCATTGTGAGAAGAGTGGGCATGGTAAATTTTATAAACATGAAGGATTCTTGTTTAGGGAGAGTAAACTATGCATTCCAATTTGTTCTTTAAGAGAATTACTCGTGAGGGAGTCTCATGGAGGAGGTTTAATAGGACACTTTGGAGTAGCTAAAACCTTAGGGGTATTGTAGGAACACTTCTATTGGCCTCACATGAAACGAGATGTTGAGAGGATTTGTGAGCGATGTGTCACGTGTAAGCAAGCGAAATCTAGAGTCTAACCTCAAGGGCTTTACACCCCACTTCCCATTTCTCACGAACCGTGGGTAGATATTTCTATGGATTTTGTATTAGGTGATACGAACCACGCCAACCTGTGACGAAACCCAATACCAATACGTTCGGAAATTCGTTGCCTAAGACGCCCAAACACCTAAAGTGGAAAACCGCGACCCGTTGTCTATAAGTGAGACAAGAACCTTGGTATAAAAGTGAAGACACCACAATCGGGATGGAAAACCGATTGATAAGTCGGGATGAACGCCACGGAAATCAATCCGATAAGTTCGAATTAAGTTCTTGAAGAACCAAGAGAGGTGCCTCTCAAAAGTGTTTAATGTTCAATGATGTCTAATCTCTAATGTTCTAAACCCTAGGAGCTTTTATACTAGGGTTACAATTCGTGTAAAAAGCAAGTCCAAAATGACGTAGTTTAGTTAAGTGACATAAAAACGCGAAACAGAACAAGCTGCCCGATAGGGGATACACGGCCGTGTACACAACCGTGTACTTTGGCCGTGTACTCGTCTGTGCAACTTCTGGCAACATACACGCCCGTGTACTTTGACCGTGCATCTGTCTGTGCAACTTCTGGCAACATACACACCCGTGTACTTTAGCCGTGTATCTTTTTGTGGATTTGCTTGACTCCATACACGGCCGTGCCTTTTAACCGTGTATCTAGCCGTGTATGATTCTAAGCAATCTTGAGACTCCTACACGGCCGTGCCTTGAAAGTACACGCCCTCTTCAACCCGTGTCCGGTGTAACTTGTATAAGAGCAAGGGTCTTCCTATGGTTGTTCCAATCCATTCCAACTTCATGATTGCCCCAATCCTTCCCGGCTTCATGGACATCCTTTATCAACCCGTTAAGTGCTTCCTTGAGTCGTTTCGCTCGACTTCTTGTGATCGGTCCAGGCGGCACTTCAAGAGGATCTACATTCCTTCTTCCGGCTTGACTCTCATCATGGATCTCATCATTAGGTTTACCCAGGTCTAGACATGGTCGAGATTCTATTTTTGTAGTTGTTGATAGATTCTCTAAGATGGCACATTTCATTCCTTGTCACAAAACGGATGATGCTTGTAATATTGCTAATTTATTCTTTAGGGAAGTTGTGCGATTGCATGGTATGCCTAGAACAATCATATCTGATAGAGATGCTAAGTTCTTGAGCTACTTTTGGAAGACCTTGTGGGCTAAGTTAGGAACTAAGTTATTGTTTTCTACTACTTGTCATCCACAGACTGATGGTCAAACTGAGGTAGTGAATCGAACTTTATCTACTTTGTTGAGGGCTATAATTAAAAAGAATATTAAAAGTTGGGAGGATTGTTTGCCACATGTTGAATTTGCCTATAACCGTACAGTGCATTCTGCTACTAAATTTACTCCTTTAGAAATTGTGTATGATTTTAATCCACTGACTCCTTTGGATTTATCTCCTTTGCCTATTTCTGAGTATGTTAATCTAGATGGCAAGAAGAAGGCCGAATTTGTTAAACAGATCCATGAGAAGGCAAGGCTAAACATTGAGCGAAGAACAGAGCAGTATGTGAATCAAGCTAGCAAGGGTCGTCAACAAGCTGTCTTTGAACCTGGAGACTGGGTTTGGGTTCACATGCACAAAGAGCGGTTTCCCGTGCAGCGTCGATCTAAACTACTTCCTAGAGGCAATGGACCATTTCAAGTTCTTGAGCGCATCAACGATAATGCATACAAGATAGATTTTCCTGGTGAGTATCAAGTAAGTGCCACATTTAATGTTACTGATCTGAGTCCTTTTGATGTAGGTGATGATTTGAGGACAAATCCTTTTCAAGAGGAGGGGAATGATGAGATCCATGATGAGAGTTGAGTCGGAAGAAGGAATGTGGATCCTCTTGAAGTGCCGCATGGACCGTTCACAAGAAGTCGAGCGAAACGACTCAAGGAAGCACTTAACGGGTTGATAAAGGATGTCCATGAAGTCGGAAAGGATTGGAGTAGTTATGAAGTTGGAATGGATTGGAACAACCATGGGAAGACCCTTGCTCATGTACAAGTCACACCGGACACGGGATGAAGAGGGCGTGTATTTTCAAGACACGACCATGTAGGAATCTCAAGATTGCACAGAATCATACATAGCCAGACATATGGCTAAAAGGCACGGTCGTGTATGGAGTCAAGCAAATCCACAGAAAGATATACGTCTAAAAGTACACGGCCGTGTATCTCTTCAAGGCCGGCTCAAGGCCACTGGCCTTCATGTTTACACCGCCGACTTTCTTATTTTGTTTTTGTGTTTTTACGCAACTTATCTAAGTTATGTCGTTTTGGGCTTTAATGTTACGCATTGTAAACCCTAATATAAGCTCCTAGGGTTAGAATACAAATATAGAACATACATCATAGAACATTAAAACACTTTTAAGAGGCTGCTCTCTTGGTTCTTCAAGAACTAATTTGAACTTATCGGATTGATTTCCGTGGCGTTCATCCCGACTTATCAATCGGTCTTTCATCCCGATTGTGGCATCTTCACATTATACCAAGGTTCTTGTCTCGCTTATAGACAACGGGTCGCGGTTTCCACTTTAGGTGTTTGGGCATCTTAGGTAACGAATTTTCGAACATATTGGTATTGGGTTTCGTCACGGGTTGGCGTGGTTCGTATCATTAAAGGTTTAAGATTAAAGCTTTTCCCTTGGTGAACAAGTGTATACTTGTTAGAAAAGCCATCATGAACAACCTTCCTATCAAACTGCCATGGCCTCCCCAACAACACATGACACGCTTGCATCGGCACTACATCGCATAGCACCTCATCCTCATACCTACCGATGCGAAAAGCAATCAAGGCTTGCTTACTCACCTTAGTCTCACCACTATCATTCAGCCACTGCAATTTATATGGACTAGGGTGTTTAGTAGTCTTGAGACCCAGCCTCTCAACGATAAAATTACTCACCACATTAGTGCAACTTCCTCCATCAATGATCAAACTGCAAATATGATCACCTAGATAACATCTAGTATGAAAGATATTCTCTCTTTTCACCTCCTCTTCTTCCTTCACCTGCACATTCAAAGCTCTCTTCACTACTGCCACTAACCTCCCTACTATAGGCTCCTCATCATCACTAGCGTCCTCTAATGGAGGCATATCATCCTTTTCACTATCCCCCTCAGTCTCATACTCACCATCATCACGCAGAATCATAACACGCCTATTAGGACATTGACTAGCAATATGGCCTCTACCTTGGCATTTAAAACATCTAATGTCACGATTTGTAGGAGTAGAAGAATCAGGTTTACCTTGGTTACCAGGAGTGGAACCCACTTGCCTCTGCTCTCCTTTTGGTTTGGTGGGTAAAGGCTTTTCTTCCTTCTTCCATTGGTTAGTCTTCCAGGTGGATGAACCAGCACCCTATTGAAACCGTGCAATACTACTACCTTTCCTCCTGTGTTGGTTCTCAACCTTTATAGCCATATGAACCATATCTTCCAATTCTACATAATGCTGCAATTCCACGACATTTTGAATTTCTCTATTCAATCCAGCAAGAAACCTAGCCATGGTAGCCTCTCTATCCTCCTCTACATTCGCCCTAATCATAGTAACTTCCATCTCCTTAAAATACTCATCCACACTTCGGCTTCCCTGCCTCAGAGTTTACAATTCGTTGTGTAATTCACGATAGTAATATGCAGGCACAAACCGCTTCTTCATCACTCTCTTCATCTCTTCCCACGACTCAATAGGTGGTTCGCCATTCCTTCTTCTATTCAACATCAGTTGATCCCACCACACTTTGGCATAATCTGAAAATTCAATGGCAGCAAGTTTCACTTTCTTTCTCCCACTATAGTTGTGACAATCAAACACCATCTCTACCTTCTTCTCCCATTCTAAGTACGCCTCAGGATCATTCTTCCCTTGGAAAGGAGGAATCTTCATCTTTATACTACTTAATTGATTATTCTCTCTATTCCTATCTCCTCTATCTTCCCAATCCCTAGTTCCTCTATTCCTACCACTATATCCTCTATAACTCCCGACAGAAGGTTCATCAAATTCATCATCCAACATTTCATCTCCACCCCTTTGTACTCTCCTAGAACAACTCTCCCTCTTACGCCCTTGGAAGACATTTTTAGATTGCTCTAGTTTTTGCTCCACTGTCTCATGAATTTGTTCCATCCCCTCCTGAAACATCCTCTTCATCTTACCCCTCAACGCCTCAATCACTAACCTAGCATCAAACCTTCCCCTCTCACTTTCAGGAGAATATTGCCTCAACATAGTTCCTGTAGAAAAAAGGTTAGCACGAACACAAATATATATATGATTAAGCCTCACGATACACTCCCTTACGTGTTTCGCTCCAAGGATGATATTGCACAGTCACTCGTGTATTCTCACAAGCAATAATGATATCAATTCACCAATTCCTCTTCTCAATTCTCTCGGAACTAACCCAAACTACACCAATTCCCTTCCGTAGAATTCAAAACAACTCTAGGGCTCGAAATTTTCCTCTTTTTCTTTCCGATTTTTTTTTTTTTTTTGCCTTTGTTTGTTGCTCTTGATCACGTTCCCTTTTTTTTTTTTGTAACAAACGTGAATAGTAGGTACTACACTTTCAATAGATAATTAACACTATGAAATTGAGTACGAACAATTGATATGAACGATTGGAGTTAGGGTTTTGATGTTACCTTCCTCAAACCGAACTAATGTTTTAACAAACCTAGGCTCTGATACCAAACTAATACGAACCACGCCAACGTGTGACGAAACCCAATACCAATACGTTCGGAATTGCTACCCAAAATGCCAAACAATTGAGTGGAAACCGCGACCCGTTGCCTATAAGTGAGGCAAGAACCTTGGTATATTATGTAGATGCCACAATCGGGATGAAAGACCAATTAATAAGTCGGGATGAACGCCACGAAATAAAATCCGATAAGTTCTAGAGTAGTTCTTTAAAGAACCAAGAGAGGAATTCTCTCAAAAGTGTTTTCAAACTTGTATGTTGTATATTCTATGTTCTTAACCCTAGGAGCTTTATATTAGGGTTTACAATTCGTAACAATAAAGGCCCAAAATGACATAACATCATTAAGTTGTGGAAAAATAACAAAACAGACACTTAAAGGTCGGCGGCGTAAGAGTGAAGGCCAGCGGCGTTGGAGCCGGCGTAAAGCATATACACGATCGTGCCCTTCTAAACATGTATGTTTCTGTAGATATTCTTGACACCATACACGGCCGTGCCTTTGAACAGTGTATACGACCGTGTATGATTCTGTGTAACCTCTAGACTCACTACATGACCATGCCTTGTAAAGATACGCCCTCTTCAACTCGTATCTGTTATGACTTATACAAGAGCAAGGGCATTCTCATGGTTGTTCCAATCCATTCCAACTTCATGATTGCTCCAATCCTTTCCGGCTTCATGGACATCCTTTATCAACCCGTTAAGTGCTTCCTTGAATCGTTTCGCTCGAGTTCTTGTGATCGGTCTAGGTGGCACTTCAAGAGCATCTGCATTCCATCTTTTGGCTTGGCTCCCATCATGGCTCTCGTCAAGGGGGAAGGCTATAAAGGGAGCTATGTGGTAAGCCCCAAAAAATTTCAATTCAAGAATTAGTATGAAGGAAATTATTAGGAAATACGTTAGAAAAAGAATACAAAAACCCAACTACAAAATTGGATTTGCCTTGCGATATGCAAACCAACTAGCGTATTTGAAACCTAAGGAACTCAAAACCTAACCAAACCCCAACAATAGAACATCACCATTAGAAAACTAAACTCAAATTTAGATGTTCAAAAAGCCCAAATTCAATCCCCAAAATCTTAGAACCAACCATCAATGTCAAGATTTCCTTTGGAATTAAAAAAAAAAACCAACTTTGAGCTCAAAAAAACCCAAGATTTAATCCGAACAAAAAAAAAACTAAATGACAACAAACAACCCTATAATTACTATAAAAAGACCCAAATTTTTTATCAAATCTAACTCTACTGAACAATCAAATTGGGTAAAATAAAAATTGGAAAACATAGCCCCAAACAATCCTTATAAGTGATGTTGAGAAGAGGAGAAAAATGGCAACATTTGAACCATCAAATGATTAGATATTAAGCCGAAATTTAATTTAAAAATTCTCCCATATGAGCCTTATTTAAATCCCATTTGACCACAAGAAAAAAAAAAGAAATTTATTAGCCTAAATTAGCCCCCAAATCTGCCTATCCCTCATGATGATACTAGCTGGAATTAACTAAGAAACTAATTAGATTAACTTAGCCAAATGCAAGGGCAATTAGAGGCTAACTAAGTAGCCAAAAGGAGGGACAAATCTGAGTTAAATCACCTCAATTAGCAGGTCATGTCCCCTAAGATTAGATTCGTTACCCATTGTGTAAAGCTCTTACCCAAATAACCAAGCTATAAACCAATGGACAATACACTCTACTAAGCCATCCATTTCTTATTTCATTTCCACCTATCCTCTACATGAAACCTCTCTTTCTTTTAGAAAATTTCCTTATAAAATCCCTTTAAGAATTTTCCAAAAACTCTCAAGAAAAACCTTCTAAATTCGGATCACACACACCCCTCTAAACCACAACTTCTAATCACCTTTACTAAGTTATCCACTTCTGACTTCATTTCCACTCATTCTCTACGCGCAACTCACTCTCTTCTGAAGAAATCCCACAAGGCAAACACTTAAAGCTACCTAAAAATTCCCAAGAACATGCCTAAATTTTGAATCTAAAGAGGACTCCAAACCGTAACTGATTGTTGCCAATCGTAGTTTTAATAAATTGAATTCTTGTTCTTAATCTTACTACGAAGCAATAGGCAAGCGCACCTATCGTAGCGTAATATAGCGAGTAAGCACAAGGTCGTCCCTCAGAGATACACCAACTACTAGTACTAACTCCGTTCCTATTATCTAACCGCCACTTAAATATGTTGGTTGAAGCTTAATTACTCTAATCTTAAAACTAATAACTCACTAACAACAATGGTTCTGAAGATTTATCAATTAACAAAAGCAACCTAGATCTTATTCTACTCCTTCTCTATCATGTAATTCATTAGATTTATGAAGATTGGCATAATTGACTTCTTATACTGTCGAATTCTCTAGTCAAGTAAACTACTTTCTCAAGTATATTAACCTATCTAATCCTAGGTTTATCGAATAGGATCTCTCCTTAGTTAATAACAACCTAGAATTGCATAAAGCACATGAATTCACATCGAAATAATCGATGTAAACAGAAGACTCATGTTTCCTATCTCTAGAAGAACAATCAAATCTCATTAATTGCATTAAATCTAATCATAAGAGCAATTTCTCAATTAACTAATATGATATCTTGCATAAATTCATATTCCAAATCTATGAATCTAAGAAACAATTGAAGGGCATGCAATTAATCATAAGAAAGCCAACAACTTCGCATTAAAAACCAAATCTTCATCACATGACAGAGAAGTTTCAAATAAAATCTAGATTTAGGGTCTACTCCTCCATAAATTGGACGAAAGAAATGCAATTACTGGAAGAATAAATAAAATTCAGTCACAACCCGTAAAGATAGAATCTTCCTCTTCGTGGGTCTTCAATCTCCTTTGGAATCGACAGAATCTTCTTTCCCTTGCTGTTATGAGAGTCAGAGCAAATAAAAAATTCGTCATCTTTTCTAGGGCAAACAAACAATCTATTTATACATATACCCCGGTTGGATATATACACGAGTGGATACACGAGTAGTGTATCTTGTTCGTGTATCTCATGCTTGCTTCCAAGTGTCCTTAGGTGAATATACAAGAGCAAGTACATAGGAGTGTACATTGGCCGTGTATTTGAAACATCGTTGAACAGCAGTAAAACTTAGATACACAAGCAAAGTACATGGGCGTGTACTTTGCTCGTGTACTTTCTAGACATCTGCTTCAGTATACACAAGCAAAGTGCATAGGCATGTATCTTGCTTGTGTACTTTCTAGAAATCAGCTTCACATGTAGTGTATCCAATTCCTTCCAAACTTGCTCTGACTCTTCAAAACTCCTTCCCTTAGCTCCAAAATACTCTAGAAGATCTAGAAATTAACATTCATTCCATTAAGCACCCTTTTCTTCAACAAATCATCTAAAAATTCAACAATAAAGCACAATTTCATTACTCTAGATAAGGGTATTTTGCGACTTATCAGTAACCTTGCTTTCCCCTACAACACCCTCCAAACTTCACCCATTTGATCAAGCCTCAAACAACACCAACTTAAGCTCATTTCTAGATATGTTGTGCACCAATTGAGGGGCCATTTGAGAAGGAAAGAGCCTAAGGAAGATCAGAATTTAAGGTACCACCAAGAGGAAGTAGAAAGAGGGGAAGCTAGGCACTCCAATAACATCAACTGTATAAGACCTTCATTCCTTGTTATTAGTATTATTTTTTTCTTGTAATATTCTTGAAGAATTCGTAACTTCTCCCTCTAGGGCGTACTGAAGGTCTATTTATACATGTACCTCGATTAGATATATACACAACCGGATACACGAGTAGTGTATCTTGTTCGTGTATCTCATGCTTGCTTCCAGGTGTCCTTATGTGAATATACACGAGCAAGTACATGGGAGTGTACATTGGTCGTGTATTTGAAACGTCATCGAACAGAAGCAAAACTTAGATACACAAGCAAAGTACATGGGCGTGTACTTTGCTCGTGTACTTTCCAAACATCCTCTTTAGTATACACAAGTAAAGTGCATGGGCGTGTATCTTGCTTGTGTACTTTATAGAAATCAGCTTCACATGTAATGTATCCAATTCCTTCCAAACTTGCTCTGACTCTTCAAAAGTCCTTCCCTTAGCTCCAAAATACTCTAGAAGATCTTGAAATTAACATTCATTCCATTAAGCACCCTTTTCTTCAACAAATCATCTAAAAATTCAACAATAAAGCACAATTTCATTACTCTAGATAAGGGTATTTTGCGACTTATCAGTAACCTTGCTATCCCCTACAACACCCTCCAAACTTCACCCATTTGATCAAGCCTCAAACAACACCAACTTAAGCTCATTTCTAGATATGTTGTGCACCAATTGAGTGGCCATTTGAGAAGGAAAGAGCCTAAGGAAGATCAGAACTTAAGGTACCACCAAGAGGAAGTAGAAAGAGGGGAAGCTAGGCACTCCAATAACATCAACTGTATAGGACCTTCATTCCTTCCTATTAGTATTATTTTTTTCTTGTAATATTCTTGAAGAATTCGTAACTTCTCCCTCTAGGGCGTACTGAAGGTCCATTTATACATGTACCTCGATTAGATATATACACAACCGGATACACAAGTAGTGTATCTTGTTCGTGTATCTCATGCTTGCTTCCAGGTGTCCTTATGTGAATATACACGAGCAAGTACATGGGAGTGTACATTGGTCGTGTATTTGAAACGTCATCGAACAGAAGCAAAACATAGATACACAAGCAAAGTACATGGGCGTGTACTTTGCTCGGGTACTTTCCAAACATCCTCTTTAGTATACACAAGTAAAGTGCATGGGCGTGTATCTTGCTTGTGTACTTTATAGAAATCAGCTTCACATGTAATGTATCCAATTCCTTCCAAACTTGCTCTGACTCTTCAAAACTCCTTCCCTTAGCTCCAAAATACTCTAGAAGATCTTGAAATTAACATTCATTCCATTAAGCACCCTTTTCTTCAACAAATCATCTAAAAATTCAACAATAAAGCACAATTTCATTACTCTAGATAAGGGTATTTTGTGACTTATCAGTAACCTTGCTTTCCCCTACAACACCCTCCAAACTTCACCCATTTGATCAAGCCTCAAACAACACCAACTTAAGCTCATTTCTAGATATGTTGTGCACCAATTGAGTGGCCATTTGAGAAGGAAAGAGCCTAAGGAAGATCAGAACTTAAGGTACCACCAAGAGGAAGTAGAAAGAGGGGAAGCTAGGCACTCCAATAACATCAACTGTATAGGACCTTCATTCCTTGTTATTAGTATTATTTTTTTCTTGTAATATTCTTGAAGAATTCGTAACTTCTCCCTCTAGGGCATACTGAAGGTCTATTTATACATGTACCTCGATTAGATATATACACAACCGGATACACAAGTAGTGTATCTTGTTCGTGTATCTCATGCTTGCTTCCAGGTGTCCTTATGTGATTATATACGAGCAAGTACATGGGAGTGTACATTGGTCGTGTATTTGAAACGTCATCGAACAGAAGCAAAACTTAGATACACAAGCAAAGTACATGGGCGTGTACTTTGCTCGTGTACTTTCCAGACATCCTCTTTAGTATACACAAGTAAAGTGCATGGGCGTGTATCTTGCTTGTGTACTTTCTAGAAATCAGCTTCACATGTAATGTATCCAATTCCTTCCAAACTTGCTCTGACTCTTCAAAACTCCTTCCCTTAGCTCCAAAATACTCTAAAAGATCTTGAAATTAACATTCATTCCTTTAAGCACCCTTTTCATCAACAAATCATCTAAAAATTCAACAATAAAGCACAATTTCATTACTCTAGATAAGGGTATTTTGAGACTTATCAAACTTCCCTACACGTAAGTCTTTGCTTGTCCTTAAGAAAAATAAAACGTTAATCAAACTTCTCATTAATCATGATTATCGTTACCAAATAATACTACTCACACATTAGCATTTATGAATTTTAATCTTTAAAGCTCAATGCAATCCCTCAATCTAATGAGTGTGCTTCTCACCTTGTCATGAAAGTATTGTAACAAAGATACTTTAGTCAAATTTCTAGGATTAATTAGAGTAAACCAAGCTTTACCCTCATAATTTAACAATGGCTTTCATGATCAAAATTAGACACAAGATCAATCAGAGCAAAAGGAAACGTGGTACATTTCAACCACCACTACAGAGTCTATAATCTTCTCAATTATCTCTCTAAGCAAAGCAATCAATAATGAAAGTAAATTGCATCTATGTTTCCCCTGGATTCCTCCTCCTTTTTGGTTGATCACTTCAAAGATTTTATTCTTTGTAATAGTTCACTATTTTCATCCTTTTTTTTAGTTCATCTATTTAGGATCTTGCAACCCATGTAACGAGTTTTCAGCCGATAATCCTAGGCTTGTCACCCAAGTTAACAAACGTTATCCCCTCAATTGAGGGCATTCCTACGGGCTTAATTACTCGAGTTATAGGACCCTCTCAACTTTTTCCTTTATGGTATTTCATCTTATTACAGTAATTTCCTCAATCAACCGATCCCAGGCCAAACGACCTTAGGTGACCAGGTTTTAAAGGGACCCCATCAAACCTCTATTACCTTAACTTATTATTTTGACTAGTTAATAGCGAAGTCAAACTTCGCTCTTCTAAGGGACCAAAGCATACCCATACTAACCAATCCTTTATTTTCAAGTATAACATGCTTTCATTAAATTATTACTTTAAAGAGATCTTCTAAGAAGGATCACCAAGTGAATCATTTCATTTTCCCTTTCATGAAAGATTAAATGGCTCTCAAGATCTTTGAAACGAGGATATACCTCTTAGTAAGCTTAGAAATAGAACCAATTAACATTTTACAGAAGACCTTTGTCTGATCCTAACTCTAAATTCCATCGCTAAATAACAAGTAAACTTGTTTCACAGTGATTTTATCCCATAACTTTGACTAAGTATCAATGTTCCAAAGAAGACAAAGGTGACATGCACAACACTCTTTTAGAGGAATTCATTCACTAAATGCTAAAATACTACGTAATTTGCAATCATGATTTCAAAATTCGATTATCAAGCAAAAAGAAAAAAAATAGGGGAAAATTTTGAATGACTCATACAATTCAGCACAACCCTTATCAAATTTCTTTAGTATCCCCTTCCCCACACTTAGATTGAGACATTTTCCCCAATGTCTTTATCATTCAAGAACACAATGGGAAATAAAGAGATAAAAAAGAAAAAAGAAAAAGAAAAGGAACTGAGACTTCTCGGGATTAAATAAGTGATGGACCAATTGCATAGTTAGCGAAATGTCGATCATCTATATCAATGAAGCTCGCCAAGGAAAGTTATGGGACCATTTGCATTCGCAGGATAGCACCTAGATCAGCAAAGTTCAACACAACAAAAACGAAAGGTAAAAGAGTAAATAGAGATCAGTCATTATTATAGTCATCCAGCAAGGAAGAGTCTAGCTCAAGAGAAAGAGCTCCTTGAATATGCAAAATAAAACAGTTAACTTAAAGTCATTCATCATGCTGAACTAGTCTCCTCATCTTCATCAGTCTCATCATCATCATCATCATCTTCATCCTCTTCATCTTGCACTCCCTTGAAAAGGTCTTCCATCTTGAATTTTCCCACACTTAGAGCTTAAAAGAAGCTCTATTAAGGTGAATTTCATAGAATCCAAACTTGGTTAGCCCCTCTGTAGCTTGCTGTCCTGCAAAAGTTACTCCAAAACAATGGGTGATAATAAAGAAAGTAAAGAGTAAAGAAGAAAACTTACCTAAGCAACATGGGTTACCTCCCAAGAAGTGCTGTTGTTTAACATCGTTGGCTCAACGTAATGAACCAGTGGAGCTCAAATGGAGATGAGAATGAGGTTCAACTCCTCCTTTTCTTCCAAAATTGTTTTGTCCCCCAAGTAATGCTTAAGCCTTTAGCTTTTCAAAAAGAATGGGAAGAGCCTGAGGTGGATCGCATCATCACTAACTCCATTAAATTTGAAGGTATCACATATCTCCAGAAAGAGTTAGATATGCGCATTTGGATCTTCATCTTGTAAACCATCAAATTGAGTATGTTGCTGCACCATCTGAATCACAGCAGGCTTAAGTTCAAAATTATTTACCTCCACTTAAGGACGGACTATGCTAGAGCTAACGCCTATCAAGTTTGGCCTGGCAAAATCAAAATTGGTTCTAGGTGGCTCATTAGCTTGGCCATCTCTATTATCAACCAGTTGATGACTCGGGGGATCCACAACAACATTTCCTTGATTCAGCTCTTGAGCACGATTATTAACTTGATCAGCCATTTCTTCCTTCAGTGATTCTCCTTGAATACCAAATGATGTTGACTCAGTTGAGTGTTGCTTTTTCTGATAACGACGAATAATTTTCTCTGGCTCAGGATTAAAAACAGCAAGTTCCTTGGAGCGACTTCTTGTCATGCTCTATAAACGTAATACAAATCAATTATGAGCTCCAAATTCTTAGGAAGAAAAGGGAAGAAAGATAAGAAAGAAATAAATTGGTTAAATTAATATGTAAAAAGTGTTTCTAATATTGGCGTATCCCCAGCAACAGCGCCAAAAACTTGATCGTTGCCAATCATAGTTTTAATAAATTGAATTCTTGTTCTTAATCCTACTACGAAGCAATAGGCAAGTGTACCTATCATAGCATAATATAGCAAGTAAGCACAAGGTCGTCCCTTAGAGATACACCAATTACTAGTACTAACTCCGTTCCTATTATCTAACCGTTGCTTAATAATGTTGTTCGAAACTTGATTACTCTAATCTCAAAACTAACAACTCACTAACAACAATGGTTCTGAAGATTTATCAATTAACAAAAGTAACCTAGATCTTATTCTACTCCTTCTCTATCATGTAATTCATTAGATTTTTGAAGATTATCGTAATTGACTTCTTATACTGTCGAATTCTCTAGTCAAGTTAACTACTTTCTCAAGTATATTAACCTATCTAATCCTAGGTTTATCAAATAGGATCTCTCCTTAGTTAATAGCAACCTAGAATTGCATAAAGCACATGAATTCGCATCAAAATAATCGATGTAAACAAAAGACTCTTGTTTCCTATCTCTAGAAGAACAATCAAATCTCATTAATTGCATTAGATCTAATCATATGAGCAATTTCTCAATGAACTAATATGATATCACGCATAAATTCATATTCCAGATCTATGAATCTAAGAAACAATTGAAGAACATGCAATTAATCATAAGAAAGTCAACAACTTTTCATTAAAGATCAAATCTTTATCACATGACAGAGAAGTTTCAAATAAAATCTAGATCTAGGGTCTACTCCTCCATAAATTTGACAAGAGAAACACAATTACTAGAAGAATAGACAAAGTTCATGGTCACAACCCTTAAAGATAAAATCTTTTTCTTCATGGGTCTTCAATCTCCCTTGGAATCAACAAAATCTTCTTTCCCTTGCTGTTATGAGAGTGAGAGAAAATGAAGAATTCGCAACTTCTCCCTCTAAGGCGAACTGAAGGTCTATTTATACATGTACCCCGATTGGATATATACACAACCGAATACACAAGTAGTGTATCTTGTTTGTGTATCTCATGCTTACTTCCAGGTGTTCTTATGTGAATATACACGAGCAAGTACATGGGAATGTACATTGGTCATGTATTTGAAACGTCATCGAATAGAAGCAAAACTTAGATACACAAGCAAAGTACATGGGCATGTACTTTGCTCGTGTACTTTCTAGAAATCTGCTTTAGTATACACAAGTAAAACAGCAAAGTGCATGGGCGTGTATCTTGCTTGTGTACTTTTTAGAAATCAACTTCACTTTTAATGTATCCAATTCCTTCCAAACTTGCTCTGACTCTTCAAAACTCCTTCCCTTAGCTCCAAAATACTCTAGAAGATCCTGAAATTAACATTCATTCCATTAAGCACCCTTTTCTTTAACAAATTATCTAAAAATTCAACAATAAAGCACAATTTCATTACTCTAGATATGGGTATTTTGCGACTTATCAATTCTCATTCCTCAAAATAGAATAGGTCATTTTACATTGATTTTTGCAACTTTACATGTATATTTGGAGTATATTTAGCTTAGGGAATAAGTTAGAAATGCAACCCTAATTTTAGGATATAAAACCGTTGAGATTCACCCTCAAATGTAAATTATATGTTAAAGTTTTGGAAAAAAATAAAGAGATCAGAATTTGGAGATTCATTGAACTTCTAGAAGCCTAAGTTTAGGAGCCAAATAAGTATATTTTTTTATGTATTTTATGCCTCCTTAAGTGTAGAAAAATTCGGATGACAAAAGGGACCCTTTTGTAGTAGGAAATGGCAAGATTGGTTCAAGGACTTCACATCGTGGCCAAACCCAATTGAATCTGGAAATTTTTATATTTATAGAACCTAAGAATGCTAAAATAACATTAGGAAAATTATGCGATTAAAAATCGTAGAGGAAAACACGAAATTAACACAAACTAAGAAGGAAAAGTGCAATGAAAGCATTAGAAAAGGGCACACGAAATTCTTGGACAAATTTCTAAAATTTCCAAAAAGGAATAGAACCATAACACACCATATTAAAGCCTTAAACATCGCTCTAAGTGGTTAAAATTAATTCCTTTAGGTTATTAGATCAAATTAGGCAAAAAGGAACCCTAAACAAAATCTAAACCGAACACACCCAATCTATTTGGTTTTGAATGAAACCATCTAAAGTTCAAACAACCAAAATAACTTCATAAATAGAAAGAAAATTTAAAACTCTTTAAAATGACTATAAACATGCAAAAAAACAGACTTCAATTGAAAAAGTTATGAAGGAAACATTAAAACCTTCAAAACTGGGAAAACTGACAAAATTAGCAAAACTGGTATAGGTTGGTTTTCAACCCAAATTTATAGAGTTATTTTGTCTTATCAAGTGACACATCATTTGAGGATGACCTACCACCTGATTATTACAACTGAAGACCTTATAACTGGGTGAGTGAAAATCCGATGATTACTATCCTTACTTATGTTTATAGTTAGCGCACCAGCATGTGTTGATAGGAATCAAAATCATACAAGACCTATCATTAGGGCAAAAGCCAAAGGATTTCGAATCTTGGCGATGAGGGACCTCTTTGAACAAACTGACCCCGAAATTATTTGTATACTAACCTCTTTTCTATTACTTATGTGTTGTGTATTCCAATAGGCATACTTGTCGGGTCGTACAGGGCGATGGACAAACTCACTAAAACTCAGCTTGTAGGTTATTCATGGATCGACCTAAACCGAAGATGAGCTAGATCAATAAATTCAATTGACTTGAAGAACCGGCTCTTTGAAGACTATCTTTGTATTTGCTATTTATCTTTGAACCGATTACTTTGTAATCATTTTAGGACATTTTATTTGATTGTATTTGTTGAATTTAGGATTGGCCACACTAGTGGCATAGACGTAGTTGTTTTGACATTTTAACCCTAATTGGAGCAAGTATAAATACTTGCTAAAGTAGGGTTTGTGGGAGCTTTTGACATTTTGATAAAAAATCACACCTTATTGCCATGAGAGTGAAGAGTCCTCTTACCAATACACACTCTTATCAATTTCTTACAAATTGTGGCAAGTGAGGCTTAGCAAATCTTGTGAGTAGTAACAAGATTTTTCTAAGTTGCTTCTTGTCATTACTAATGTGTAATATCTAGTGATAATAGGTTGTTTTCCCTTTATATGTTGTTTCGCCATTAAGGTTCTTGTTGCTTCAATTTTTATAAGATTGGAGTTGCACGTTATCTTTACTTGATTTGATGTTGGAATCCTTTGTGTTGCTTACAAGTTGATTCATGCAATTTGAGTTTTATTGCACTAGGCTTCACACCATTTGTGAATCCATTTTGTGGATTTGATCCCTTGATTCGCCAAATATATTGCGTTCATGTGCTCTTGGCTACTAAGCACATCATCTTTTGGTATTAGAGCAAGTTGTTCATATAATTAGGGTTCATTTGGAAATTGTTCTTCATGCCATTTTTAGGATTTGTTGAAGTGGTTCTTCAATTGGTTTCATGTGCTTGAATTTGAACATTTAGGCATATCATAATTTGGTATCAGAGCATTATAATTTGCTCGGTTTCACGACAAATTTGGATTTATAAAGATTAGGGGTTCACGCCATTTGTGGTATTGTTTAATTGATTCTTCAATTAATATTGTATAATTGCAATACATCAATTGAAGCACATCATAATTTGGTATCAGAGCGTAGGTTGTGAGAAGGGATTTTGCAATTGTGATTTTGGAATTTTAGGGTTCTTATCATCTTGATCCGAAATTGTGAAGTGGTGATTTTGTTTAATTGTGTTGTTGAGGAGTTGTAGTTGCTGATTGCTGTTGTAGACCTGGAGCAATTGCGGTTTCCTTATCATCTTTTTGTTGTCGTGATCTTTGAAGGGAAAATAAGAAGTGTATATCATAGTGTTTGATGTGGAATTGGAAATAAGATATTTTTTTGTAAAAGGGAAGTGTGATCCTTATATGATTTTGAAATTTGTAGATTGCTCTTTACCATTTTTAGATTTGAACTTGTGTTGGGAAAAAGGAAATCATTTGAATTCAAATACCATTGGTGGGTGTCGATTCCAACAAAATTAAAACCTACTCCTAAACAATTATATAATTTGTATACAGCAGTGAGTAGGATCGTATCCACAGGGAATGGTTAATTTTTTTATATTAAAAGAAAATAGAGAGAAAAAGAAGAATGGGGGTTTTGTTTGTAAATTCAAATAAAACTAAAATCAGATAATAAAATTTTATAATGATGAAAGCCTAACCAAAGGTATCATTATAGTTTAATTGATAGAACTGATCATTGATGCAAATATTTTCTATTCTTTATCTCAGATAAACTGGTTACGGTTATTAACAAGATCTAATAACCTATCCTTCCTTACTTTCTTGATAATCAAAACAAGCTCTTTGATTACTTTTCTTATTGATTAAACAACCCTAAACAAGCTCTTAGGATTTAATCTATCAATAGCATTAAAAATAAGAGAGACCACCAATTCATGGCAGTAGATTATAAAATAACCTATTTAAACAAGATTATATATCTCCATAACATGAATTTGACTATTTATTCTATAATCAAACATGTTATTGTGTCACAGAGATTAGAACTATCAAACAATTACGGATCTGACGTTCTAATTGACAATATATTAACTTGCTAATTGAATAGAAGAGCTCTAATTCATACCAATCAAACAAGATAATGATAACAAAACATTCAGAAGATATATAAATACCCAAAAATAAAGAATAGAATAAAAACAAATCAATTAGATCTCACAATTGTTAAAGAACTAAACTATTAATGATCCTTTGGCTAGAAGACTGTTTAGCCACACATGTTCATAACTAAACTGAATCAAAAAGTGAAAAAGATGAAAAGTGTCTCCTTGAATTTCGTCTTAAAAGGGTATATATATCTCTAGAAAATAAATCAAATCTGAAAGATTTGATTTGGATCTCCAAATAACAAACAAATCTCGGCTGAGCATGTACGCTAGATCCAACGCCGGCGGCGTAAATAGGCACCGTATTTGCAAAACTTCTCCAATGCCGGCGGTGCATACTTCAAGCCTTCTTCTCTTGTACGCCGGATTCAACACCGGCGGCGTATACCCAGTGTATATCCTTACGTTGCCTCTAAGCCGACGGTGTAAATCCTTGACTTTGATCCAAATTGCAAATGAATTCTCTAAATCACTTGAATTAGCACTCTTGACTCCATTGAACCTAATTTATCGCCATAATAAAATTAAGTAACAATTCTTTATGATTTCTATAAAATCAATAATAAATTAACACAATTCATACTATAAAGATTGAGTATAAATTGGCTGTATCAAATTCCCCCACACTTAAACTCTTACTTGTCCTCAAGCAATTGAATCAAATCAATTGAGAAATCTATCATAGATTATACAAAATTTTTCATTTTCATCATTTCAAGCATCTATTCTTTTATAATTCATGACTTGTAATTTTAATGTCTACTGCTCCAAACAAATCGGTTTCCTGTGATTAAATTACCATAGTCAAAATTTAATAGCTAATCTAAACAAAACAAACTTTAATCCTCATGTTTAGCAAAAGAACTTTTATTCCAAAATTAAATACTTAATCCAATAAGGAAAAACACCGAATTAAACTTCATTGGATATTAGCAAGTATATAATCTTTGCAACACAAAGTAAAAGCATATGGTATCTACTCTTTCCTAGAGTTTCTCCCTTTTTATTATAAGTCCTATTTCATTCAATGATCTTTACATTCATATTCTTTTGATTTAATCAAATATTTATTTTGACGGGTTTTTGCCCGCTTCTTTTTCATGAACTTTCACCTTTTTTGCCCTTATCGTTATAGTGAGTTCATCGAGTCGGCAGCATCCCGAGCTCGTCACTCAAGTGATCGGGTTTTAAGATACCCCTACGGACTCTTCCTCACTCTAACATTCAAGTTCGGATACTCTTAACTCAATTACTTGAATCATTGGAGTAATGGCTATGCTTGATTCTTCCCCCCCCCTCCCCCCCCCCCCCCCCCCCCCCTTTTTTTTTTATAAAGGATCACTAAGGAGAATGTTTCTTCTACCTCTTTCACTAAATGTTATCATTGTTTCAAAAACAACTTCAAAGAATATATAGTAACTAATTTAACCTAGAAGTAAACTTGTTTATTTTTCACTTATGAACTCGACCTACTCTTAGACTTCTAATTCTAAAGCTAAATACAAGGTAAATTTGTTTCTTAAAGATTTCACTACTTAATTTTAACCAAGTATTCTAGTTACAGTAGTAGGTGAGTAAAGCACTTGAACAAGTCAATTTCACATTTTGTAGATACTTATTACAACATTTAGTACAATCTCCAGATTTCATGAAAATTTTGAAAAATTTGGCTTAAAATTTGCCACATAATGCTTAAGGACAAATATTCAAAGTATGAGTATAATATGATTTTAGATGTTATTTGGCTTAAAATTTGCCATATAATGCTTAAGGACAAATATTCAAAGTATGAGTATAATATGATTTTAGATGTTAGCTAATCATACTCAATTCTCTATTCTCTATATTTTATTATCCTCTCCCCCACACTTAGTTTGAATAGTATCCGCACTGTTTCTAATTCAGCACAATTAAAGAGGAATTAAAAACATAAGGAACATTAGAGAATAAGAGAAAAGAAATATCAGTACTTCCCTGGTATAAAGTGTAAAGTGATTGGAATTCTCCCCTTAAGTACGAGAGAGTGTCATCTGATGATTTGTACCCTTTCTACAGCTAATCAAAAGAAAAAAAATCAAAACAAAACTAAAATAAAATAAATTGAAAATTTTTTTTTAACGTCTTTAGCTAAACGTTCCTGGTAATTAATCGCAGTACTCGGGGTAAGTTAAACTAGTTTCTTCAATATTACACACTTGAAATCCTTCATAAAAAGGTTTCAAGCGATGACCATTGACTTTGAAAGTCTTACCAGTTTCAAGACTTGTGATCTTAACTGCACCATGAGAAAATATGTTAATGATAACAAAAGGACCAAACCACCGTGAGCGTAGTTTTCCAGAAAACAACTTCAATTGAGAGTGATAAAGTAATACTTTTTTACCTACAGAAAAATTCTTTCGAGAAATCATTTGATCATGAAAATCCTTTGTTTTTTCCTTGTAAATTTTAGTACTCTCATAAGCTTCTCTTTGAATTTCTTCAAGTTCTTGTAATTGAAGTTTTCTATGCTCACCAGCCTCATCCATTTGCATGTTACATTGTTTTACAGCCCAGTACGCCCTATGTTCCAACTCCACAGGGAGGTGACACGGTTTTCCAAATATCAAAGGGTAAGGAGACATACCTATAGGGGTCTTGTAAGCTGTCCGGTAGGCCCACAATGCATCTTCAAGTCTTATGCTCCAATCCTTCCTACTTGGATTGACATTTTTTTCCAGAATAGACTTGATTTCTCGATTTGATACCTCTGCCAATTCATTGGTTTGAGGGTGGTATGCGGTGGAAGTGCGATGAGTGACATTGTACTTCTTAAGTAGAGTTTCCACTACTCTATTACAAAAGTGTGTGCCACGATCACTGATAAGAGCCTTTGGTGTCCCGAACCTAGCAAAAATATGAGATTTGACAAAATCCACAACAACTTTGGCATCATTAGTTCGGGTCGCTTTGGCTTCCACCCACTTTGAGACATAATCCACAGCAAGAAGGATGTAAACATTACCGAAAGAAAGAGGAAAAGGACCCATAAAATCAATACCCCATATATCAAATATTTCACAAGCAAGAATAAGGGTAAGTGGCATTTGGTCTCTATGTCCTAAGTTGCCAACTTTCTGACATCGTTCACAAGACTTACAAAACATATAAGAATCACGAAACAAGGTATGCCAAAACAACCCACACCCTAATAAATTTTGAGCTGTCCTCTTAAGGCCAAAGTGTCCACCACATGCATATGAGTGATAAAATTGCAAGACAGAAGGAATATCGTCTTGAGAAATACACCTTCTAATGATTTGATCAGCACAATGTTTCCACAAATACGGATCATCCCATACATAGTACTTAGCATCACTTTTAATTTTATCTTTTTGAGCCCTAGACGAATCACTTGGTAGTGTCTTAGTAACCAAATAGTTGACAATATCAGCATACCAAGGAATTGTCTTTTGAATAGAAAAGAGATGCTCATCTGGAAAATCATCTTGTAGTGGTATTGACTCTTCACTAATGAGTATTCTACTAAGGTGGTCGACAACTAAGTTTTCGGAGCCTTTCCTATCACGTATTTCCAAATCAAACTCTTGTAATAAGAGTATCCATCAAATAAGTCCTGGTTTCGCCTCCTTCTTCGCGACCAGGTACTTGAGAGCTGCATGATCAAACTAAACAATTACCTTAGTACCAAGTAAATATGATCTGAATTTTTCTAAAGCAAAAACAACAGCCAAGAATTCTTTTTCCGTTGTGGAATAGTTGCATTGAGCACTATCCAATGTTCTGGAAGCGTAGTAAATGACATGAGAAGCTTTTCTAACTCTTTGGCTAAGAACAGCTCCAACTGCATAATTGCTCGCATCACACATAATTTCAAAAGGAAGGTTCCAGTCAGGTGGTTGAATGATTGGAGCAGAAGTTAACTTATCCTTAAATGTGTCAAAAGCATGCTTGCAGGCCTCATCAAACTCAAATGCCACTTCTTTTTGCAGCAATCTACATAGGGGCTGAGTAATCTTGGAAAAATCCTTGATGAAGCATCGATAGAATCCTGCACTCCCAAGAAAAGAGCGAATTTCCTGTACACTTATAGGGTAAGGTAAATATTTAATCAATTCTATTTTAGCTTTATCGACTTCAAGTCCCCTAGAAGATACAATATGACCTAGAATTAGGCTCTGTTCAACCATAAAGTGACATTTTTCATAGTTCAATACAAGATTCTTATCTATACATCTCTGAAGCACTTTTGTAAGGTTAGTCAAACATGAATCAAAAGAATTACCATAAATAGTGAAGTCATCCATGAAAACTTCTATGATATTCTCCACATAATCTGAAAATATACTAACCATACACCTTTGGAATGTGGCTGGGGCATTGCAGAGCCCAAAAGGCAACCTTTGATACGCAAAAGTACCGAATGGACATGTGAAAGTAGTCTTCTCTTGATCTTCCGGCACCACTGGAATTTGATGAAAACCTGAATAACCGTCAAGACAACAATAGTGAGAATGGCCGGCCAAACGTTCAAGCATCTGATCAAGAAAAGGAAGAGGGAAGTGATCATTTCTAGTTGATGCATTTAACTTCCTATAATCAACATAAACCCTCTATCCATTCTGAACATGAGTAGGAACTAACTCACCATTAGAGTTTTCAATCACAGTTAAGCCCATTTTCTTTGGAACAACTTGAATTGGACTTACCCATTTGCTATCGAAAATTGGATAGATCATACCTGCATCGAGAAGATTCAAGATCTCTTTCTTAACTACTTCCATCATAGGCGGGTTCAAACGATGCTGAACTTCTCTTGAAGGTTTGCAATTATCTTCCATTAATATCATGTGCATGCATGTGGAGGGGCTTAGTCCTTTGATATTAGCTATGGACCATCCAATGGCTTCTTTATACTCTCTCAACACCCGAATCAACTTTTCTTCTTCTAGAGTACTTATTTTATTAGAGACTATCACAGCAAGAGTCTCATTTTCTCCTAAGAAGATGTACTTTAGATGTTCGAGTAAGGGTTTTAATTCCAGCTTTGGTGCCTGCACAATAGAGGGAAGAAGTCTTGTGTTAGAAGGAGGTAAATTAATGTAGGACACACCATACTTGATAGGTTTTAACGATTCCAGCTCACAAATCATGTCCTGCAAATCAGAGGATATTACAAACTTCTTCTTAAGAGTTTTTAATGTATTAATAGTAAGACTCTTATTAAATGCAATTTTCAACTCATCATCGTCTATCAAGTCAAATGTAGCCTGTGTTAATGGGTCAATAACATCCATAACAAAAACAGGAGAGATATCACTAAGATATTTCATGGCATCATAAATGTTAAATCTAATCACTTCACTATCAAATTCCATAGTGAGGGTGCCATCATGTACATCAATCTTCGTCCTGGATGTCTTAAGAAATGGTCTCCCTAATAATATCAATGATGAGTTATGAGAATCATCATTTTCCATGTCAAGCACATAAAAATTAGCAGGGAAAACCAGCCCATTAACTTGTACTAAAACATCTTCTAGAACTCCCTCAGGATAAACATTAGACCTATCAGCAAGTTGAACAATAACACCTGTTTCCTTCAATGGACCAACATTCAAACATTGATAAACGGACAAAGGCATGACATTAATCGAAGCTCCTAGATCACACATGGCTTTAGCAATTCCAAGATTACCTATTTTGCAAGGAATAGTAAACATACCTGGGTCCTTACATTTAGGAGGGAGCTTATTCTAAAGAATAGCTAAAACATTCTCACCTACACTAATCTTTTCATTACCTTTCAGCTTTCTTTTGTTAGTGCACAACTCTTTAAGAAATTTAGCATAGCGAGGTACTTGTTTTATTGCATCAAGCAAACGAATATTTAACTCAACCTTGCGAAAAGTTTCAAGAATCTCTTTTTCTTCAGCTTCATTCTTGGATTTCGCTAATCTAGAAGGGAAAGGGGGTGCTGTCACCATGACCTTTGGTGGCTCAATGAGGGATTCTCTGGTCTGCTCAATGAGGGATTCTTTGATGGCCTAGGCTGGAATTGTTGGAAGTTTTGTGGTCTATTGCCATATCTGAAATTAGGATGATCCCTCCATCCAGGATTATAAGTATTCGAGTAGGGATCATATTTCCTCTATGGCTGTCCTGGGAATCCTCCTACAGCATTGGCATGCTCATGATTGTCATCTTGCAATGTGGGGCACATGTTAGTAGGATGATTAGGGGCAACACAAATTCCACAAGCCTTCACCTACGGAGTATTTCCGAGGGCTATTTGCTGAACAAGGGAGGTTAGGTTAGAAATTTGATGTTCAAGGTTAGAAACACTTACCTCACTTACCTTCTTTGAAGAAGAATCATGTCTAATTGTTGTGAATTAGCAGCTGTAAACACCCCATTTTTGCCCTAGGAGTCAATAATTTTCAATAATAATCAATTTTCAATTTTTCCTAATTTTTCCCAATTTGTCCCTAATTTAGCATAAAATAATAAAAATGTTCAAAAAATAAAAATAAATAGGAAAACACTTCAATTTTGAAAAGTGATTTCGGAAATAGCAATAATTGATAATAAACAATTTTTTAAAATTTTGAAATTTCAAAAAATACAAAAAAATAGAAAAATTGCATTGCATATATGCAATTTGCGAAATAAATAAAATCGCGAAAGTGGGCTAGCCCAGCTGGTCCGGACCATGGTTAGGCGCGCGCGCGGGGGGGGCTTGGTCAGACGTTCGAATCGCGGAGGAAGCAGTTTCCGCTTTTTTCAATTTTTCGACTTATCCAGGACACGTGGTAGCATCTGATTGGCTGGAAGAAACGCACGCGCCGGGCGCGTGATCGTCTCCTACCTCGAGCCCGAGATCGTCGGTGAAGAAAAAATTCGTATTTCGGCCGTTTTTATTCGATTTTTTTGTACAAATCCAACAGATCTTCAACAAAGATAAGATAAACATTATCTAATTAAAATCAAATCACAACAAATCGTTGGATAGGCACGAATCGGAGTTGGTTTTTCAACCGAAAATCCAATCAGCTTCAATCGAAGGAAATCCGAGCTTATCCAGCTCGATTTCAAGCGCCTATAAATAGAGGAGGAGATGAAGAAGCAAGAAGACAGATCAGAATTGCGAGAGAGAGAGAAAAGAGTGTAGATCGGAGGAAACCCAAAGTTGCGACCGCCGATCGGAGTTGAGCCACCGCAAGGAGACGTTCTGGGAGTAAACCGCCACTACCATCGGATTCAGCACCCTCAAGAAGCTAGGATTCGACACTTCACCCGCCGCAAAAGACCACCGGAACGCCGTGAACGAGCCAACCCCGCCGCCGTGTCCGACCGATCCGACTCGACCCGATTCGACCCGACTGACTCGACTCGCCCACCGACCCGAATCCAGGTAAATCGGGTTTTCCAGATTTTCTATTTATTTATTTTATTTATTTATTTATTCCGAATTTATTATTTTGTTATTTCTTTAGTCATTTATTTATTTGTTGATTTAGGTTTTATTTTCAATAAATAGGAAAATGTAGAAATTAGGTTTTTTAGGATTTAATAATGTAAAATAAATAATAAAATATAGAAAAATAATAATAAAAATATTAGGAAAATAATAATAAAATTTTAGATGCCAAAATAGGATAGATAATAAACCAAAAATCACGAAAATCAATAAAAATTCCCGAAAATCACGAAAATCAACAAAAATTCCCAAAAATTACAAAAATCCACAAAATTCTCATAAATCACCAAAATAACAAAAAAATCATAAAAAATCATAAAAATCATCAAAAAATTCAAAAAATTTAAAAGAATCATAAAAAACGAGTTTTAGCACTTAGAAAAATCCTTTTCTTCAAATAAATCCAAAATTGATATTTTTTCCTTAAAATCATTTTCAAAATAAAATCAAAGCTTAGGCCTAGAAGTTTTTTTTTTAGAAAAAAAAATCCCAAAAATGGTAAGAACATAAACTAAAAGAGGTTTTCATAAATTAAAATTCACCAAACCAACTTAAGGTTTTCAGAAAAGCGAACTACGGCTTGTTTGATCCTGAGTAGCAGGTACGTAGGCACCCATTCGGGTCAACCCATAAAAATGAATAAAAAATCATTTTTCTTGAAATAATTCAAGAACATAATAAAAAGTAACAGAAACACAATAAAACACATTTCTAAAGATGAACAATTTTAGGAGATTAGGTGGTAACCGTAAAGGTTTTAATAGGTTAGCCTCCGGACTTAGAAACTCTGGTTTTCCCTTTTTCTCTTCTTACAAAAACGAGAAGAGGAAATAACGACGACTAGTAGTCCAAATTAAGACTAATCCGCTCCTTTAGTCTTAATTCACTTTTTCCCAACAACAGTTGGGTGGCGACTCCAAAAATCAAACAAAAATCCTAACTCAAGTCGAGGATCTAGATAAAATGAGTATAGGGTTTAGTTTAGATCGGATTAGGAATGGGAATTCAAAAATTAGACTCGATAGGATGGCGACTCCACTAGGGACCCATACCAGCAGGCTAGCCACCTGAATCTCTCCAAGCTGTTCTCTTTAAGAAAAATGTGTTTCAATCATTACTTTGTTACTAACTTTGCAGGATTTAGTTAGATTTTGGTTTCTTTACTGTGGGGGTTTTGCATGCATACATATGTTTGTGTGAGTAGATGCGGTCGAACCCGGACCGTCCTAGAAACCTGAGACGGGGAGCCATTGTGTAGGTTTCGGGCGAAGTGAGTTGATTCACCGTTCGGGACTGATTAGGTTACCCCACCCTATGCTTCGATATGGCCTGAGATCCATTTCTTCGAGAATGCGAGAGGCCATAGAGCTCGGGAACCAGTTAGAACCAACCTACTTGCATACATAACATCGTATGAGGGGTTGACAATTGGATGACAATGTAATGGTTTGTTATTTTGTCCTTAGAGTTCAGGACTATTTCCCTGTAACATTTTTATAGCTCTGTTTGTAACTAGGCTCTTTCCTATTGTAATAGATGGCTAGCAGTGCAGTCGACCGCCTCCTCCGCAAAGAGATTCAGGTGTACAGACCTTTGGACCCAAAATTGGTACTGGACCACTGGTTTACCTTGTACAACCCAGAGGAGCAGGCCTTCATCCAGCAGAAGATCGGCCCCGTCCTCTCACTGACTAAGTCAGAGGCGAATTTACCTATGGTCCGGGCCATGCTCCAGTTATGGGAGATCGAGCCCGCAGCTTTCTTCATCAGACCGCATGAGATCACCCCTACCCTAGAGGAGTACACCCAGTTGCTACAGGCTCCAGCACTGACTGATCAGATTTACACGCCAGACCTCGAGGCCGGGCCAGCCGGCACCTTCATTAGACTGCAAGGCATCCGCAAAACAGCGGTCAACAAAGCCCTGGCAGACTGTAATGGGTATTACATACGAATGGATGACTTAGAAGCCTGGTTTATTTCCCAAGAAGACAATGGGGACAGAAAGGACATCCTATGCGGAGATCCTAAGACTTACAGACAGAGAAGGGTGAACGCTTTCATCTTGACAGCCTTCGCCACCATACTGTTCCCCACCGGGACCTTCTATATTCACTACCGGGTTGCAGAGCTGGTAACCCAATTCCTGGAGGGAAGATCTTACATCCCGGCTCTACTGGCTGAACAGATCCGGAATTTGAATTTCCTTAAGAAGAAGGGCCATGGGATCCTCCGCTCCAGCATCAACCTTCTGCTAATATGGTTCGTAAGCCACCTCAAGTGCTTCGAGCTGAACATGGTCAGGAAAACCCTAGCCCAACAGGTGGATCTGGTGGGTTCTTGTATAAAAAAGGTGAAGTTACCCGACGACATTACCAGCCACAGTTGGGTAGATCTGCTTAGAAGCCTTAGCGCCGAAGATATTCTATGGACAGCCAGGTGGAGTTGCTGCAATAAAATCATCTTAACCTACAGTAATTTCCAAGCAGTACCATTAATCGGGATCAACGGATGTATCGGATATCACCCCAACTCCGTAGTCCGCCAATTCGGTACCGTCCAAGACATAGTTTATCGGCCTTCACTCGAAGCAGTCACCTTTGAGTACCAGGATCCGAACCTGTTGGTAGCCGAGAAATTTGCTAAGTTGGCAGAGGTCAAAGCACTTTGGGAGGCTAGAATCGAAAGCCCGAATGTGGACCTCGGCGAGCTAGATGGCGAAGTGGGAAAACACCGAGCCACCAGAGAGTTTGTAATCCGTCAGCTATACCAGACAGGGGAAAGAGCATACCGGGTTCCAAACGTCACCCAGCCAAGACCAGATAAGATCAATCCAGAGACAGAGATCTACTTGGAGCAGGTCAAGGCTCGGATGGAAGTATACTTCGAAGCTGTAGACTATAAGAAAAACATCTGGAAGGGACGCTTCAAGGAATCTGACCAAAGAAACAAGGCCCTGGAAGCACAATTAGAGAAGTGCCAAGCCAGGGTCAAGGAACTAGAAGCCATCATCAGTGGGAAGCCTGAGCCTCCACTACAGAAGACCAAAAGAGCTAGGAAATAGAGCATTATTTGTAATCTTTATTGAACTCCAGAATTATTAATAAAAGTGAAGTTTTAATAATACATTGTCAATCAGTTGTCAACCCTTTTATCTTTTAGCATCCGCGTGACACATGCATATCATTCTTGCATCCATCATACTAAAAAAGAAAAAAATGCACGCTAGGTATCAAAATAGCTTCCAAGCAACCGAACCCTCCCAGAAGCCCAGTCCTTACGCGCTCAAGAGCAAAAATGGCCAACAACAGTGACAACCGCCACAACATCAACGCTGAAGCTGCCTCAGACTCTAGGATCATATCCCTAGAGCAAACGGTCCAACAGTTGGCTGCCCAGGTTCACCTCTTGACTGAAAGCATCGACCTCCTACGCAACACCCAGCCGGCTCAAGAAGAGTATTCAGGGGCTAGGAAGGGAAAAGCAGTGGAGGGACAGCCTCCGGAATACGAAGAAATCAATTCCCATCTTAACCCATCCTTAGAGTATGAGCCGAAGGTCAGCCAGGGGCTGACCTCTGATGATCTGAAAAAGGAAATGGAAGAGAGACAAAAGGAAATGGAGAAGCGACTCTTCCAGCAGCTCAATGACCAGATGAAAACTATTGAAGGCCCTGATGGTTTTGAACAGGCCAGAATCACTAACTTGCCAGCATACAGGAAAGAGGCATACCCTGACAAGTTCAAGACCCCAGATTTTGAAAAGTATGATGGGACCGGCTGCCCCAAGATGCATACCAGGCTATATGCCCGGAAAATGAGCAAGTATGCTCAATACGATCAACTCATGCTCCAGACCTTCCAGGACAGCCTCACAGGCCCCGCATTGGTCTGGTATGCCCACCTCGACTTCAACATTGTCAACACCTGGGAAAAGCTAGCCCGGGCCTTTTATGATCAATACAAGTTTAACATCGAAGTTGCCCCATCTGTGATCGATCTGGGGAGTCTCCGAAAAAGACTTACTGAGCCGTTCAAGGAATATGCTCAGCGCTGGAGGGCCCAAGCCGCCAGGGTAGGCACTCCGATGTCTGAAAAGGAATTGACATCCATATTTGTCAATACCTTGGACAAAACTTACTTTTCACATTTGGTAGGCCACACTTCTTCCAGTTTTGCAGAAGTAGTGGCTGCAGGTTGCAGGATCGAGAATGCCATCACCACTGGCAGGCTCCAATCAATGGAACCTCCTAGGGTCACACCAACCCAAAGGCCCTTAGGAGGAAACAGAGTTAAAGAGCCCACAGTCAGTACAGTGCATTCTAGTAAGGCAGAAAAACCTGGGACTCGGGTAACGTTCCAAACCACGAATGCCCTAGGCCAGCAACCTACGACGGGTCATACACAGGTCGCCAGGCCCCCAAGGCAGTTCACTCCAATCCCCATACCACTCAGTCAGGTCTTCGCCCGGTTGAGGGCAAACAACTTGATTAGTTTCAAACTCCCCAACGACCGATACAAGCCCAAAAACTTCGACTCCAACCTCAAGTGTGACTATCACATGGGTCAAGAGGGGCACTCCACAGATAGGTGCTAGAGGCTCCAGCACAAAATCCAAGACTTGATTGACGCAGGGATCATACAATTGGATTTTGTGAACACCCCAGCACCCAATGTCAACACCAACCCGTTGCCCAATCACAGGCCTACCATCAACATGATCACGTCAGAAGAGTCAGCTCCCAAAGAAGCCCTTAAACAGAATCGGACTGAGCAACCCGCTTCGGGAGAGACTCCAAAGGCACACATTAAAGGAAGATGGTTATCCGGGGACCCCACGGTTGGCACTTTGGGAGAATCACACGGGAAGTTTCAGTACCTGGTAAACTATTCTTACACCCCGACTGAGCAAGGGCCGCCTAGTGGGTAGGGACCGGAATTTGAGAAGCAAGACAATCTAGCAAAGGAAGAGGGAAAGACCATCAACATGATCAATTCTCAGAAACCCCGGGTTATACGATGCTATGAGGGACAATCAGTCGAGGTGCAAATCCCGAGGAAAAGGTATGTATTCAATGTTCCCATACCAGCAGAGAATTACAAGGCTGCACCATTCGACTATCGGGCCCTCGAACAAGAGCGACCTCCTATAGTGGGAGGTATCACCCGCTCTGGGAGATTATACGATCAAAAGTATAAGAGCCCGACCGAAGAACCCAATACGGAGAAAACAGAGGAAGTGGAAGAGGGTCTTGCTGCATTTACAAAGATGGTAAAGGCCAGCGAGTACAAGATCATGGAACAATTGAATAAAGTTCCGGCGCAGATATCTCTCATGGGCCTTCTTACGACATCTGAGCCCCACAGGGAAGCACTCTTTAAAGTGCTAAAACAGATTCAAGTCCCGGAGGGTATTGCTACAGACAAGATGGGTCACGTGGCAAACTCTATCTTTACCATGGATCAAATATCTTTCTCTCCAGAGGAGCTAGGAGAAGAGGGAGACCAACATACCAAGCCACTATTCATAGTGGTCCGGTGCAATGACACCATCGTCTCCCGAGCGCTTATCGACAACGGATCATCCCTCAACATCTGCCCATTGGCAACACTCGACTTATTGGGGGTCGATCCAAGCAATATAAAACCTAGCTCCACAATGGTCAGAGCCTTCGACGGGTCAAAGAGGGACATTGTGGGGGAAGTGAACCTACCAGTGGAAATCGATCCACAAGTATTCCACATCTCCTTCCAGGTCCTCGACATCCCAAGGTCTTTTAACCTGCTCTTGGGACGACCCTGGATACATGCTGCTGGTGCCATTCCCTCTAGTCTCCACCAAAAGGTCAAATTCATCACAAATGGGCAGATAGTTACAGTGCTGGGCGAGCAGGATTACGCCATATACAAGGAGACTGCCATACCTTACATCGGGGATGAAGGTTCAGAAGACCTGGGGTTGCAAATTTTCAACGAAGTGAATATGATGACCAGCAAGGAGGGCCATCAGTTTAAAGTGGGGCAGCACGGGACCTTCGGACTGGGGTATGTTCCTACGGCCGCGGAAGAAGCACAAGTGAGGAGTGTTAAAGGCAGAATAAAGGGGAAGCTGATTGACACCCAAATGTGCATCCCACCTCTCCAACAATCTTTCCGAAGGGCAAATACCATTCAAGAGCTTCAAATAAACAAAGAGGACAACAACAAAGGGGAATCAATCTCCCGCATGTCCAACCAACATCCAGCTCTGAACAACTGGTTTTGTTGCCCTATCAACAGCGCTAGGTTAGCTCAAGAGTAGAAAAAATCATTGAACAAATTTTATTGAGACTATTTATCGAATTCCATTACAGTTTGTTTCTTTTATTATTATATATGATTTCATTTTTTATGTCACTCAGATCTCCCACCATCGAACATTAGGGATATTTCGCGCAAGTAGAACGTAAAAACGCTGATATCGTTTCCAACGCTGCTGGGTCAGTTATTGAAGACGATATCTTAGACCATGAAATAATACAAGAAAATTGGCTAAAACATGAACAAAGCGAAATCTCGATCGACGAGCCTGTAGAGACAGTAAATCTAGGCAGCATGGAAAACCCTAAGAACCTCAAAATCAGGACCAGTTTGAGTGCCGAGCAAAAATGTGAGATAACCGAGCTATTAATCGAATATGCAGATGTGTTTGCCTGGTCATATGGTGACATGCCAGGGCTAGACCAGTCGATAGTAGTTCACAGGCTTCCCACAAGGGAGGATGTCAAACCTAACAAACAAAAACTAAGAAGATTTAGGCCCGACATCTTGCTAAAAATCAAAGAAGAAGTCAAGAAACTACTGGAAGTAGGGTTCATCGAAGTATCTGACTACCCAGAATGGGTGGAAAATGTAGTCCCCGTTATAAAAAAGAACGGAAAAGTGCATGTATGCGTGGACTTTCGGGACTTAAACCAAGCCACGCCAAAGGATAACTTCCCCCTACCTCATATTGATGTTCTAGTGGATAACACCGCGGGAAACCATCTCTTCTCATTCATGGACGGTTTCTCAGGATACAATCAAATAAAAATGGCCGAGGAAGACAAGACCAAGACAACCTTCATCACAACATGGGGAACTTTCTGTTACAAAGTCATGCCCTTCGGTTTGAAAAACGTCGGGGCAACGTATTAGAGAGCCATGGTCGCCATACTTCACGACATGATGCATCGTGAGGTTGAGGTGTATGTCGACGACATGATAGCCAAATCCAAAGAAGGAGAAAGCCATATAGATATCCTGAGGAAATTGTTCAAATGACTAAGGAAGTTCCAGCTTAAGTTAAACCCGGAAAAATGTACTTTCGGGTTTACAACGGGGAAATTGTTAGGGTTCGTCATCAGCCAAGAGGGCATTAAGATTGACCCTGACAAGGTAAAGTCCATATTAGAGTTACCTTCCCCACGCTCCGTTAAAGAAGTAAGAAGCTTGCTGGGGAGATTAAATTATATAGCTCGGTTTATCTCACAACTCACCGACAAATGCCGGCCGCTATTCCGTCTGTTGAAGAAGAACGCCGCAATAGAATGGGACGACGAATGTGAAGAAGCGTTCAGGACAATCAAAGACTATCTTATAAAACCCCCGGTCTTGATAGTCCCGAAACAAGGAACACCCTTATTCTTATACCTCACCATACTCCCCGAATCCATGGGATGTGTGTTGGGGCAGAAAGACGAAGAGGGAAGAGAACGTCCCATATATTATCTGAGCAAGAAGTTCACAGATGGGGAACAAAGGTACTCAAAGGTGGAGAGGACGTGTTGTGCGTTAATTTGGGTCATGCATCAACTAAGGAAATACACCCTCTACTATCATATTGAGCTGTTGACAAGACATGATCCCTTGAAATACTTGGCAGAGAAGCCAGCATTGATGGGTAGAATCTCTAAATGGCAGATGATTCTATCCGAGTTTGACATCACGTATGTAAATCAAAACTCGATAAAGGGACAAGCCTTAGCCGATCAGTTGGCCGAACACCCTGTCGAGACAGATACCCAAGAAATACAAGTCCAATTTCCGGACGAGAACATATTAACAGTAGAAGATATGCCGGTAGAAAACTCTGGGAGAGAGCAGAATGGTAGGTGGAAACTGTTCTTCGACAGGGCTGCCAATGTATTCGGTTGTGGGGTTGGGGCAGTATTGATATCCCTAGACGGCACTCAATTCCCTGCAGCGACAAGACTTACATTTTCCTATACCAATAATATCGCGGAATATGAAGCATGTATTCTTGGCCTCAAGATGGCCTGCCAAATGGGAATCCGCGAATTAGAGGTGTACGGGGACTCGTCGCTCATCATATTACAAACAAGAGGGGAATACAAAACTAAAGACCCTAAACTGGTACCGTACCATCAACACTTGACAGAGCTGATTGAGGAGTTTAAGGCAATCACCTTCACGTACATCCGAGAATTCAGAATCAGTTCGCAGATACCTTAGCCACACTAGCATCCGTGATTCAAATAACAGGAGGAGCCGAAGTTCAACCGATGAAAATAGACATCGAAAGTCGGCCCGCTTATTGTTTGACAATTGAAAAGATATAAGACGATAAGCCCTGGTATCACGACATCAAGACCTTCCTCCAAGAAGGTAAATATCCTGAAATGGCTAGCAAAAATGACCAAAGAACGCTCAGAAGGTTGGCAAGTCATTTCTTATTAAGTGGGTCTATACTCTACAAGAGATCATATGATACCACCCTGTTGAGATGTGTGGACAAAAATGAAGCATGCGAACTCATGAAGGAAATACATGAAGGGGTATGTGGACCTCACATGAACGGCTACATGTTGGCCTGAAAAATCATGAGGTTAGGGTATTACTGGTTAACCATGGAGTCGGATTGCATAAATTATGTTAAGCACTGCCATCTGTGCCAAGTATACGCAAACCGGATCAATGCTCCACCCAACGAGCTACATTTGTTATCGGCGCCGTGGCCTTTCTCCATGTGGGGAATTGACATAATCGGCCCAATCACCCCAACGGCATCCAATGGCCACAGATTTATACTGGTAGCGATTGATTACTTCACCAAATGGGTAGAAGCGTCATCATATACCAATGTCACAAAAGGGGTAATAGTCCGCTTCTTAAAAAGGGACATAATAACCCGATATGGAGTTCCTGAGTCGATCATCACCGACAATGGTACCAATCTCAACAATAAATCGATGACAGGTTTATGTCAACAATTCCACATAAACCACAGAAATTCAACCCCCTATCGACCTCAAATGAACGGGGCAGTAGAAGCAGCTAACAAAAATATCAAGAAGATCATCAAGAAAATGACAACAACTTACAAAGATTGGCACGAAATGTTACCATTTGCTCTCATGGCTTATAGGACTTCAATAAGAACATCTATGGGAGCTACCCCTTACTCATTGGTATATGGTACAGAAGCAGTGCTACCAGTGGAAGTCGAGATACCATCATTCAGAATCTTGTCAGAAACTCAATTAACAGAATCGGATTGGGTAAAGAAAAGGCTTGATCAGCTGAATCTAATTGATGAAAGAAGACTTACCGCACTATGTCATGGTCAGTGTTACCAACAGAGGATAGCCCGAGCATTCAACAAGAAGATGAGACCTCGGTACTTCAAAGAGGGCGATCTAGTACTAAGAAAAGTTCTCCCGAACGCCCAAGACTCCAGAGGAAAATTCACTCCAAATTATGAAGGCCCGTATGTGGTGAAAAAGGTTCTGTCAGGTGGTGCTCTAATATTAACTCAGATGGATGGTCCAGAATTGAGAGACCCCGTCAACACAGATGCTGTAAAGATGTACTATCCTTGGGCAAGGGAATTGAAATTTTGCCAATGTTTATGAAAGCCAATATTCGATACAAAGTTCGTTGAGCCGAGTTTTTACTTTTCTACAAGCAAAGCTAATATCCCTGAATGGTCAACAATCCCAATTAATTCTCATCACAATAAATACACCTAAACACATTACCCACCACTTTGTCAATGAAAGATAAACACTAAAATGATAATGAATCTTAATGTAATTTGTGATATAATTTTGTCTACTCCTAAGCATTAAAACTGAGTGCATTATTAGGATAACATTACCGTCGAAAGAGCTTTGTGCATAAAGAAAAGAGGCACATCAAGATTTTCAATCCAGTGTCAAGATAAGAAGAAAAGAAGCAGGAACAAACCAACACGAAGGTTCAGTTGTTTGGTTGCTATCCGAGATAAACTGGCAAGCATATTAAAATAGGTAACTATCATCACATCATGAAAGGCATCACATCATCTAGCTTAGTAAGAAGCATGTTCAAAAGTACCAGATGAGTCAACTCATAATGAAGCACGTGTCTAGACATTTCCTTTAATAGGGTTAGTCAGCCCAATATGGGTACTTTCCCGAAAAAAACTGTTCTCAGGGTCAGCTCATAAGGGCACCTTTTGAGACAGTTCTATTTTAGGTTAGTCAGCTCTTGGGGCACTTTCCTAAAACTCAATCCAAGGGTTAGTCAGCCCAATATGGGCACTTTCTCGAAAAAACTTGTTCTCAGGGTCAGCTCATAAGGGCACCTTTTGAGACAGTTCTATTTTAGGTTAGTCAGCTCTTGGGGCACTTTCCTAAAAATCAATCCTAGGGTTAGTCAGCCCAATATGGGCACTTTCCCGAAAAAACCTGTCCTCAATGGTCAGCTCATAAAGGCACCTTTTGAGACAGTTCTATTTTAGGTTAGTCAGCTCTTGGGGCACTTTCCTAAAAGTCAATCCAAGGGTTAGTCAGCCCAATATGGGCACTTTCCCGAAAAAACCTGTCCTCAATGGTCAGCTCATAAGGGCACCTTTTGAGACAATTCTATTTTAGGTTAGTCAGCTCTTGGGGCACTTTCCTAAAAGCCAATCCAAGGGTTAGTCGGCCCAATATAGGCACTTTCCCGAGAAAAACCTGTTCTCAGGGTCAGCTCATAAGGGCACCTTTTGAGACAGTCCTATCTAAGGTTAGTCAGCCCAAGATGGACACTTTCCTAAGAATTTATCAAAGGTTAGTCAGCCCAATATGGGCACTTTCCTAAAAATCCGTTCTCAGGGTCAGCTCATAAGGGCACCTTTTGAGACGGTTCTATTTTAGGTTAGTCAGCTCTTGGGGCACTTTCCTAAAAATCAATCCAAGGGTTAGTCAGCCCAATATGGGCACTTTCCCGAAAAAAACCTGTTCTCAAGGTCAGCTCATAAGGGCACCTTTTGAGACAGTTCTATCTAAGGTTAGTCAGCCCAAGATGGGCACTTTCCTAAGAATTTTATCAAAGGTTAGTCAGCCTAATATGGGCACTTTCCTAAAAATCCGTTCTCAAGGTCAGCTCATAAGGGCACCTTTTGAGACACTACCACAGGTTAGTCAGCCCAAGATGGGCACTTTCCTAAAATCTATTTTAAGGTTAGTCAGCCCAATATGGGCACTTTCCTAGATTCTCCCGATTAGTCAGCTCTTGGGGCACTTTTCGGAAACATCCTTCCCAAACAGTTGCTAGTCTAACAAGACGCTTCTGTCGACAGGTAGCCAGCTCATAAGGGCGCTTCCTAAGTAAATTTTCTTTCCAAGGTTGCAAGTCTGATGAGACGCTTCCTATCATCATTTCTCATACATTCCTACTCGATGCTTGAGATGTGTCCTGTCGCCAATTAGTTAGCCCATAAAGCACTTTTTGGAGAGGGAACATTACCTTGAATTGTTAGGAACATCTTCAACCGTAGGATTATCAGCTCTTGGGGCATTTTCCTACTAAAACCTAATTCAAGAGGACAAAAATGGCGTCTTTTGTTTGTCTTTGTAGTTAAGTTTTTCAAACTTTACCACAAAGAAGGGCAGCTGTAAACACTCCATTTTTGCCCTAGGAGTCAATAATTTTCAATAATAATCAATTTTCAATTTTTCCTAATTTTTCCCAATTTGTCCCTAATTTAGCATAAAATAATAAAAATGTTCAAAAAATAAAAATAAATAGGAAAACACTTCAATTTTGAAAAATGATTTCGGAAATAGCAATAATGGATAATAAACAATTTTTACAAATTTTGAAATTTCAAAAAATACAAAAAAATAGAAAAATTGCATTGCATATATGCAATTTGCGAAATAAATAAAATCGCGAAAGTGGGCTAGCCCAGCTGGTCCGGACCATGGTTAGGCGCGCGCGCGGGGGGGGCTTGGTCAGACGTTCGAATCGCGGAGGAAGAAGTTTCCGCGTTTTGCAATTTTTCGACTTATCCAGGACACGTGGCAGCATCTGATTGGCTGGAAGAAACGCACGCGCCGGGCGCGTGATCGTCTCCTACCTCGAGCCCGAGATCGCCGGCGAAGAAAAAATTCGTATTTCGGCCGTTTTTATTCGATTTTTTTGCACAAATCCAATAGATCTTCAACAAAGATAAGATAAACATTATCTAATTAAAATCAAATCGCAACAAATCGTTGGATGGGCACGAATCGGAGTTGGTTTTTCAACCGAAAATCCGATCAGCTTCAATCGAAGAAAATCCGAGCTTATCCAGCTCGATTTCAAGCGCCTATAAATAGAGGAGGAGATGAAGAAGCAAGACAGATCAGAATTGTGTGAGAGAGAGAAAAGAGTGTAGATCGGAGGAAACCCAAAGTTGCGACCGCCGATCAGAGTTGAGCCACCGCAAGGAGACGTTCTGGGAGTAAACCGCCACCACCATCGGATTCAGCACCCTCAAGAAGCTAGGATTCGACACTTCACCCGCCGCAAAAGACCACCGGAACGCCGTGAACGAGCCAACCCCGCCGCCGTGTCCGACCGATCCGACCCGACCCGATTCGACCCGACTGACCCGACCCGCCCACCGACCCGAATCTAGGTAAATCGGGTTTTCCATATTTTTTTTATTTATTTTATTTATTTATTTATTCCGAATTTATTATTTTTTTATTTCTTTAGTCATTTATTTATTTGTTGATTTAGGTTTTTTTTTCAATAAATAGGAAAATGTAGAAATTAGTTTTTTTAGGATTTAATAATTTAAAATAAATAATAAAATATAGAAAAATAATAATAAAAATATTAGGAAAATAATAATAAAATTTTAGATGTCAAAATAGGATAGATAATAAACAAAAAATCACGAAAATCAATAAAAATTCCCAAAAAATCACAAAAATTCCCAAAAATCACAAAAATCAACAAAAATTCCCAAAAATTACAAAAATCCACAAAATTCTCATAAATCACCAAAATAACAAAAAAATCATAAAAAATCATAAAAATCATAAAAACATTCAAAAAATTTAAAAGAATCATAAAAAACGAGTTTTAGCACTTAGAAAAATCCTTTTCTTCAAATAAATCCAAAATTGATGTTTTTTCCCTAAAATCATTTTCAAAATAAAATCAAAGCTTAGGCCTAGAAGTTTTTTTTTTAGAAAAAAAAATCCCAAAAATGGTAAGAACATAAACTAAAAGAGGTTTTCATAAATTAAAATTCACCAAACCAACTTAAGGTTTTCAGAAAAGCGAACTACGGCTTGTTTGATCCTGAGTAGCAGGTACGTAGGCACCCATTCGGGTCAACCCATAAAAATGAATAAAAAATCATTTTTCTTGAAATAATTCAAGAACATAATAAAAAGTAACAGAAACACAATAAAACACATTTCTAAAGATGAACAATTTTAGGAGATTAGGTGGTAACCGTAAAGGTTTTAATAGGTTAGCCTCCGGACTTAGAAACTCTGGTTTTCCCTTTTTCTCTTCTCACAAAAACGAGAAGAGGAAATAACGACGACTAGTAGTCCAAATTAAGACTAATCCGCTCCTTTAGTCTTAATTCACTTTTTCCCAACAACAGTTGGGTGGCGACTCCAAAAATCAAACAAAATTCCTAACTCAAGTCGAGGATCTAGATTAAATGAGCATAGGGTTTAGTTTAGATCGGATTAGGAATGGGAATTCAAAAATTAGACTCGACAGCAGCCATAATGGAGATCAATTCCCTAGCTTGACCAGGGGTTTTATTCACTATGGCACCTCCACTAGTAGCATCCATCATCTTCCTCTCCATCGGAAGCAGACCTTCATAGAAGTATTGAATGAGAAGTTGTTCAGATATCCCATGTTGTGGACAGCTTGCACATAGTTGCTTGAACCTCTCCCAATACTCATGAAGAGTCTCGGTATCCCTTTGTTTGATACCACAAATCTCTCTTCTTATGCTAGCTGCTCTAGATGCAGGGAAAATTTTGTCCAGGAAGAGCTTCACCATATCTGTCCAAGTAGTAATAGAACCTGGAGGCAAATAAAACAACCAATCTTTAGCACTAGCACTTAAAGAAAATGGAAAGGCACGCAACTTGATTTGATCTTCGAATATTCCTTGCGGCCTCATACTAGAACACATTATATGAAACTCTTTCAAATGTTTGTGAGGATCTTCATTCTCAAGACCATGAAAAGTGGGTAGCAAATGTATCAAACCAGATTTCAATTCAAAAGCAACAGCCAATTCATGATATTGGATACAAAGTGGTTGTTGGGTCACATCCGGTGTAGCCAATTCTCTTAATGTTCTCTCAGGATTTGCCATATCTTCTTCTTTTTCAGATTCAATGGATGAATCAAACAAATTTAGTGCCAAGTTCAGTCCAGGGGATGAAGATATAACAGTTTCTTTTTTACACAGCTTAGCTTCTCTTCGCAATCTCTTAAAAGTCTTCTCAATCTTTGGATTATAAGTGAGTTCGCCTGTATGAGAAAAACGAGTCATGTAAGAATAGAAATAAATTTGACACCATTCCCTGGCAACGGCGCCAAAATTTCGTGGGTGTCGATTCCAACAAAATTAAAACCTACTCCTAAACAATTATATAATTTGTATATAGCAGTGAATAGGATCGTATCCACAAGGAATGGTTAATCTTATTTCTATTAAAAGAAAATAGAGAGAAAAAGAAGAATGGGGGTTTTGTTTGTAAATTCAAATAAAACTAAAATCAGATAATAAAATTTTATAATGATGAAAGCCTAACCAAAGGTATCATTATAGTTTAATTCATAGAACTGATCATTGATGCAAATATTTTCTATTCTTTATATCAGATAAACTGGTTACGGTTATTAACAAGATCTAATAACCTATCCCTCCTTACTTTCTTGATAATCAAAACAAGCTCTTTGATTACTTCTCTCATTGATTAAACAACCCTAAACAAGCTCTTAGGATTTAATCTATCAATAGCATTAAAAATAAGAGAGACCACCAATTCATGGCAGTAGATTATAAAATAACCTATTTAAACAAGATTATATATCTCCATAACATGAATTTGACTATTTATTCTATAATCAAACATGTTATTGTGTCACAGAGATTAGAACTATCAAACAATTATGGATCTGACGTTCTAATTGACAATATATTAACTTGCTAATTGAATAGAAGAGCTCTAATTCATACCAATCAAACAAGATAATGATAACAAAACATTCAGAAGATATATAAATACCCAAAAATAAATAATAGAATAAAAACAAATTAATTAGATCTCACAATTCTTAAAGAACTAAACTATTAATGATCCTTTGGCTAGAAGACTGTTTAGCCACACATGTTCATAACTAAACTGAATCAAAAAGTGAAAAAGATGAAAAGTGTCTCCTTGAATTTCATCTTAAAAGGGTATATATATCTCTAGAAAATAAATCAAATTTGAAAGATTTGATTTGGATCTCCAAATAACAAACAAATCTCGGCTGAGCATGTACGCTGGATCCAACGCCGGCGGCGCAAATAGGCAGCATATGTGCAAAACTTCTCCAACGCCGGCGATGTATACTTCAAGCCTTCTTCTCTTATACGCCGGATTCAAAGCCGACGGCGTATACCCGATGTATATCCTTACGCTGCCTCTAAGTCGGTGGTGTAAATCCTTGACTTTGATCCAAATTGCAGATGACTTCTCTAAATCACTTGAATTAGCACTCTTGACTCCATTGAACCTGATTTATCGCCATAATAAAATTAAGTACCAATTCCTTATGATTTCTATGAAATCAATAATAAATTAACACAATTCATACTATAAAGATTGAGTATAAAATGGCTCTATCAACCATCTTTAAGTTGAAGTAGTTATTAAGTGGTATTGAATACATTTCATTTGAATTTGAAATTTGACTCTTACCATTTGTGAAAAGTTACATTAAGGAGTGGAATTTGAATTTGAATTTGAATTTGTTGCTGCCTTTTGTTTGTGGTTTGCAGTGTAAATTGTGTTGTGTGAGGGGTGAATTGAAGTTGTGTAGTGGCAAAGAGTTGTATACTTTGAAGTGTTGTGTGTGTTTAAGGTGAAGGTGTTGCAATGTAAATTGGTCTTATGGTGAAGTAAGTGCACTGTGATTGTGTGTATATGTCACGGTGTAAGGGTGTTTTAAATTGAAGAGTTACAACGTATAGTGGTGTTGTAGTGAATTGGTTGCACCGTGTAGGAGTGAGGTGTATGTGGTGGTGTGAATTTGAAGGATTGTGTGTGGTGTAAGGTGCTGCACATTAACACTAATTGAGAGTGTGAAACCATGAGCAAGAAAGGGAAGTGAGTAGTGAAATTTGAATTCAAAAACAAGCATTTAAGTGTGAAGGTTAATGAGACTCATTACTTAAACACTTGCTAGTTGAATTTAATATCTTAAATACTTAGAAGTATTTATTTGTGCTTCAATTATTTTACTATACTTGAAGTGATAAAAAGTATTTATTGTCTTGGTTGCTTGATTGAACCGTAGGTGTTAAAGTGTATAGTGGCTTATTGAAGATAGTGATTAACCATGTCAAATAATTTGTATCCTTCTACTAATTTAATACATCAAGTATTAACTTCTTCTCTAACTATTGATGAAGGACAAAGAGAAAATTTGTTCCATACTCCTTGTAGGGTACAAGGAAACTTGTGTATCATTATTGTTGACGGTGGTAGTTGTACTAATGTTGCAGCTGTATCATTAATATCAAAATTGAAACTTGTAACTACCCCACATCCTAAACCCTACACATTACATTGGTTAAATGATCAGGGGATTCTTTATATGACCCAAAGGGCTAGGGTATCTTTCAGTATAAGGGATAAATATTGTGATGAGATTGAATGTGATGTTCTTCCTATGTATGCATCCCATATATTGCTTGGTAGGCCATGGTTATATGACAGGATGATATTACATGATGGGTATAGAAATACTTATATGTTCCAACAGGATGGTAAAAGTATAGTATCGAACCCTATGTTGCCATCAAAGGTCCAAAAGGTGCAAAGACAGATAAGTCAACCATCAGAAGATCAAACTATCCAAAAATAGATATGCCAGCCTTCAAAGATTCCTGAGTTTTATAGTCTCATGAGCCATCCATCAGAGGACCAAACTATTCAAACATAGGTGTGCTAACCTTTAGAGGTTCTCGAGGTTCATAGTTAGATGAGTCAACCTTCAGAGGTTTCTAAAGTTCATAGTCAGATGAGCCAACTTTCAGAGGACTAAACCATTCAAAGGTAGATGTGTCTACTATTAGGGGATTATGAGGTTCACAGTTAGCTGAGTAAACCATCAAAGGGCTAAGAGGGTCAAAGACATATAGGTGAAACACGAAAGGAGAAAATAATATCAGTGGGACAGTTTAAGATAGGGGAGGTCTTAGTAGATGATGGTCCATTATGTGTGTTGTAGATGAGGTATATCTTAGAAATGTAGGAGAGAAAGCAATCACCCCTTGTAGTATTTCAAATACTAGGATACTGTAATGATAATTCTTCAAATAACTTACTAGGAGGATACAGAGTCTCTACTGCACTTGATCTGTCAGATTTGAGGACAAATTTTTTTGAGGCCCCAAGGAAATGATAGGAATCAAAATCTTACAAGACCTATCATTAAGGCAAGAGCCAAAGGATTTCGAATCTTGGCGATGAGGGTCCTCTTTAAACAAACCGACCCTAGAATTATTTGTATACTAACCCCTTTTCTATTAATTATGTGTTGTGTATTCCAGTAAGCATACTTATCGAGTCTTACAAGGCGATGTACAAACTCACTAAAACTTAGCTTGTGGGTTATTTATAGATCGACCTAAACCGAAGATGAGCTAGACCAACGAATTTAATTGACTTGAAGAACCAGCTCTTTGAAGACTATCTTTGTATTTGTTATTTATCTTTAAACCAATTACTTTGTAATCATTTTGGGACATTTTATTTGGTTGTATTTGTTGAATTTAGGACCGGCCATACTAGTGGCATAGACGTAATTGTTTTGACATTTTAACCCTAATTAGAGCAAGTATAAATACTTGCTAAAGTAGGGTTTATGGGAGCTTTTGACATTTTGATAAAAAAAAAACACACCGCGTTGCCATGAGAGTGAGGAGTCCTCTTACCAATACACACTCTTATCAATTTCTTACAAATTGTGGCGAATGAGGCTTAGCAAATCTTGTGAGTAGTATCAAGATTTTTCTAAGTTACTTCTTTTTATTACTAGTGTGTGATATCTAGTGATAATAGGTTGTTTTTCCTTTATATGTTGCTCCGCCATTAGGGTTCTTGTTGCTTCGATTTTTATAAGATTGGAGTTGCACGTTATCTTTACTTGATTTGATGTTGGAATCCTTTATGTTGCTTACAAGTTGATTCATGCAATTTGAGTTTTATTACACTAGGCTTCACACCATTTATGATTCCATTTTGTGGATTTGATCCCTTGATTCGCCAATTATATTGTGTTCATGTGCTCTTGGTTACTAAGCACATCATCTTTTGGTATCAGAGCAAGTTGTTCATACAATTAGGGTTCGTTTGGAAATTGTTCTTCACGCCATTTCTGGGATTTGTTGAAGTGGTTCTTCAATTGGTTCCATGTGCTTGAATTTGAATATTTAGGCTTATCATGTGTATAATTGTTGGATATATGAATTGGAATTGTATGCAGGGGTAATTTAAGGTACTGTATGTGCTTGAATGTAAATTTATCTTAATTGTACCCAGCTAATCGAAAATTTCTTTCCCCTACATTTAGATTATAGAAATTGAGAGTATCTATATTGATTTGCTGTGGATGCCAAATAACCCGACTTAAGATTATTTGGCCATAAATAAAATGAATCACACATCATGACATTTGCATGTAAGAAGGTCGTCAGCATCATGTAGTTGTATAGAATGGCCACATGGAGGTGTACTCAATGGGCACACCTTGTCTTCACCTTTAGGAACTAAGTGGTGCCGAAAAATACCGCCTTCTAATTGAGACCTAAGATTACCTAGTCTGGGGATTCATCACTTAAAAGTGACTGAGCTTACGAGCCTTTCACATTCTATATCCCATGACAGGCTTAATATGTATATATATATATTCAAGTCTATTAAATTATATTACAAAAATATATATGGACTTTACGGATTTATCTCAAAAGACAACCTATGGTCATTAGAGCCTAAATTCGATGTGTAGTTCATGTCTTCCCAATGATGGGTGTCGAATCCAACAAAAATAAAAACTTACTCCTAGACAATGATATGATTTGCGTATAGTAGTGAGTAGGGTCGTATCCACAAGGATTGGTTAAATATATTTCTATTCAAAGCGAACAAAGAGGAAAAGAAAAATGGGGGGCTTTGTTTGTGAATCAAAATAATATTGAAAAAAGATAATAAAATCAAATATTGATAAAAGCCTAGCCAAAGGAATCAAGATAGTTTAATTCGAGGAATTGATCATCGATGCAAATGTCTTCTATCTTTATTTCTAGATAAACTGGTTATGGTTATTAACAAGCTCTAACAACCTATCTCTTTGTACTTCTTCGATAACCAAAACAAGCTCTTTGATTATTTCTCTTATCGATTAGACAACCCTAGACAAGCTCTTAGGATTTAATCTATCAATAGCATTAAAAACTAGAGAGACTACTAATTCATGCTAGTAGATTATAAGATAACCTATTTAAACATGATCATACATCTCCATAACATGAATTTGATCATCTATTTTATAACCAAACATGTTATTGTGTCACTGAGACTAGAACAATAAAAAAATTACGGATTTGACGTGCTAGTTGACAATATATTAACTTGCTAATTGAGTAGAAGAGCTCTAATTCATACCAATCAACAAAGATAATAATGACAAGACGTTCAGAAGATATATGAATATCCAAAAACAAAGAATAGATTAAATACAAATCAATTAGATCTCACAATTCGTGGAGAATCAAACTTCTATGACCCTTTGGCTAGAAAAACTACTTAGCTACACATGTTCATCATAAAAACGAAAATTAAAAGTACAAACATAATGTCGAGTCTAATTTTTGAATTCCCATTCCTAATCCGATCTAAACTAAACCCTATGCTCATCTAATATAGATCCTCGACTTGAGTTAGGAATTTCGTTTGATTCTTGGAGTCGCCACCCAACTGTTGTTGGGAAATATTGAATTAAGACTAAAGGAGCGGATTAGTCTTAATTTGGACCACTAGTTGTCGTTATTTCCTCTTCTCGTTTTTGTGAAAAGAAGAAAAGGAAAAACCAGAGTTTCTAAGTCCGGAGGCTAACCTATTAAAACCTTTATGGTTACCACCTAATCTCCTGAAATTGTTCCTCTTTATAAATGTGTTTTTATTGTGTTTCTGTTACTTTATGTTTTTGAATTATTTCAAGAAAATGATTTTTTATTTCATTTTATGGGTTGACCCGGATGGGTGCCTACGTACCTGCTACTCAAATCAAACAAGTCGTAGTTCGCTTTTCTGGAAACTTTAAGTTGGTTTGTGAATTTTAATTTATGAAACCTCTTTTAGTTTTATGTTTTTATCATTTTTGGGATTTTTTTCTAAAAAAACTTCTAAGCCTAAGCTTTGATTTTATTTTGAAAATGATTTTAGGGAAAAACATCAATTTTGGATTTATTTGAAAAAAAATGATTTTTCTAAGTGCTAAAACTCATTTTTTATGATTCTTTTATAATTTTTGAATTTTTTTATGATTTTTATTATCTTTTTGTTATTTTTGTGATTTCTGAGAATTTTGTGGATTTTCGTTATTTTTGGGAATTTTTGTTGATTTTCGTGATTTTTGGGAATTTTTGTGATTTTTAGTTTATTATCTATCCTATTTTGACATCTAAAATTTTATTATTATTTTCTTAATGTTTTTTTTTATTATTTTTCTATATTTTATTATTTTTTTATTTATTATTTTTTATTATTATTTTTCTACATTATTAAATTCTAGAAAAATCTAATTTCTACATTCTCCTATTTATTAAAAATAAAACATAAATAAATAAATAACTACATAACAAATAATTAATTAATTCATAATAAATAAATAAACAAAATTAATTAAATAAAAAAATCCGAAAAATCCGACTTACCTGGATCCGAGTCGGTGCGCGGGTCGGGTCGGTCGGGTCGAATCGGGTCGGGTCGGGTCGATCGGGCACGGTGGCGGGGAAGGCTCGTTTACGGCGTTCCGATGGCCTTTTGCAGCGGGTGAGGTGTCGAATCCTAGCTTCTCAAGGTTGCTGAATCCAATGGTGGCGGTGGTTTGCTCCCAGAACGTCTCCTTGCGGTGGCTCTAGCTCCGGTCGGTGGTTTCGGCTTCAAGCTTCTCCGGCGTACTCCGATTCGCTCATTTCTCTCTCTTTCTCTCACTTTTTCTCCGTGCCTTAGCTTCCTCCTGCTCTCCTCTATTTATAGGCACCTCGAACTCCTCTTGGATATGCTCAAATCCTCCGATTTGGATAAACCCACATTTTTCCGTTTTTGGATTCGGTTTTATCCCGGCGATTTGATGTAAATCTCTTGTTTTTCTTTGATTTTTCTTATGGATTTGGCTTTTATCTTGACTTTAATCTAGAAGATTAAAAAGAAAACGGTCGATTTCGTCTTCGTCGGACCTACTCCGGCTCCTCCTCCGATTTTCCTGGGTGAAGAAGACGATCACGCGCCATGCACGCGTTTCCTCTTGGCTAATCACATGCTGCCACGTGGCAGCTCTAGGGAAAAGAACGAAAAATTTTTGCCGAGCGCCTGCGGGGGGATTCGAACTCGCGACCTTCAGCCTTCACACGGTCACACATGCATGCACGAGCCAGCTGAGCTGGCCCAATTTCTCGATTTTATTTACATCGCAAATTGTACATATGCGATGTAATTTTTTTATTTTTTGTATTTTTTTTAAATTTCAAAAATTTGTAAAAATTATTTATTATTCATTATTGCCATTTCTGAAATCATTTTTCAAAATTGACGTGTTTTCCTATTTATTTTTTATTTTTTTGAACATTTTTATTATTTATGGTAAATTAGAGAAAAATTAGAAAAATTGAAAAAAATTGAAAATTGATTATTATTGAGAATTGTTGATTCCTAGGGCAAAAATGGGGTGTTTACACATAACAAGCCTCAGCTCCCGGTCTTTGCTCTGCCTCCCTCCTTCCTTCTTGTCTGCAAGATGATCCAAGATTTTCTTTTTTTCTAACCCTCTAGGGTTAGTACTATTTATATTGTTAAAGGAATGGCAGGTGATCTTTTGCTAGCAAGATACGAAAATATCTTTCCTTTTTTATGTAAATCTCGAGGAGTGAATAATCGTCTGCCTGGCACGCCCAACACCACGGCCGTGGGTCAAGCCGTGCCTTCCTCTGTGGGTAATCTACAAGTCTTCATCCGTGATCAATGTGTGCCACGGCTTATACCACGGCCAGATCTCAAGCCGTGTCATCCTCTGGTTGATGTTCCACAATTTCTCATCCTTGGCACGTCTTCCATTTCAACTTCCACCACGGCTTCGACCACGGCTTCAAGCACGGTTTCCACCAAGGCCAGATCACGAGCCGTGTCTCTCTCTGTTGGAAGTCCACATTTCCACCTTCTTGTGCAGTGTATAGCACGGTTTGCACCATGGCCGTGCCTCAAAACGTGCCTCCTTCTAGACAGATACACGGTCGTGTACTTCAACCGTGTAGTTTCCTGTGGCTTCAAAACTAAGTACACGGCCGTGTACTTCAACTACACACCCATGTACTTTCC